>JARQZK010003642.1:135000-332500 GCA_030704885.1 Cynegetis impunctata
AGCACCACACCAACCACCAATAGGAGGTGTTACAAAGGATCTACATCTGGCCATCAGCGTGTTGCGCAGGCTGAGTATATAAAGAACTGGAGATAATTTAAAGAATTATCAAACAACTTTCCAAGGGAGCTAATTATATGTATTCCGCGACAAGAATTCTACATACACAATCCAACAGTGGATTATAGAAAACGTCAAGTCACCCCGACGCAAAATCTGCATACAGCTGTTTCGATCTTATTATATCCCATCAGTGCATCTTATTTGACGCGGAGTGAACTAACAAGTTTCTAATTGTTTTCCAATACAAATCGCGGTCGGGACTACTATCTGGATAACAACCCAGAGCGCCCTCCACTAAGGATATTGGAAACCAACAGTTCACCACTTAGATCGAAAATGCAGAATCCCGTCACGAGAATACATACTTACCTCCTGACATGAAATGTCTACTCTGCAACTGTGGCGTATGTGGTTCTAAAACCCCTTGGTGGAGGGTTGTTATCCAAATAATAGGGAAACAATTAGAAATTCGTTAAGTCACTCCGAGTCAAATAAGCTGCACTGATGAGATATAATAAGATCGAAACAGCTGTACGCAGATTTTGAGTCGGGGTGACTTTACGATTACTATAATTCACTGTTGTATTGTGAATGTAGAATTCTCGTCGGGAAATACATATAACCAGCTCCCTTGAAAAGTTGTTTGATAATTTTTTAAATTATTGAAGAAAATTCCTTGTTCACTTGATTTAGTATAATCTAATTTGTTCATAAGAACTTCAAAACTTTTCGGTTAGTTATGAGTAAATAAATTATAAATGAAGTATGTCTACCTACACAGATTCCTATTCATTCATGATCTATCATGGTTTGAACTGTTGTTATTGAAATCAGCAAAGACGCCGAAATAAATCAGGGTAGTCTTAAGTGATAATGGAAGACAATATATCAAATTCAAGGTGAGAATATTAACGCATAAAGGGATGGAGCTAGCTAAGTTTTCCTAGACATAATCTCTGCTCAATATTCACTCTAAATAATCTCTTGGTAAACGAGGATTCTGTCATTTATTATGCAAAGAGAGAGAGAGAGAGAGAGAGAGAGAGAGAGAGACGGAGTATAGTTTGTTATAAGAAAATTAAGTATAGAGTGCCTACTTGACTATGCTGCATACTCTTCCATTAGTAATATGCTGGCATATTTTTTATTTATTACAATGCACATCTGCAGAAAAATTGTAGAAAGGATTGTCTCCATTGAAAATGAAAGACATTTGTAGCCAAAATTTATTTTTCTGCGATTCCCGTTGGAAGATGCTTTTCTTTTATATTCATAATTTTAATTTTTCCAAATTCATTAGAAATCGAATTGAAAAAAAATATGAACTCATTTTCCAATACTAATGCGATAGCACGTGGATGTCATTCTCTACCAATTCAACTTGTCGTTTAGTTTATTTTTTAATATTTTAGTCGTATTTACAAAAGTTAACAGTGAAGTGCGACTGTGACTTCATATCCGTTTTAGAGTTTTTTTGTGTCTCGAATAATTGAATAAATAAAAAAACAAATCATATATATATATATATATATATATATATATATAATATATATATATATATATATGTATATATATATATATATATATTATATATATATATATATCTATATATATATATATAATATATATATATATATATATATATATATATATATATATATTTATATATATATATATATATATAATCTATATATATATATATATATATATATATAAATATATATATATATATATATATATATATATATACATATATATATATATATATATATATATATATATATATATATATATTATATATATATATATATATATATATATATATAATATATATATATATATATATATATAATATATATATATAAATATATATATATATATATATATATATATATATATATTATATTCAGTCAAAATTTTGGCCACTTCAAACTTTTGTCAAGGAAATGGCGAGGGGGAGCATGGGCGGGAATTTTTCAAACTGGTGAAAAAAAATGTGGAAATTAATCATCTACAATATTTCCAGAATACAATGTTCAAGGGCAATTTGGATTTAGGTGTATAGAACTAAACAGAAAAACAGAATTTTAGCACCCCCAAACCCCTTCAAGAGGTTTTTGTGGCTTTCCTCCCGTCCAAAGCTCATCCAGATTGACTCAGATGGTTTAAAGTTCTTACGTGGTTCAAGTTGACTCTAGGGAAGTGCACTATAGTGGTTTTAACTATTTTCATCAACCACCGCCATTTTCATTTAGGGTTTTCATGTTTTTTTGATATTTTGCGCTAATTCTTCGCTGATTGAGTTAGAGGGCTAAAATTTAGTGCCTACGTGAATTGAATTCATTTTAGACAACTGCACACCCTGGGTCATTTCCTTTAATTATTACTCACAGAAAAATGTAATAAAAACTTATTTTTCTTCGGAAAACCGAAAAGAAAGAAGTAAACAACAATTTCTTCCTCTAAGGTTTTCAGAATAAAAAAATTAGTGCTTACATTTTTCTATGCTTTGTTTGATCGTCATATTAATCAGATAAATATAAAAATAAGGTTACTTATATGAATTTTAATGATAATAGTTTTTAACTAATCTACGTCGAATCTTGCTAGTGTTTTGTAGAATCTTGTTTATATATGTGATTTGTAGTTCTTTTGTATGTTATGTCCTTTCTTTTCAGGGTACTAATGAAGAATCGCACCTTGGTTCGAAATATGGATCTCATTTTATTTATTATATACCTATATATATATATATATATATATATATATATATATATATATATATATATATATATATATATTTATATATATATATATATATATATATATATATATATATATATATATATATATATATATATATATATATATATATATATATATATATATATATATATATATATATATATATATTTATATACGAATGAATAATAGAAAGTTAATATCTTCAAATTAAATATTCAGAAATCTCCTTTCCGTGTTATTACGACTAATGGTTTTTATCACTGAATTTTAGACTTAAAGAATAATTTCACTCTTCTTTTAGTGATTTGAAAAAAGTTTCTTAACTTATAAAGGATAACAATAATATAAATTAGATCTGTAATAATTCTAAAAGTGGAATAACTGGGGGGAAGTTAATATTTACCATCACGTATAGAGAAATTCAAAATTATTTTTTTATATGAATGAGAAAATTTTTTTCGAAACTGAATACCTTCCAACTGAGTTAAAAATAGCTACAGAAAGTTCATGCAATGTTTCACAAGAATGGCCTTTCTTCCTTGCGAAAATTAATCAAGTAAATAAGGTCAAGTAATTCTTTCAACGAATGAAGTTTATTAAAATTTAAGAACTACCGCAACCTGTGTGAACTCGTTCCAAGATAATAAACAATCAAGACGGCAACTAGATAGAAGTAGATCTTACCCAAGTTAAGTGGAAATTAGATAACACCAGTTACACTGAATAATTGATAGTATAAAAAAGCGCTAAAGCGAAAGAAAGATCCCGCGCAACTGAAGTTGTGAAATACAGAAAATGCTGAATTACGAAGGGAAACGTTTCTGCACGTCTTGCCGCAGCAGCCGCAGCTGGAATACTCACCAGGGTGTGTGGAGGCTTTCAACGCCGTGCTCCCTTAACAAATGACCAATCAAATGCAGGTCCTTTCATAGCCATTTGGAAAACCCTAACTTTTCAGCAAATTTCATGCTTTTGTTAAAACTATTCAGAATCAAGGCTTTGTTCGAGTTCATTAAATCCCGCAATAAATTCCAAAGATATTGCCCAATTTTCGGATTCTCTATCACAACTCGAACATAAAATCAATGAATCTGATTGTGAGAGGAATTTACTGCAATCTTCAAATTATAAAAAAAAATTTCAACGTATTCTAATTAAACAATTATACAACTCACTGAAAAGATATTTAATTGTTGAGATTCTCCATTAATAGCTTATGAAAAATAACTATAATCCGAGAAATTGTTTTTTTAGGAGGAAATTCCTCATCGCACCAGTGGCGTAGCCAGGATTCTTTTTGGGGGGGCCTGCGACTATATATATATATATATATATATATATATATATATATATATATATATATATATAGTCGCAGGCCCCCCCAAAAAGAATCCTGGCTACGCCACTGGTGTGATGAGTAATTTCCTCATTTATATATATATATATATATATAGTCGCAGGCCCCCCCATAGAGTTTCCTGGCTACGCCACTGGTGCGATGAGGAATTTCCTCATTTATATATATATATATATATATTATATATATATATATATATATATATATATATATATATATATATATATATATATATATATATATATATATATATTATATATATATATATATATATATTATATTATATATATATATATATATATATATATATATATATATATATATATATATTTATATTTATATATATATATATATATATATATATATATATATATATATATATATATATATATATATATATATCTTTGTGCATTAGTTTAAGTTTAAGAGACAAAATAAAAAACGAAGAAATCAGGAGGAGAACTAAGGTTAAAGATATAATCGAGAAGATCGTATAACTAAAATGGCAGTGGGCGGGTCACGTGGCAAGATTTAACGACGAGAGATGGACACCGAGAATCATGAAATGGAGACCGAGGGAAACAAAGCGGAGTATAGGCAAACGATGGTCAGATGATATAAAGAGGATAGCAGGTGGAAATTAGTATCAGAATGCCTGGGACAGAGATCAATGGAGGAAATTAGGAAAGGCCTATGTTCAAGAATGGACGAAAAGTGGCTGAGGAAGAAGAAGAATGAAGCGCTAACCGAGCAAAGAACATAACAAATTCAGCAAAAGCTCTAGAGTAAATTTTTCCTCTCTTATCAACTTCACTTTTTCCGTCAGTATTCTCACAAACTATACTATAAATTATAGTCCCCTGCTTTACCAGCTCAGCTCCCTTCCGGAGCAGCAGAACTCTGGCCATGGACAAGCCGCTGGACCCCAGCTACAGGACGCAGTTGACGTTGCCCAATAGGTCACCGGGAGTACCCCCGGCGAAGTGCGTTATCTGTAAATTGTTGGTAATAAATTATCAAAAATATACGAATCGACCCACTCCTCGGACTGTGAAAGGATAATTTCGGGGAATGAATCTTTCAGCGCAATGCTTATTACTCATTAAAGGTATCTCTATTTGTTCAGCTATTGGCAAGTACAATTTTTCTACAAGTCTGGGGGGACAGGCCCCTCTAGTTCCCCCGCTAGCTACGCCCCTGCATCGCACGTTACCCTACAGACAAGAGTGAAAACTAGGCCTGCCAATGTGTAACAGTAACAGTCACGTACACGCAGTTGTATTTGTATATGCCTATTTCATTAGCAACCCGTGCTAATTATTATACTTATAAACTGTCTTATTAATTTATTACACTCAAACGTTGTTAATTTATTGTTAGTTCATTAATAAAGAATGAATTATAAGAGTGATTTAGTAGAAGTTGAATTTCAAAATTCTGACTCTTGACATTTTTTCAAATCAGAATGGTTCAATGAAGGATTGTAAAATAATATACCTACACTAATCCTTAACGTATTGCAACTTTTAACATAAAGGTTTCTTCCATGAGATTTCAATGTATCCATCTTCAATATTTTAAAGGTACACAACTTCACGTATAGATGGCACTATTGAATAATTCTATGGTAAAATAATGCATTTTGCCAGTGATCAAGTTATTACGATAATCTTGAATATAAAGATATGTGACTGCAACAATTTTTCAAGAGTATTTTATTTCTTATCTCTGTGACTGATAAGTTTTGTATCTCAAGGCTGATACGCACATCCTAATAGATGATTAATGACATCACTACCCTATAAAAATAAGGCACACAATGTAGTATTGTCCTGATAAGAAATGATTAATGATCTATTACGAAGTGAAGCTTTTGTATTAAAGATGAAAACAGGATGAATAAAAATTTGTACACATTGTGAAATTGATAGAATCGATTACGGTAAATATTTCAAGAACGAAGTTCATGGCATTGTGTTAAATGAAAGCCTTCATTTTAAAATAAGTACAATCATTCTGCTTGCAGAATTGCAAGTGGTTTCGTAATTTTTTCTTGTGTTTATTTCACTCAATTTTTTCTCTTGCGACTGAACAAATTCCAGTATTCTACGCAGTGGCGGATTTACCAGCAGGCTGAGTAGGCTGGAACCTAGGGCGGTAGATTTTTAGGGGCGGCAAATTTGGGGCCAAAATTTATATAAAATCATATAATAAGCCATTATAACTATTTTTATGATAAAATCTGTTTCTATGTGTGTGTATGTTAACCTCTTATGACTTTTGAACAGGTCAGCCGATCGCAATGCAGTGGAATTCGAAAAAGTTTAGATTACCTGAGAATTGCATCCGATTTGGCCCAGTCGATTTTGAGAAAACGCAAAAATAAAATTTTTTAAAAATGATTTTTTGATCTTAGACTACCAAACCGATTAATTTCGAAATCTACTCAGTTCTCTTCCTTATCAAACTGTGTCGATTGGACCAAAGAGCATGAAAATCAGTTGATCCATTCGAGAGATATCTTGTCGAAAAAATTTTCTAAAATTCTGAAAACGGTCGACCTTGCAGGCCGTTCCTATAACTTCACCCTATTTTTGGAGCTAGGAACGCTTGCAAATCTACCCGGTAGTTAATTTTTGAGCTGAAAAATGTGAATTTTAATATTTTTTTTGAGCTCTGTTCGAGGGCGAGAGAAGTTTTCCTTGCTTAAAACGGGTGAGAAATTATCTAAGATTCACCTCAAGCTAGGAAAATCTTAACGCTTTAGCCCTTTCGTGCATAGAGTCAGAACTAATGAACAAGATTTCATACGACGATCTATAAATGATGATTTTTCGAATTAAAAAATCGCGCAAAAAGGTATTGTAAAACTTTCATAACTCAATGTATTAAAGTTAATCCTCATCATCAACCGGATTGTTACCAGATATTTGAATATATTGTTTTTAAAATGTAAGTAAACGCAATAAAAATTATTTAATTATGTTTATCGAATGTAAATTATTGATAACTTTATAGAGAAATTTAAAAAAAAACTAACTTCTCACAGTACGAGATGAAGTCAATGTTATGACGAAACGCGTTTACTCAATAGATTTTTATTTTAACCTGTGAGAAGTTAGTTTTTTTTTCATTTCTTCATAAAGTTATGAATATGAACTTTCACCAAGTAAATGCCAATTCCAGTTCCAGTAAATTATTGTGTAAGTAGTATCAACGTATACCGTAGTATACTAGTACATCATAATTAAGCTTTTAGTATCTCAGAAATATGCCCAAGAAATATTTCTTGCACAATCTTACCTAAATCGTTGGGTTGTAAAAATAATCTAGGAACTGACACATAGTTCTCAACCAGAGGCGTATTCAAGGGGGGGTACTGGGGGTAATTATTGTAATTGATGTAGAATAAGAATGTTGAATTATGGATGAGCTAAGATCAATCTACACCCCTCCCTCCCCCGCTTTCGCTTAAACTGATTATCTTATAAATAGTTCAGGTCAACTCCCTAAAACTTGCCACTACCCCCCCCCAAACTCAATCTCTGGATACGCCACTGTTCACAACCATACTAATTTTTACAGGAAACAGGTGGTGTAATTAGGACGATAGTGCACAAATCATAAAGTTACAATCTCATTGGCAAAAATTGTAATGAATATGATTGTGAACTAGGGTATCGAATTGTAGAGGTCGGTAGGGGCACAAAATTTGAATAACCTACTGGCGGAAAATATCTAAATCCGCCACTGATTTCACGTGAAACTGAAAATATAGGTACTTACTACAAACGCAACGAGAGAAAAATAACACATTATTTATTTTCAAAATCATCATCAAAGAAGTAACTTCTACTTATATCAGTATTTCCAGTAATAGTATTCAAATTAATTTATTTTTGACTTGAGAGACTTGTTTCAAGCGAAATTGAAAAGCCAACGACTTGTCAATTTTTCGACAGAAATAAATACTTTCATTCGAAATGAGTGGTCTGACTATAATTAGCCAACTAGTTTAACCAGGATGTTTATAAGAAATCTAGAATATATTAAATAAAAGGATAGTACAAGTTTCAAGAGAGACTTAGTCAACATTCAAAGCTTTTCTCTGCCACACAACTTGAAGATTATACGAATTCGTGTCCATAATCCGATGGTCAAACGGGTTCTAATCCTATAATGGGTTACTTATGCAAGCTTCGTGTCAACAAATAAAGGAGGGAAAATGTTACCTTGAAAATTGACATTGAACTACTTGGAGCTCAAGGGTAAAAGCTTCCTTTATCAAATGATTGTCAGTAACTTGTTTACTATATCCACTCCCTTTCACACGAATACTGGCAAAGGGTGTAGATAAACAAAATTTTCAAATTTTTCAACAATATCCTGACTTCGATATGTTGTGTCATTACAACTTACAAGGTTTCATATTTCTTGGGGAATATTTAATGTTTCCTGTGATTTACATATCAAAACAATGGTACATAATAACAATTTACACATTTAATAAAAGAATTAACGCATGACGCACGTTTCGATGAAACTTCACCATCTTCAGATGCTAATGGCAAACTTGCTATGTTTCTCTGTTATATCGAAAACAAGAAATAAAGAGATGACAAATTGTGTAGAAAGGGTAAATAGAAAGATGGTTACAAATAATTATTAGAATAGGAAAAACCAACTCTGAACTGCTATTCAGGTAGTTCGGTAATTTTGAAAATATTGACAAGGGGGCTTGAAGTATGATCGATTTGGCTATTAAATTATTCAATAGGAGACCGGAATGCTTGTATTTACTTATCTGTAATGATTCTAAAAAATTAAGTTTAATTCCCTTACTTTCAGCATTTAATATTTTAAAATCGAAATTGAATGTGTGATTTTCTTGGATTAAATGGTTTGCATAATGTGAATCCGACTTTTGATTAACAAAGCTACGAATCAAAAGTCACATTATCCAAACCATTTAATCAAAGAAAATCACATATTCAATTTCGATAATTATTTGTAACCATCTTTCTATTTACCCATTCTAACACAATTTGTCATCTCTTTATTTCTTGTTTTCGATATAACAGAGAAACATAGTTAGTTTGCCATTAGCATCTGAAGAAGGTGAAGTTCCACCGAAACGTGCGTCATGCGTTAATTCTTTTAATAAATGTGTAAATTGTTATTATTAACCATTGTTTTTATATGTTTTTTAATTTACACCATGTATCGGCCCAATCAATCCAACATTTCCTGTGATTCTCTGAATATAATTTGTTTCGATTTCTCTAAATCCTCGAATTCGCTGCTATTCAATCCGATTTTTTAATCACAAGTATTTATTTTGAAACATCAATACAACACTGTCACTTATGCATAGAGAGTGATATCCTTCAGAAAATAGAATTAGAGGATATAATAGAGATCTTATAGATTAGAAATCACAAAAGAAATCATTATCGTAACCAATTCAATCCTGCAGCATTTTATTTAGCTTAACTTTATAACTTACCTACTTAAAACATAGGATGGATTCGTCCGTTACTTTGTGGTAATACATTTCAATTATAAATGAGAAACAATAAACTTTATTTTTTTGAAGTTGAAGTTGAAATTTAAAGTTAAAGTTAAAGTTTAAAGTCAAAATTGAAGTTAAAGTTTGAAGTTAAAGTTCAAAGTTAAAGTTTGAAGTTAAAATTCCAAAGTTAAAAATCTTTTTAATGACAAATCTCTAAATCAAATAATTAAGAACCTATTTTGTACGTGGGTAAAGTTTTCTATGGTTTCCCTTACCATCTAATATTAGCAAACCTGACTGATTATATTGGATTGAATAACACGTAATTAGTTACTGAAGACGGCCATAGCCGCCAAAAATTTAACGAAACATAGTTGTCAATCTGCGAAAATCGTAGTATAAGTTGTGGAAAAGGCATATTGTGATAAATTCAATAATTCATAAATTCAAAATCATAGTAAATACTATTAAAATTCCAAAACTTCACAAACAATAAAAAGCAAATTAAGAGGGCAACGTTTATATTGATGACGATAATAATTCCGATGGTTGTAATGATAACTAAAGGCCTGTTATTTTGCGAATACTATTTTTTGTAATAACATTACATAAGTGATACATTATTACAAACTAAAAATTGGTACCACTCTTCTACAAAAACCAGACCAATGAATTTCATTTTTTTTTCAAAATATGTTATATATAGAAATTTTATTATAGAAATAACGCGAAGTTATCGAAAAGAAGTGACCATATAAAAAGTAAAAATTTTTTCCAAGCGCTACAAAGGAAGCTACACTGTTTTTCAAGTTTCTCAAAATTATAATTTTTGAACTTGTCTGGTTTTTGGAATAATGCCTGCTTATATATATATATATATATATATATATATATATATATATATATATATATATATAAAATAAATATATATATATATATATATATATATATATATATATATATATATATATATATATATAATAAAATATATATATATATATATATATATATATATATATATATATATATATATATATATATATGTAAATATATTAAATCTGTTGACCAGATGAAGGATCTTGGTGTAATATTTCAGAGTAACTTTGAATTTGATATTCATTTAAATGCCGTAACATCTGAAGCCTCAAAAATGCTAGGCTTTATTAAGAGATCCACAAATGAATTCACTTCTTGTGGTTCCATTCTTCATCTTTATAAATCTCTGATTAGACCTATTTTGTTGTATAACTCCATTATTTGGTCACCAACTAAAGACATCCACCTTACCGTACTTGAATCTATCCAACATAAATTCTTCAGATATTTAGCTTTTAAAATGGTTCGTGGATTTAGAGTTTTTGAGTAGAATTATACTGAGTTTGCGAGGTCAGTTAGATTAGAGTCTATAAAGTCTTTACATATATATCATGATTTATATTTTGTTAAAGAGGTTCAATTAAACTTGGAAAATTGTGTACCGATATCTGGCATGTTTGATCGGCGTAGTGTACCCTATGAGTTGCGTACATTTAGAATTGTGAGGGAACATACTGCATATAGGAATTTTATTTATAATTCATCTGTTCCACGATTGCGGCGCAAATGGAATAAAATTGTTATTCCTGCTGGTATTAATAACACTTTTGATCTTGGTATGTTTAAAAGAATACTCAAAGAAATTGTAAATCGATGCCACTAATGTTACTATTGAATATATTGTTACTAAAATTTATTTTACCAATGTATATTCATATACTTTAAGTTCTATTCAATATTTTTTGTTACTTCATTTGTATTATAAAAGGGTTCAACTCCATTGAATTTAAATAAAAAAAAAAAATATAGGTATATATATATATATATATATATATATATATATATATATATACACATATATATATATATATATATATATATATATATATTTATTCGAATTGTTGTTGCCTGTGATCTATTTTTAATCTCTTGATAATTATTAGCAATAACTAATTCGTAGTTTATCATAACTTTTGAAAAAATTGAATTCTCCTTGACATTTATTGATTTGAAAAAATTTGAATAGACAAAGACTGCTTTGTCTCGCTAAAAATTTTTTCCGAATGTGGTTGTTCTTTGTTATTTATTACGTGCTATTCAGTCTAATATCAACATTCAAAATTGTTATCATTAGATGGCAAGGGAAACCACAGAAACCTTTTTTTTTTTAAATTTCATTAAAAACGGCTACTTCCATATAAACGGGCTATACCGATAATTTTGCTCTACTTATTTAATATTTTCCCGCGACTAATTTCTTTATTATTGTTTATTTACTCGTTCTGAGATTTCGCGGATGGCATTAATCGCCTCCGTGGCAGAGTTTGACCAAATCTCCCAAACCGGAGAGTTCAAACAATAGTCCACAAAGGTGTGATTGTCTTCCGTAGCAGAGGTTTTTATTTGTTGTACTATTTTCATCTCCAAATTTTCAATCCAATGCTTTGCTACGCCGTTCTGATGAGGACCAAAGAGTCCGAAACACGTGTCAACGGCTGCTTCCTTATAAACGTTCTATACCGATAATTCTGCTCTACTTTTTTAATATTTTCCTGCGACTAATTTCTTTGTTGTTAGATAAATAGTACCCTATTATTTTTATTTTCGAACATTACGTAGGTAAAGGTTTCTGTGGTTTCCCTTGCCATCTAATGATAACAATTTTGAATGTTGGTATTAGACTGAATAGCACGTAATAAATAACAAAGAACAACCACATTCGGAAAAAAATTTGAGCGAGACAAAGCAGTCTTTGTCTATTCAAATTTTTTCAAATCAATAAATGTCAAGGAGAATTCAATTTTTTCAAAAGTTTTGATAAACTACGAATGTCGTAGTGAAACGTCAACTTTTTAATAAAATCGAGTTTTTTAAGATTCAACCAGCCTGTTATTGCTAATAATTATCAAGAGATTATATATATATATATATATATATATATATATATATATATATATATATATATATATATATATATATATATATATATATTTTATATATATATATATATATATATATATATATACATATATATATATATATATATATATATATATATATATATATATATATATATATATATATATATATATATATATATATAATGTGGGAGAGTTGTATCATGAATAAATTCAAACAGAAATTAGAATATTGGTATGTTGGATGCGAAGCATCTAGGAATCACCAATTCGGTAGAATATTAGCACGATATTAAGCTTGAGCACATTTCGATGTAGCTCCGAAGAATAACGGAATATTGAACCTTTCGTTCGTTCCAAGAAGTATACACGTTCAAAGTCGGTTTTTGTAGAATACAGTCATGGTCACGGTCGAATATAATAGTTTACATTACCTACCCACTAGAAGATGTTGACCCTAAAATAACGTTCCTTATTAGCTCACATTCCCTGTTACATAAATCTGAAAACGTGTAAGTTCCGTTATGGCTCTCATTTGCATTAGGTCGATGCGATCTTTCACTTTTTGTTAAGCTGAAGTTGATTCGGAGTTGTTTTCGGTTTCATAACACATTTGGAATGTGACACAAACAAATTCTTCGTTTTATTATATCGAGACAACTCCCAGGAACTTGTTCACTAATTGAATACAAGACGATCCGCTTCTACGAACGAAAATTGGAAAGCGAATTTAAATTCATTTACCAAGAATTGAAAACGAAAATATTTTTTCGAATTAATCTCAATCACAATAATATTATAAAAAAAAATGTTTGATTTTATCGATGAGGGGGCATCCATGAATTAAGTGAGGTGTTTAGGGGGGGGGGAACGAGGAAAAACTCACTCAATCTCACGTGAGGGAGGGGGTGGTCTCATCAAATATCACGTTTTTTTTTATAGTATAAAATTGCGAGAAAACTGGGTTAACTTAAGTGAAAAATGTTTCTCCACTAAAATATAGCTTAATCATTCATGGAAATATTCATCGCGGTTTAATAATGCACTGATGGAAGAATTTACTAACTATAATTAAATTCATTTGGTTGGAAACAATTTATTCATTTATTAAATATGAGAAAGTATTTTTCTAACATTATTCGTTAACTATTGATAAATATTTATTAATAGTAAATACTTTATTTGGAGTAGATATTCTTCATATACGGTACGATGTGAATATTATTCATGAAAAATATTGCCATAACCTTATCTAATAAACATTCGATGTACTAATAATTTTCACTGAAAAAAACTGTGACTTATTATTTTTATTATTAAATTATCTCACGTGGTTAATGGATGCCCCCTCACTACAATTGAATCTACGAGGCGGCGTTTTGCCACACATTGGCTTCTTCAGATAGGACTGAGTACCTAAACAAAATTTTTTGAAAATCGTTGTCTAGGACGTCTTTAATGAATGAAAAAAATTCTCCCGCATCTGATTGCCTTCCTTCGATACACTGCAATGTATTTTATGGGATAAAATACTACTAAAAAAACCTACTGCTACTACAATTTTTTTAATCTCTAGGGACTTACAGTTTTACGCTGGTTCCGAACGGCCAATGGGCTTGAAACTGAGTCATTACTCAACAGTTAAACATATTCAGAACCTCCCATTTCATTGGACATACACAACACCCAAGAGCAAGGTAGGACTCGAACCCACAATCCTCGGTGCAATTTTGTTCATACGACCAACATCGAACTGATTTCGATAGTTTACTACTGAATAAAAAAGTCTGTCTCTTATACAGATTATACAGATAATACCTTATCAGAAGTTTCTGGTGAAGTTATTAGAGATAATGGCCTTGAAAAAATATACATTAGGCCAGAAAATTCAGTAGTTTTAGGAATATACTATATTTCGAATATATCGAATATAGAGAAATAGAGCAAGTCAATCTGATCATTCAGCAACATACTACCGTTTGTATTATAATTGAGTTTGAAACTCTAAATACTTCAATTCAGCTACTTTCGGCAATTTGTGAATAATTTGGAAATTATCTACTTGTGGAAACGAGCGGCGATGGTTTGAAAACGTTGAATTTATTTTGAGATAAACAATTTCATTTAATTCTGAACTGTATCTGCCCTATTTTATTATAAAAAACATAGTAAAACCAATTTTTGTTAGGTTCATTATAGATGTTGTAGATATATGCATTGTTGCTTTATAATGTATCACTGTATCACGCACAACACGAATAGTTGTAGAGAGGTCGCCTACACCCGAAAACGGGTAAGGCACTTGAAGAAGAGAAGAATGTTCAATTATTCATTAAAGCTTGCCTATGACATAGGAATATAACGAAGTGAATGGACTATACTAATATATGCCCCACTTAATTTCATCCACATACACAAATTTTTGATCAAAACTGGCCGAATTTCGAAAAGATATGGTACAGACTGATTATTTAGTTTCATTCACAATAAGTGATTGAAATAATTTAGTACAGACAATTTGTAAAAATGAAGAAATACTTATACATTACAGAAAGTACTCACTTCTAAGTTTGCTATTATGTACTTGGCTTTGAGTTGCTTACGCTGAGTTAGTGTCTTATATCCAGCTGTAGGTGTGCGAGAAACGTTAGATACAGATGTTTCATTTTTGTTTCTAACAATTTCGCCATTTAATTTACAACATTATATTGGGCACGTTACCCAAACATAACCATATAGGATGAAATGCAGCGAATGAATTCAGGCCATCCACAATCATATGACGGTCAGAGATTTTCACAATACTCGAAGAAAATACGCTTCTTTCTACTGAAATTTGTCAATTTGATGGAATAAGGAGATATAAAATAAATATTTAAGGGGGGCAACAAACGCGATTTGTTTTTGTCCTTTTTTGCTCGATATCAATATACTCAGTTGTATTTTTACTTTAATAATAAATAATAAAATTAAAATAAAATGAATATTTTTTCTATATAAATGAAGATGGAATGCTGTTTATTGGTAACCGCATCACGGATACACCGATTCAGCATGTTTTGTTTCAAAATATTGGCAGTAGACCAAATTTGATTTTTATGAAAAGAAAAATGTTTGAGTTCTTGAAAAACTTAACGTTCTTCTATTAAATTAAATTTTGTTCGTTTGTGAGCACCTCATATGATTTTTAAATTTGGATAAACTCAGAGAAAATGTTCACACCCCAAACTTTGGGGATGGGAGTGGCGTTCAGGAAAATTCTCGAAAATTTTTTTAACCGGCAGCAAAAGATGTGGTACATGTTGATAACATATAATTTAAGCGTTCTCGATTTTTTTAGAGATTGTATGGAGCTAAAAGAACTATTTTTGAAGGAGCTATGCTGGATTTTTTAAAATTTGTTTCAAAATTTTGGTTATAGTACAAATTGAATTTTTACAGATTGAAAATTGGAAGAGTTAACACCTTTTTTTCTATATAAATAAAAGATAAATACTTTTCATTGGTAACCACATGACCTAAGAATGCCTAGGCCGATTATTTTTATTTGCAAAATCGAGAAAAGCTAAAATTCGTTTTTTTTCTATAGCAATACAACAATTGTTTTTCAAAAACATTTGTAATAGTCCAAATACGGTTTTTAATGAAAGAAAAATTTAAAAATTAGGGAAATTAGGGAAAAACTAAAAGTACTACTCCTATGGTATTTTTTATGATCTCAAGAGCATAACTCAGGATTCCAACGACTGAAATGCGTTATTCTTTTTATGTTTCATTCTTTATGGATAAAAAGAATAATTCGAGACAATTAAAAGAGGAGTCACGAAGTTGATCCTCTTTTTGGTTCATTATGTCGTCACCGGGATGGAAATCAATTTAATGTTTTCAATTGAAAAGTATGTCTGAAAGATCTTGAAAAACTTATTCTAGAATGAAATTTATTTTTGCTTTTGTGTTGTTCTGTCCAACAAATGTAGTTATTCTATTTTGATTCCAATTTATAAGTACGCAAACGTCGTTGTCAAAATTTCCATTGGCGTACTTCTGAATGTACTCCTCCTCAAATTGAATATCCATGGCCACAGTCGGTAATAGATACAATCATCAAAAATGAGTTTTTTTTCATCTTTACTTGTAATACATTTCCAATAGCTGTGAATGAATTCACAAAATAATCACAAAAAAAATTATTGAAATTTGTCAGGACAACGTATGTTGGGTCAGCTAGTATTTATTTAAATATATATATATATATATATATATATATATATATATATATATATATAGATATATATATATATATATATATATATATATATATATATATATATATATATATATATATATATATAATCTCTTGATAATTATTAGCAATAACAGGCTGATTGAATCTTAAAAAACTCGATTTTATTGAAAAGTTGACGTTTCACTACGATATTCGTAATTGAAATTTCTTTGACATTTATTGATTTGAAAAAATTGAATAGAACAGGGCAGCTTTGTATATGCTATTCAGTCTAATATTAATATTCAAAATTGTTATCATTAGATGGCAAGGGAAACCAAAGAAACCTTTACCTACGTAATGTTTGAAAATAATAATGATAGGGTACTATTTATCTAACAACAAAGAAATTAGTATGGGAAAACATTAAAGAAGTGGAGTAGAATTATCGGTATAGCACGCTTATATGGAAGCAGCCGTTGACACGTGTTTCGGACTCTTTGGTCCTCATCAGAACGGCGTAGCCAAGTATTGGAATTTGAAGATGAAAATAGTACAACAAACAAAATCCTCTGATACGGAAGATAATCACACAATTGGCTGCTTCCATATAAGCGTGCTATACCGATAATTCTACTCCACTTCTTTAATGTTTTCCCATACTAATTTCTTTGTTGTTAGATAAATAGTACCCTATTATTATTATTTTCAAACATTACGTAGGTAAAGGTTTCTTTGGTTTCCCTTACCATCTAATGATAACAATTTTGAATATTAATATTAGACTGAATAGCATATGCAAAGCTGCCCTGTTCTATTCAGTTTTTTCAAATCAATAAATGTCAAAGAAATTTCAATTACGAATATCGTAGTGAAACGTCAACTTTTTAATAAAATCGAGTTTTTTAAGATTCAATCAGCCTGTTATTGCTAATAATTATCAAGAGATTAAAAATAGATCACAGGCAACAACAATTCGAATAAATAATATATATATATATATATATATATATATATATATATATATATATATATATATATATACAGTTTACTCCGTGAATGACGTACTTCCGGTTATAACGTACCTACCCTTTTTATTGCCCCGGTCAAAAAACTGATTGATTTTTTATCGGATATTATGTACAATATATTATTTCCACTCCGGTTATAAAGTACAATATTCAGTTCAAATTTCGGCTTTGAAGTACAAGTTGGCATTAAAACCAGATTATCCGTCGGGGGCTTCCGAAGATCGTCGGGGATTCCCCAGTAATCGCCTGCTTGTTTTTTGTGAAAATTATTAATCAAAAATAAAAAACCAAATTAACAAGTTTTCTTACTCAAAAAGACTAAAGTATACATTCAGATTATAAGTTATTTGTTCTCAATTTAAATGTGTAGGTAATTTAGTTCATATTCTTATAACTTCTAACCAGCTGAAATACTCATGTACGTACTTAATTTGTTTTGTGTTTGTTTTATAACGTGCCTCCGCTTATAAAGTACCGATGTTTTTGTCCCTAGATGGTGCTTTATAACCGGAGTTTACTATATATATATATATATATATTTATATATATATATATATATATATATATATATATATATATATATATATATATATATATATATATATATATATATATATATATATATATATATATATATATATATATATATATATATATATATATATATATAGATATATATATATATATATATATCGCATCTATAAAATATTCATATGAATGTTATAACGAATATGGTTACTCATTCTCCACATCAAAAAAAAAAGATTTCGTCCAATAAAATTATGAGGCAATTTTCTTAATCCGATGGATACTTAAGAAGTTATAGAAAAAAATTTCGAATGTTTCATAAATCTTAGAACCGATGTCCCTGCATTAGAAGACTCAAACGAAATATTTTCGCCAGCAATAAATCGCAAACTAGTCAAAAGTATTCTCATTTTAAATTTAAGATTAATTGGAATATCCCATATCAACGTTTGACCTGTTCTAGTTATCGAATGAGTAAGGTAATTACGGAATAGAAACCAAATGACAACATGGAAACAATTCATATATTGGATTCGTTTCTTTGTATTAATTATTCTAAAATGTCTCTTGGAATGTTGAGGCTGAAAGACCGAGTCAAACATATTGTGTTCCACATATTCTTCCTGCATCAGCAAAACATCAACAATTTGTCGAATTATATTGAAATTGCTTAACGGGATTTTATTCAGGTTTCATATTTCGCCTTGGCTTTAGACAACACATCTAATACTACAAAATCAATTTCCTTTAATTTGGTTTACGAATGAATTGTTTGTTATAAAATCCGATTCCATATTTTATTCGATTACAAAATTGTTATAATGATTAATCAATTTCGTATTTTCCAAATAAGATAACATCTAATAACAATTTTTATCTTGTCATAGTTATTTTAAACTAAAAGTTCACACTTGTACGAAGAAAATCTAAAAACATCTTGCTTTTTTAAATTTATAAATGTGTGTAAAATATTATATATTTTAAATGATACAAAAAAATCTAAAACAAATTATATTATATATATATATATATATATATATATATATATATATATATATATATATATATATATATATATATATATATATATATAGTTAATAAGTTTCTTAAACCTTTTTATTGAAATATGCTCAGATGAAGTGTTAGTGGGTATTAGGGTTTATTGATGTTCACTTAGAAATTATTCAAAATTTTAATTCCATTCTCATTTACGTTTACGTAAACAAGAATGGAATTAAAATGTTGAATAATTTCTAAGTGAACATCAATAAACCCTGATACCCACTAACACTTCATCTGAGCATATATATATATATATATATATATATATATATATATATATATATATATATATATATATATATATATATATATATATATATATATATATATATATTATAATATTAGGAAATTAAAAAATTCAAGGAATTATTTTTTAGGTCACAAGAAATATAAAGAAAATTAAATTCGAAAAATAAATTGAACTATTAAAACAAAATAATTGAAATGGTGTTTTTCCAGTTAGTTTTAAATTGAATTTCGCACTATTTTAATTTTGTTTTAATATTTCGCACTTAATTTTTATTTAAATTTTGCTCATTTACCGATCCATTTGTTTTGAAAATTTTGATATTCTCATTTATTTAATTTATTTGAAATAATAGAAATCAGACAAACCATTATTAATTGCACACTGCAAAAATTAATAATAAATGAAATGGCGGTTTTTCAGTCACTTCTGAAAAAATTGTGTTTAAAACAAAGAAAATTAAAATACTAAACAAACAAAATAATTTAAAGATAGATTTTTCACTTATTTTTAATTTGTAAGTCCCACTTTATTATTCTTTTGTTTCAATATTCAAATTTTTGAATTTATTTCTTTTTGTTGTTTATTTCGTTTCTATTTTTGTATCATTTCTTACTTAAACTTTATTCGTATGCTTCTAATTTTTCCATTATATTGTTTACTTTCTGAAATTTGGATTTCCTGAGTCATTCCGAATTTTCAGGGTTCCGTACCCAAAGGGTGAAAACGGAACCCTATTACTAAAACATGGCTGTCTGTCTGTCCGTCCGTCTGTCTGTCACCAGGCTGTATCTCAAGAACCGCGATAACTAGATAGTTGAAATTTTCACAAATTACGTATTTCTGTTGCCGCTAAAACAACAACTACTAAAAACAAAATAAAATAAATATTTAGGGGGGCTCCATAATACAAACGCGATATTTTTGCCCTTTTATGCTCGATAGCAATAATGGCAACAGGTAGGCACTTGAAATATTTACAAAATACTCAGTTGTATTTTCACTCTAATAATAAATAATAAAATTAAAAATAAAATGAATATTTAAGGGGGGCTCTATGGTACGGAACCCTTCGTGCGCGAGTCCGACTCGCACTTAGTTTGGGTTTTTTTCAAATTTTAATTTCCTGGATTGTTTCAGATGAAATAAATTAATTGATGTTGCTTTCTCTATCCAAAAATCAATTCGAAATAATGAATCCGTGAAAACTCAAAAAAATATTTTTTCATATTTTCAATTCAACTCGGGATTAAAAATAATAGTTCATTCTTAATATATTTTCATTCAATGTTTCAAAACTTTTCGATTTTTCACCCCTACAGACATAACTGATAAAATGATGTGAAGAATATAAGTGAAGAATTTCAAAATGAAATGTAATTTAGTCGCAGAATATTTTAATAATAATTTGATAATTAAGATCACTTTACTGCATCGCTAAGACCGAATAATATAAATAATTCCTCAATAGAATGAGAATATAAGTCACGTCCTAATTTCTTTTTAGATTTCTGAGAAAATTGCAATTATGTCAAAACGGTTTTAAGTTATGTTTTGTATAATGAAACTGCATGGTAAAGAAAAAAAACGTGATATTGAAGGCAGTTTGAAGGTGGAAAATTATGTCATTATACGAGATTTCCAGACAATATCATACAAACATAGTGAGATCGGGTCAGATCCAATTTCATTATCAGACTTTATATTAAGCAGATAATGCGTCCTACTTTTCAAATTTCTAGAAAGTATTTCTTTCGAATGTATATATATATATATATATATATATATATATATATATATATATATAAATATAAATATATATATATATATATATATATATATATATATATATATATATATATATTATATATATATATAATATATATATATATATATATATATATATATATATATATATATATATATATATATATATATATATATATATATATAATATAAATATATATATATATATATACATATATATATATATATATATATATATATATATATATATATATATATATATAAATATAAATATATATATATATATATATATATATATATATATATAAATATATATATATATATATATATATATATATATATATATATATATATATATATATATATTTATTCGAATTGTTGTTGCCTGTGATTTATTTTTAATCTCTTGATAATTATTAGCAATAACAGGCTGGTTGAATCTTAAAAAACTCGATTTAATTAATAAGTTGACGTTTCACTATGACATTCATAGTTATTCAAAACTTTTGAAAAAAATTGAAAATTCTTTGACATTTATTGACTTGAAAAAATTGAATAGATAAGATTGATCTGTCTTGTTAAAAAATTCTTTCAGTCTAATATTAACATTCAAAATTGTTATTATTAGAAGGCAAGGGAAACTACAGAAACCTTTACCTATGTAATGTTCGAAAATAATAATAATAGGGTACTATTTATTTAACAGAAAGAAATTAGTCACGGGAAAATATTAAAAAAGTAGAGTAGAATTATCGGTATAGAACGTTTATATGGAAGCAGCCGTTGACACGTGTTTCGGACTCTTTGGTCCTCATCAGAACGGCGTAGCTAAGTATTGGATTGAAAATTTGGAGATGAAAATAGTTTAATAAATAAAATCCTCTGTTATGGAAGAAAATCACTTATTTGTGGTTTATTGTTTGAACTCTCCGGTATGGGAGATTTGGTCAAACTTTGCCACAAATAAGTGATTTTCTTCCATAACAGAGGATTTTATTATAAAAATTTCATTAAAAACAGCTACTTCCATATAAACGAACTATACCGATAATTTTTGCTTTACTTGTTTAATATTTTCCCAAAACTAATTTTCTTTTTTAATATTAATTTACTCTTTCTGAGATCTCTCGGATGGAATTAATCGCCTCCGTGGCAAAAACCGCCGCCATTTTTACAAAGATTTTCCTTTTGTGGCTTTTGAAAAATTGCCGAACTCCACAGCTTCTGCAGATTGAGTGAGAGAGTTGAAGTTTGGTACGTACATTAAGTTTATATTGACTTTAAATCCTTTCTTGGGTTTAACTCTTTTTCTCAACCGCGCTGCATTTCAAAGTGACTATTCCGTTCGAATTGCATCTCGATCTGTCATCATCAACACACACATTTCGCGAATTTTGTTTTCACAATAGAGGGTTGGAATTTTGGTACGTGGATTAGGTTAATGTTGAGGTACGTTCCTTAACTGGTTTTAACTTTTTTCTTCAACCATGATGCACTTCGCAAAGCTTCATAAAATAAAAATCACTGTATTTTAAAAATTCCCAATTCAATATTATCTTTCACAGAATGCCGACAAGTATCTGTTGCTGTATTCTGAGGAAGCCCCAAATAATTTGTGAATGGTTTCCTTTCAAAAACATGAAGTGTATAATATATTTTGCTCAGATTGTGATAAGTTTTATACGAGTCAAACATCGCAAAATTCAAAACAACAAAGATTATTCACAAAAACTCATTGAAAATTATGATTCCAACTACAATAAACAGATATTTGTCAATTTGAGGTATTAAAAAAAATTCGGAAGGTCAAATATTAAGAAAACTATAAATGAATATAAAACACCTAAGCTTGGATTATAGAATTGTCCTACCACATAACACTAATCGAAATGATTCGAATCCAATAACCTCAAAAGTCAATAACAAATCACTTACACGACCTCTACCTGTAATAAATAAGTCGTATCAAAGTTCATCATTACACGATTATCAAATAAATTGATTAATGAAAATAGAATATCTTTTTCACAATAATACAAAATTGCTTCTTTGAATTATATATATATATATATATATATATATATATATATATATATATATATATATATATATATATTAATTTCAAAATAAGGGTATTCGATTCCTGGGTGGTGAGTAAATGAGTAGTACTCTTATATCTTCGCCAAGCTTTCGCAAAACTTTATTTGCTTCTTCAGGGCTTCTACAAAATTAAAAATAATATTCAAAAGTGTGTCACTCAACCTAGATTCGTTGTTATTACCGACTTTGAGGTTAACTAAGAAATATTACGTCTGCCATAACATTAAGGACAGTTTTCATTTTGCCGAAAGTATAAATGGATATAAGATACCCGAAGGATATAACATAGCTTCTTTGGATGTAGTTAATCTGTTTGGTAATTTAACAAAAGAAGAAATAAAACGAGTAACTAAGTTGAAATGGCATAAAATAGCAGAGCACACTAATATAGATGAAGACCTATTTTTTAAAATATTAGACTTTATACTAGATAACAACTATTGCACATTCCGAGGAAAATACTATAGACAAGTTATTGGATGTGCCATGGGCTCAAAGCTTAGTCCAATATTAGCACAATTTGTAATGGACCATTTATTGGATGAATGTATACCGAAGTTGACATATCAATTACCATTCATACGGAAATTTGTGGATGACATGATTCTAACGTTACCAACCAATCGTGATATAGAGTTGCTAGAGTGTTTCAACAATTATAGTGAACATATAAAATTCACTCTAGAGTTGGAAGATGAAAATCACTCAGTACCCTTTCTAGATTGCAAAGTACACAGACAGAATGGTATGATCAAACTAAACTGGTATAGGAAGCAAACATGTTCTAATAGATTCATTAACTACCATTCGAACCAAGCCATCAATGTGAAGGTAAATTTCATCAAAGAAATGAAAAATCGAATTGAGAAGATTTCCCATATTGATTTCACAAAGAAGAGCATAGACAGACTTGGTGATATGTTGATCCAAAACTCGTATCCACCAACTATGGTAAACAAATTATTATATGCAGCAACATCAAACAAAAACAAAAATAATGATATACGGAACTCTCATAATAACACAGTAGAAACGCAAGAAGATGTGACAATTTATGCCACTATGACACAAATAGATGGCTTAACAATACAGCTGAAAAAACTGTTTAAAAAACCACAGTACTGTTAAAATAATCACAACAAATGCAAGGACCATATCAGGATTGTACTCACATTTGAAAGACAAAATACCAGTTGGTCTCTGCAATGATGTTGTCTATAAACTGAATTGTTGTGAATGTGATTCTGTATATATTGGTCAAACGTCACAATGGCTGAAAAGCCGTTTAGCCATACATGCTAGTGACGTTAGACATGGTAGAGATAGATGTGCACTAGCTACACATGCTAACGCTAATAATCACAGGATAGACTTCGAACAAGTAAAAGTCATAAAAACAGAGAGAAATTACCACAAAAGAATTGTTTATGAGATGATTAATATACACAGGCACAAAGCAGACATAAACAAAAAGGCAGATACACAAAAACTGAGTAATATCTATTCGTACTTATTGACTACTACACATAACAGTGAGACATACGATGGGCAACTGGATAATGGAAATAAAGAATGAGACCATAATAACGTTGACCAACTATGAAGACATTGACAGTATAACAAACAACCATTTTCAACTAGGACTGACAGTTAATTTGTATCTTGAGAACTAAATGTGATGTAATTTTGTAATTGTATATTTTAAATTTGTGAATTTTTCCAAAGTTGATTTTGGGGATTGTATGTATGTAATTCGTGGAAGTTTTTGTTATGGCAGACGTAATATCTCTTAGTTAACCTCAAAGTCGGTAATAACAACGAATCTAGGTTGAGTGACACACTTTTGAATATTATTTTTAATTTTGTAGAAGCCCTGAAGAAGCAAATAAAGTTTTGCGAAAGCTTGGCGAAGATATAAGAGTACTACTCATTTACTCACCACCCAGGAATCGAATACCCTTATTTTGAAATTAATACATAAAATTCACGATTCGTAAAACAAATAATATATATATATATATATATATATATATATATATATATATATATATATATATATATATATATATATATATATATATATATATATATATATATATATATATATATATATATATATATATATATATATATATATATATATATATATATATATATATATATATATATATATGTATATATATATATATATATATATATATATATATATAAGGCGAAGGGTAGTCTTGACTGACTAGTTAAAGAAAAAGCAGATAAATCTTGAGGATGCAGTCAAAGTACTGGGCTGTTCTAAAGAAGGCTCTGTGTTATTATGTCAACGTTTCGAAAATCCTTTATTTTCTTTATCAAGACATCTACAAAGAAGGTTTACAATGCACAATTTTTTAAAAAACAAATAGGTTAAAAACATTACTTACTTAACTTGAGGTTAGTAGTGAAAAGTCAACATCAACAATACACATAAAAGTCATCCCCACTGAAGTGGATAACATCCATTAGTAGTTTTGATCACTTATAAAAACAATTGACTGTAAAATTTCAAAATTGTTATAATATTTTCTTTCGGCAGACAAATTGCGGAAGGCATGCTTGTCTGTGAGAAGATTCAACCACAGAGTGAGAGGAAACAATTGAAAAATGAAAAATGAAAATTGACATCTCAAAGATGTGTATTGTTGATGTTGACTTTTCACTACTAATCTCAAGTTAAGTAAGTAATGTTTTTAACCTATTTGTTTTTTAAAAAATTGTGCATTGTAAACCTTCTTTGTAGATGTCTTGATAAAGAAAATAAAGGATTTTCGAAACGTTGACATAATAACACAGAGCCTTCTTTAGAACAGCCCAGTACTTTGACTGCATCCTCAAGATTTATCTGCTTTATATATATTATATATATATATATATATATATATATATATATATATATATATATATATATATATATATATTATTTATTTGTCTTTTCTAAAAAATTAACGTTTTGTCTCGAAATTTGTAACTTTGTCAAAACTTTTGGAGATTATAATTAACCTTTTCCACAGAATGTGAAAATTTAGGTTCTCAATTATTAGGTGTAAGTAGGAATAGATGAATTTCAGGTAAATTTTTTCGACAATGCAACATTCTTTTTCCTAAAATTTTGGTGCTATCAAGGTTGAAATAATGATTCTCATTATTTGTAGGTTTCGTTAGTGCTGTAGTTTGTATTTGTGCATATCTATATCCTCTAAATTTTGGGAAGTTTGATCGATGTAACATGTATCACAATTTTTGCAAAATACTACATAAAATTTGCTTAAATGGAGCGTTTCCCTTTTTAATTGAGAGTAGATTTCATTTGCTAAACAAAAAAAGGCAAGAATTGTTCAAATCTATATATATATATATATATATATATATATATATATATATATATATATATATATATATATATATATATATATATATATATATATATATATATATTATATGTATATATATATATATATATATATATATAAATATATATATATATATATATATATATATATATATATATCTATATATAATATACATAATACATTCCACTGGTTTAAAAAAATGTTACATAATTTGTTTTATTTTCTGATGAATTTATTATACTTTGTTTTCGACAATTCTCCTATCCTGAGATTTTGTTTCAGATTCTGTAATCGACCTTGTCCTTCAATTATAATTTTTCTTGGTTCTCAAGTTCATTTGATGATGCTCTATTTTCTTTTGCCCGTTTCTTATTTTCATCACGTTTGTTTCCTGTTCAAATTTTTCTATTATCACTGTAATCAACCTATCTCTCATTTAATCCGCATTTCAGCTATATCATTTTATTCAGGAAATATTGAATAACACGATTAGGTATTATGTAATATACTAGATCTCGAAAGAACATTCAGAACAATTAAAGCTCAACATCTCGAGTCTTACTGCAATGATTGCAATTTTAATTTGTAAGTTTAAACCGTTGGTATTGTTTTACCTGTTTGAGTTTGAGCCAGTGAAGCACTTATGTGAAGTAAATTGATACCTTCTATGAATATATAGACAGGACGATTAATAAAACTTGATGGCAAAGTCGTTTGTTGTTTTGACTAAAATTTGTAATCAAAGCATTGCATCTTAACGAGCCAATCATTATAGCTGAATAGTTAACAATATCCATGTAATTGAATGACATGATCAATTTACAATTTGGAAATATATGAATGTTTTTTCCATAATTGACATCAACTCCTAATTAATTTATAACTTAATTCAATGCACTATTATTGTATTATTTTCAAGATAATATAATTACTGATTAACAGTGTGATCATTTAGAATGGTTAACAAAACTTTTGGAGGGACCTTAATTGTAGTTTAAACGAAATTCGTCTTTATCATTTCAACGACTTTTCAATGTTTCATAATCATGTTTCAAAATATTTTTGATTTTGACTGAGGTATACAAACGGTTGAATAAGTCATATCAAATTTAAAAAAATTTAAGGAAATTCCTACTGAAAACAGAGTAGTTTTCTAATGATAACAGAGAAAGAATTAACATATTCTGAAAAAAATTATAGAATTATTAAGTATATTATTAGTAGCCAGAAAATGATTATATAAATTCTGTAATATAGTCAAGTCTACTTTAATGTAGCAAAATAAGTAATTTCAAAATTTGTAATCAAGTATTGAAGAATGTTATCACAAATTTGTAGAAGCAGTTTGGAACTAACTCGCACAAAGATACAGACGATGCATTAAAGAAACTCTGTGTTTTCGAAATTTTTTTAAGAGATTTAAGCTCCAAAAGGACCATTTATACATTGGTTTAAATAAAATATTAAGCTGGGGGGTCAAAATTCAACAGTATTCACAAACTACTGCGTATGGAATGATATAGTTTGAACCACTCGAAAATCAAAATACTTCATTTTAGAATATTTCAACTGAGATCAGTGTGGTTATTTGAAATATTCAAGTATTTTATTGTTATATACCATAAAAAATTTGAATTTTTTAAATTATTATGTTATTCATTTTATCCAATTATTTTTGATCATTCTTATAGGAACAAGAATTTGAATATTTTATTGAATTATCGACCCATTGGACACTAGGCATTTCAGCCTGTGAATTCCTGATGGATTCTAGTTTTATTCAACATTTTAAATTAAGCTAGAAACGTTGTGAACACAGTTGTTTTTCAGTCATTCACACTAAATATAATCACATTTTGAAGTACTTTTCGTCTTTATTAGGGCTTTTTCAGTAACTGATTCTCATTCGTCCGAAGAAGCCTATCAGAGATGAAACGTGCTAAACAATATGAAAAATTCAGTGTGGACCTTATAAAAACGAAAGTTTTTAATTTAAATTGATTCGAACCATAATGAAATTATCCAATATTTTATTATTTCATATTTGTATTACATTTGTTATAGTTGATTAGGTACATAAAAAACTATTTATTCATTGTGTTAAATATGATCAGTCATTCTTTTTTCTTTAATGATATATAATTCGATATAGATGTATCTACTATTTAATTGAAGCAGTTGGCTTGTGATTTTTCAACGGTGAATGTATAATAATAAGTAAATTTCGTCTGAATTATTTGAATATTTTCGCGGTGAATATAGAAGTGCATCATGTGCATCTCAGTACTACCATTGAAGATCGAAATGCGGGGGCAAAGATATATATATATATATATATATATATATATATATATATATATATATATATATATATATATATATATATATATATATATATATGTACATAATAATAATTGAATTTCGGCTGAATTATTTGAATATTTTCGCGGTCAATATAGAAGTGCATCATGTGGTAAGTGTAATACTCTCAGTACTACGATAGAAGATCGAAATGCGGGGGCGGCAAGGAAGATCCGCTCACCCCTTGGTGGGGCGGGATGTGACTGTGGAGGGGCCGAACGAACCGAGAGCCGGACCCATCGAGCGTGTGCGGTTCGTCATATAGAGGGTAGCGTTCTGGCTGTTTGCATTTACCGTGTGAGCCTACAGTGGAGATGTTCGCGCTTCTTTCATTGTGCTTATTCCTACTGTTGTGGTGGTACTTACCACAGAACAGGAAGTCTTCAACAGCCCCTGGGCCGAAACCTTGGCCCCTTATTGGCAGCTTACACTTACTGGGGCAACACGAGACCCCATTCCAGGCTTTCACGGAACTCAGCAAAATATATGGGGACATCTTCAGCATAAATCTGGGTACTATACCCTGTGTTGTTGTGAACAATTTCAAATTGATAAGAGAAGTTTTAGTAACCAAAGGAGCTGACTTTGGGGGCAGACCCGATTTTGTGAGGTTCCACAAACTATTTGGCGGCGACCGGAATAACTGTGAGTACTAAATATTTTTAATTGGAAAATTTATTTGTTTCTCAAATTTGGGCCAGTTTTGATGTTTGCTGCTTAACCAGTCGTTCAATTCACACAATCAAATTTTATATTGAAACGAAATTTTCCATATTTATATCAATTACTTTTCAATATATATTTTTGTGTCTTAGAAACTTAACTGATTTAGCAATTCTTATTGCCGATTGTATTTTTTCTTTTCTCACTCTTAGTTATAACACAACACAATCAATCAACCGTTAAGTTCTCTTCAAAATATGCCTTTTTTATCGTAAAATTATAATTCTTCAAAAAAGATTTATTTGATGTATCATTTTTTAAATTCCTTTTATTACAATTATATATATTACATATATATATATATATATATATATATATATATATATATATATATATATATATATATATATATATATATATATACGTACATATACATGTCAATATGTTAAATATTTTTCTATGTGATTATTTATACATTATAATACCTTAATCCCATATTTATGAAAAAGACAAGCTTTTTATGGTCCTTTTTTGTTTGTTTATTAATTATGTATCCTCATTATGATAATTTTTGTTTTCGATTGTGATTGTGCTAGAAAACGCTTGCCAGTGTTGCCTCGAATATCAGCGAATTTTTTCTTTTTTTTGACGCTTCTCACGTAATGGTAATTATTGTTATTAGAATATGTCCGATTCCAAACAATTGTTTATTTTCAATGTCAAATTTTTTGTTTATTTCTCCGCTCCTATGTATGTACTTGAATATACTTCGGACGCGCTTATATCTCTTTCCATTGAGAATTTATTCAGTAGGTATAACAAAATAGAAATTATTTCTCTACAGCGTGGACAAAATATTCGCAAATATATCATGAATATCATACTCATAATATATATATAGGTATATATATATATATATATATATATATTATATATATATATATATATATATATATATTATAATAATATATATATTTAAATATATATATATTATATATATATATATAATATAATATATATATATATATATATATATATATATAAAGCAGAATATGTTAGGTTAGCCTAATTTTTTGAAATAAAAAGTTGAGAAAACGATAAAGTCTGACTTCATATTCGGCTTTTCAGCCCAAAACAAACAAGAATCTTAAATTTTATCAAAATCTGTTACTCTGGACATAACTCCATATTTACCATATGCACACCTATATATATATATATATATATATATATATATATATATATATATTTATATATATATATATATATATATATATATATATATATTTATATATATATATATATATATATATATATATATATATATATATATATATATATATATATATATATATATATATATATTTATATATATATATATATATATATATATATATATATATATATATATATATATATATATATATATATATATATATATATATATATATATATATATATATATATATATATATATATATATATATATATATATATATATATATATATATATATATATATATATATATATATATATATATATATATAATAATAATAATAATTTTATTCAGCAAACAGGTCTACAATGTGCAGTTTTCATTATTACAATTACTCATCATTATTGAGAGATAAGCTCAGTATGTCCAAGATGGATGAGTGTGAGCTAGTCCCTCAGATGAGATCAATTAAGACACAATCCAAAAACAATTACAAAACCATTTGAAACCCTAAATCTAATTTTGAGAAACACAACTAAAATTCGATCCTTACAAATGTAACAAATGTCATAGAGAAAAAAATACATGAACCACAGATCTATCTATAGTACATAAATAAAATTTAAATTTTTTTCTAATTAGGATTATTGAATTTATATTCCGCAGATACAATCTATAGCTTTCCGGTAATGAATTGTAAAATTTCACACTAAGATAACTGAAATGTCTTTGAGTAGTTGTTTTCCTGAAAAATGGAGTAAGTGAAGCTGCCGCGACCCTGCTACGTGTAAGATATTGTGCTCGCAATCTTGAAGTAGTTCCTTATGATGGTAAGTATATATTGAAGAGTTGTACATGTAGAGTTGTCTAATATCGAGCATTCCACTCTCCCTAAACAACAAATTTGAAGAGTATTGCCTTGTCTTATTATAAATAATTTTCAAAATTCTTTTCTGGACAACTTCAAGCTTATTTAGGTGGTTACTAGCTGCGGCACCCCATGCAAGAATACAGTACTGCAATCTACTTTGTACAAGTGCATAGTAGACAACACGTAGATGAGATATGCCCAAGATTTTTCTCCAATATTTGAATTTATATATCAACAATCGTAATGTTCGTGTAACTTCACCAATCCCATCGCAAATGACAATCCAATGTCACACCCAAGTACTTCAGTTTGTTTTTCCTGTGTATTTTGATTGTGTTGTTTCTTCGCTCGATCGATAGATGTTCAAAACTCGGCAATTTGTTACCATAGATAGAGAATGGTATGAAGAAAGTTTTATCGAAATTCACCGTTAGACGTTTCGAGTTGAACCAATCTATGACACTCAACAAATCCACCTGTACTTCTTCCTTAATGCTATTCCAAGACGTTCCTTCACAATAGATCAAAGTGTCATCAGCGAAGCTGATAATCGTCCCAGCGGAATTGAGATTGAGTAGTTGGTTGATGAAAATACAAAACAATGTAGGTCCCAGTACGGTTCCCTGAGGTATTCCTACTGTAATATTTTGGACCTGACTGAATTCTGAACCTATTTTCACACTCTGTACTCGTTCCTGAAGATAATTTTGAAACAACTTCAATGGTAATCCACGGATACCTGCATCCTCCAAAGTTTCAAGTAACAGATTGTGGTCCACAGTATCAAAAGCTTTAGCCAAATCCATCAATACACATAGTACAGGAATACCATTATCCATTGCTTTGTTAATTTTTGAAGTAATCTCCATGATGGCATCTCCTGAAATCCAAATTGTCGCGACGATATTAATTTGATGTTCTCCATGTAGGTTACTAATCTAAAATTTAAAACTTTCTCAAAAATTTTTGCGAATGTGGAGATCAGGGACATAGGTCGATAGTTTCCACATAAGTTTTTTCCCCCTTTTTTATATACGGGAACAACAACCGACTCCTTGAACAATCTTGGAACTTGACCTAGCGTGAATATATAATTTATCAAATCGGTTAGTAGGGGGATGATACTAGCCTTAATTTTCTTAATTGTATCAGTATATTTATCGTAGATTTTGTTATTCTCGAGGCCAGTACCTAAAAGCACTGATCTTACATTGGTACATGTATTGTAAGGAATGTTGTTTGAATAAACGGTATTTAAAAAAAAATATATATATATATATATATATATATATATATATATATATATATATATATATTTATATATATATAATAAATATATATATATATATATATATATATATATATATATATATATATATATATATATAATAATAATAATAATAATAATAATAATATTTATTGAGTCCAAAAAATGTTATCCTCCAACCACAAGAAAGACGGAGGGCTGAATAGACAAAAAATGGGGACGAGTCAAAAATACATTTAAATTCAAACACAAGCTTAATCTAATTTTTGAATTTACACTTAAACTAACTTACAATAGTCTATAAACTCCTTAATACTATATGGTTCACAGTTCAAAATTAGTTTGTTAATTTTTTTCTTGAAGGCTCTATGTGAAGTAATTAATTGTATATTCCTTGGAAGAGTGCTGAACAATTTAATTGCTGAATACTCTGTGCTTTTCTCCCGAAAGGATGAGTTATGTTTTGGAAAGAAATAAGGGACTATCTGCCTTGAGTTGTTCTTATTCCTAAATTCCTCAAAGTAGTACTTATTCTTATGAAAAAATACTAGCAGCTTAAAAATATATAAACCATATACTGTAAGTATATTGTTATCTCTAAATAGTCCACGACATGACTGTCTGTAACGTAGGATAAGAATTGTTCTCAATACCCACTTTTGCGATACAAAGATTTCCTGGATATAAGATGAGCCTCCCCAGAAAATAATACCATACGATAAAATCGCTTGATAATTACTATAATATAAGATTTTAAGCACATTCAGATAGACTTGCTCTCGTAACATAAAGAGGGTATTAATTTTTTTTCTCATTTGTTGTATGTGCAAGTCCCATTTTAGATGTTTATCAACAACCATACCAAGGAACTTCACCGAGTCTCTAACAGGAATCAAATCGATCTTATTGTTAATAACAATGGGATGACTAGTCTTAGATCTAACAGAGGAGAAAAGTATGGATTCAGATTTATTCAAATTAAGTGCAAGTTTGCTGACACTACACCATTGTCTTATATTTTCCAAGATTATCCCTGACATAGAGAAGGCAGTTCCGATATCAGCTGATTTCACTAAAAAATTTGTATCATCTGCATACATAACTGGCTTACAATTTTCTATAGAACAAGCTGCAGCCAGAGAATTTATATATATAACAAACAAAAGAGGCCCCAGGATACTACCCTGAGGCACTCCCATACAAATTTCCTCTTCCTCTGAAAAGTAAGAAACTCCCTCATTCGTCAGAACAACCTTTTGCTTTCTGTTACTGAGATAACTTGAAATTAAATTTAGTTGTTTGTCTCTAATTCCACAAGCATTTAATCGTTGAAGCAATGAAACATGCTCCACACAATCAAATGCCTTTGACAGGTCGAAAAACAAGCCAATTGGAATTTCTCCCTTTTCCAATGCAATAATTACACCATTTATCAATTCAAAAATGGCTGTCTCAGTATTTTTGTTCTTAGTAAAGCCATGCTGATACTTCGATACCACCCCAAACCTCTCGAAAAATCCCAATAACCTAGAGGCAAGAGTCTTCTCGAAAACCTCAGAGAAGGCTGTTAGCATACTGATTGGCCTATAATTAGTCAGATCCTCGGGATCTCCAGATTTGAACATTGGTTTAACAACAGCCATTTTCAAATTTTCTGGGAAAATTCCCTCCGTGAAAGAACGGTACATAATATGTGCAAGGGGACCGGCAATTAAAGAAATAGATCTCTTTATCACTTTCATAGGAATTTCATCCTGCCCATACGAATTTACATTTTTAAAAGACTGTACAACAGATATGACTTCCGATTCAGAAATATCGAAAACAAAAAATGATTTTTCAAGTTGTGGTATTGTGTCTACAGGTCTCGCATCGACTTTAGGTAGATTTTTCACCAGCGTAGACGCTATATTTGAAAAAAAATAATTAAATTCTCCTACAAGGGATTTTGGGTTTCCTTGTTTCATGGGCATCTCCTTAGTCTTTATATTCTTGTTAGTCAACATATTTATAATTTGCCATGCTGCTTTTGATCTATTCTGAGAAGTTAATAAGTAATTCTCAAAACAGGCCTTTCGCGCAGCAGTGATCGCCAGATCATATCGTTTCTTGGTATTTTTATATAATATATGTATATATATATATATATATATATATATATATATATATATATATATATATATATATATATATATATATATATATATATATATATATATATATATATATATATATATATATATATATATATATATATATATATATATATATATATATATATATATATATATATATATATATATATATATATGTATATATATATATATATATATATTGAATTCAAACTATAAGTTCCGCAAATGGCACAATTAAAAATTATATTCTTTCCTAAATGCCTGAATGATTCATTAATACATTTTTGATATACTCCAATAAAGAATCCATTAAAACTATAAAGTCAGCTCAGTAGCAAATCATAATAGCTTGATAGCGGCTGCCATCAAACTCTCATTGTCAAACTGCTGAAACTAAGACTTAAATTCGATAATATCAAATCAATATTTGAGTAATGTACTAGCTTACAAACCCATGAGGGTAGATGATGAAACACAGGCGAATACTCGCCCGAGTCCCATCATCCTCTTAAAAAAAAAATTACATCAATATTTAACAAAACAATTTTACAATATGATTTTTAATAAAAATAACCTAAAGAAAATTAGTTGCGTGAATCAAGAAATTCGTGATAATTTTCTCACAAATCATCTAAATATGTTTTAGTTTGTTAAATATATTATTTTTATAAGAACATCTGTTGAAAACACGAAAGATTAACAACATATACCAGGAAGACTTAAGTCAGCATCATGTAAGAGTGAATTTCAAATCACCGAAGTAGGACTTGAGATATCGAAAAAAACCAATCGGACTAGGTTGTTCACTTCCTATATCTTCTTGTAACCGTATAAATCGTTATATACTGTAAAGTTGGAAGTCCCGTTTGGTATTCTGGCATTCCGATGAAAAGTTGGCGAGGAAAATTCTCGACTGTTCACTCTGACGGTCAGAGCACGGATTTCGAGCAAACTGATATCGATACTAGAGCTTTATGTATAACCTCAAAAAAGAACCTGTGAGCTATATCTACGTAAATTGTCATCGGCCTGTTTCGCCATCCATCACAAGTGAATTAAATACGGCATCTACAAGAATTGCCTATTTTGCATTGTTCGAATCTCATCTTCGTTATGGTCTTCCCTTCTGGGGTTCATGTAATTCCTCACAACTTGACACCATTCTCAAATTGCAGATTCGTTACATGTTTGTACTGAAAAATAGGGCTCATTGCAAACCTTACTTCAAGAAAAATGGAATTTTGACGCTTCCTTCTTTATATTTACTTGAATATGTGTGCTTGATTCATAAGTATTTTCATGCCGTACCCTTGGTGCCACAGCACGGGTATTCCACCAGATCTTCGGGACATCATGTTCACCTCCCTATTCCATCCTCTGAAATAGCAAAAAAGTCCATCATTTACATCGATTGATCGATATGACCAAATTGAATAACACAGGCATCAGCTTCGATTGAGGAGGATTTGACACTTTCGGTTCTATTGTGAAGTTAGTATATATTTTGTATTTTTTGGATTGATTGGGCCGATACTTGGTGCCACAGCACGGGTATTCCACCAGATTTTCGAGACATCATGGTCACCTCCCTATTCCATCCTCTGAAATAGCAAAAAAGTCCATCATTTACATCGATTGATCGATATGACCAAATTGAATAACACAGGCATCAGCTTCGATTGAGGAGGATTTGACACTCTCGGTTCTATTGTGAAGTTAGTATATATTTTGTATTTTTTGGATTGATTGGGCCGATACTTGGTGTAAATTAATAAACATATTAAAACAATGGTTAAAAATAACAATTCACACATTTATTATAAGATATAACGCATGACGCACGTTTCGGTGGAACTTCACCTTCTTCAGATGCTAATGCTTCACCTTCTTCAGATTAGCATCTGAAGAAGGTGAAGTTCCACCGAAACGAGCGTCATGCGTTATTTCTTATAATAAGTGTGTAAATTGTTATTTTTAACCATTGTTTTAATATATGTTTTGTATGGAAATGTGGTGTAATGTGTTTTTATTTCTAGGTATTACATTGTTCAGTTTGTATATTTTTTGATTGATGTGTGTTTATTTTTATAATTTACATTGTTTAGTTCCTATATTTTTCGCTTTGTCAATAAAGTGTATGATTTTAAAGACTTTAAAGCATATTTTGATTGATTGATTGAAACATTCCGAAGAAGTTCGAGGAAGTTCATTGAATTGTTAGTATTTTAAGTAGTATTCTCAGTCACTTTTAACAATAGTTCTCATTAATCAGCGAAAAGGGAAAATCCTGATAGCAAAAACTTTCATAGGAATATAGCTCCTAAGAAATAATATTTCTGCTATTAAAAGAATAATTTTCCACCTTATTTCTATTCATGTTCCATATTATTTATTCGCGGTTCATTATCAATTAATTTTATTCTCAGTTTATTCGTTATTTAGCTATAATGTATGAATTGAATGGCGAGATTTGTACGAATAATATATCTAGGGATAAATGATGATACTTCTCTTCATTCTCAATAAGTTGATATAAAAAGCGAGAGTACAACCTTTCGCATAAAACACGGTCTCTGTGGAATGGGGATTCATATAGTTGTATCATTCGAACATCGAGCCGAGTCAGCTTTTGTGGTGCTGCTCCTTTACTTTCTATTATAACTCATTCATAACTGCCTCGCCATATACGCGGCCTGATTGCCGTGAACTTGAACTTGGGTTGTAATGAAATTGAAACTGAACAACCTCTCTAAAATTCGTTCAACTTAATTTTTACGATCTCCTCTTGGGATGGTTACAAGCATAAGCCCAACATGTGAGAGATAAAGAAAACGAACGCTTCGTTTCTTCTATGTGCTTGAAAATACAAACGAATGCCCGTTCAAGCGATGCTTCCTAATAAATTCTACTTTAGAATAATTGAGCTAATGTAATTCACGTTAAATAGTGTGAATTCTAAAGTAGAAGGAAGCATCGCTTGAAAGGACATTTGTTTGTAATTTCAAGCACATAGAAGAAACGAAGCGTTCGTTTTCTTTATCTCACATGTTGGGCTCATGCTTAACAAATAGTGTGGCTCTATAACAACAACTATATTTTCTCTTCAGGCGATCAAAATGGTAGTTTTCAATTTATACGTTACTTCACTTCGAGAGAACCAGTTAGATTCATTATTCATATGCTATTGCGAAAAAATAAATTCAATTATATAAGAAAAACTAAGTTTTTGACGCAGTAGCGTATAATATAGCAACCACAAAGAAAATATATCAGGATAGTGGTGATATAATATATTTTTCTTTTATTTACAGTAATAATAAGAACGAATTTCAAAATTATGTAGAAAACGTTACCACAGAGAGATCAGATAGATTCGGCTAGAAGAAAAATAGCAGCAGAATGAACAAAAATAATGTTTTTCAGAAAATTGCCGCACTATGCCTCCAAATGTTCTCATAAGCATACGTTTTCAATTAATTTCAATCTATTGCTAAGTTAGGGTACGATGGAAAATGAACCCTTGCACAAATATAACCTAAATCACAAAACAGAACATCTATCAATAAGCTACGCTGCCACCTGCGCAATTTTTTTGCGAGAGGGTCTTCATTGCGAATTTATCAATGATGCAAAACTGGTTTGATCAGAGTAGAATTAATAAATTCACCTATGTTTAGGGCAACCGACTAACTCCCATCAGATGTGGTTGAAAGAACAAAAGAGATGTTAGTGAGGTAAATTAGTGAACGTGGCTTGTCACTCGACGTGTTTACAGGTGTTACAGCACGCGCCATAACTTTCGCCATGTGTTCTCTGTTAACTTTTGTATTCCAAGAAATGGAATGCCTTTGTCGCGTGCCTGTACCCAACAGGGCTCTCGTCCTTGAGACAGAATCGTATTATCCGCCCCGTATGAGCCACATGGTGCTAGATGAAGTATCAGCACTTCCAACATAACTAATTGGAACTCAAAATATCCTTGATGAAAACTGCCTAAGCGAATAGTTTTGTTACTCTATCGGCCTACAATTTAACACTGATTCCGAACGGCTTATGGGCTTGTAAATAATATACATTACGCAACTACTAATTTTTGAAACCAATGAAACTCATAGGCTCATATAAACATCCATACCTAACCGAGGATTCGAACCTAGCAAGCCTGCTCCACAGACCTCAACCTCTCCTCAACAAGCCGTGTGAAGGCGCGGGCTGTTTCCTAAGATATCAGTGAAGAAAGTCTTAAATATCACACAAATATTATACCCTTTATGAAGATGACAATATTCTAACTAGTTATGACAAAACAACTTACCCAATGTTCCTAACTATAAACTTAGTAGTGAATTCATTGCGAATATCTTTTAAATGTTTGAAAAAAGAATATAATCAAGGGTAGTGAGGAGTCAGATTATTTTTATGGTGTTAAAGAAAGTGTTGACATAACCCCTTGATCAAATACGACGTTTGTGAGAATAGTTTTGGATTCGATAGATTTTTATCAAATATGTGAAATTATTTTTTTTTTCTATTTCGCAAATGGACTTTCATAACGTGAATACCAATACTATTCAATGTCTAATTATTTAGTTTTTTTTTCTCATTTAGTCTGCTACATCAATTTTCCAAGTCTAAGGTCATACATTTATCTATATTTCAGGTCATTAAAAGATTTTGAAGCTCGTGAAAAAATAGATCTATAATCGGAATCTGTGAACAATAACATGAATCATACTTCAATTTTAATTTTAAGTGACCTTCGCCCATTTCATTACAATAAATCAAATTTGAGAGACAATTTAGTTTGTACTGATATTAAATTCTTTGATTTGTGATTTAGAAGTTTCAGAGTTTAGAGGTAAAACAGGTTCAACGAACATCATATGCAAAAGTCATTAATAGTGCTTCCTCACAGTCATACAAGATATGGTTTCTAAATTTTTCAATGAAGTGTACGGTAGGGTGGAGTCTATTGAATAGTAATTGCTTCATTATTCGATAACAAGAAATCTCAAATGAATTTTGAGTACGTCAGAATAAATTTTTATCACATGTTGAGAGACTTAATCTATGATAATATCTAATAGAAATTAATGTATGCCATTTCAGTGAATCCATTCGATCTGTTTGACATATCTGAACTGATTTTTATTTTCTTTCCAGCGTTGGCACTCTGCGACTGGTCCTCTCTTCAAAAGACGCGAAGAAGCCTAGCCAGGACGTACTGCTCTCCTAGATTCACATCCCTTCAATGTGATCGAGTTAATATGGTTGCTATGGAAGAACTGACAATTTTCTTAACTGAACTGCAAAAACTTCCTCTCGAAGAACCTATTGACCTGAAACCTATAGTCCTCAAAGCCTGCGCAAACATGTTCACCAAGTATATGTGTTCTACTAGTTTTGCTTATGATGATAAAAACTTCAGCCTTGTCGTTCGATACTTCGACGAAATTTTCTGGGAAATTAACCAAGGATATGCTGTCGACTTCCTGCCCTGGTTGCTGCCCATGTATAACGGACATATGAAAAAAATCTCAAATTGGGCTACTGAAATCAGGAAATTCATTTTGGAACGAATTATTGATGAACATAAAGCAACTCTGGACTACGATGGCATACCGAGGGATTTCACAGATGCTCTGCTGATGCACCTTGAGGAAGATCCCAACATGAGCTGGCACCATATCATTTTTGAGTTGGAAGACTTTATTGGAGGACATTCGGCAATTGGTAATCTAGTTATGGTCACTCTTGCAGCTGTAGTGAAATATCCAGAAGTAGCCGCCAAAATGCAGAAAGAAGTAGATAAAGTTACTGGTGGAAACCGCTATCCCACTCTATTCGATAAAGAAGCCATGCCTTACACAGAAGCGACAATCTGGGAAGCATTGCGACAATCTTCTTCTCCTATAGTGCCGCATGTTGCTACAGTTGATTCAACAATTGGAGGCTGTACTGTTAATAAAGGATCCATAATTTTCATTAATAACTATGAACTGAACGTCGGAGAAGCTTACTGGGACAACCCTAATGAATTCAAACCAGAGCGGTTCATTACATCGGGTCAGACTATTCTGAAACCACCACATTTCATACCATTCAGTACAGGAAAAAGGACTTGCATTGGCCAAAAGCTGGTTCAGTATTTCTGTTTTGTAATTTTGGCGACATTGGTGCAAAATTACCATATAGCGGTACCGGAAACGCCTACGCTCAGACCTGCATGTGTAGCAGTCCCACCAGATTGCTTTAAACTGATTTTGAAATCCAGAACATAGCAGAGTAAATTTAAACTGTTGTGAGAAAATAGGTTTTCGAGAAACCCTTTTTCTCATACAATTTGGTTGTATTGAAATTCGGCACTTTAGAGAAGGAAAACACTGAATTTTAAACAATCAATAGAACCGCCATGTTGTTGTATTTTATTAGTGCAATACATTAATATTGCTGGCTCATTGTAGCTATAGTTTTTTCACATCCTCGAGCAAGACATCACTCATCTTTTTCATCAAATACCTATAGGATTGATCCCTCATTTATGTATATATAAATAGGTATATATTATTTAAATTAATTGTAAACACGCACTAACTCATCTCCATTTTTGGTCCCTATAAGATGTCCAATGTAATGAGACTGACAAACTGATAACTGTTTTATTAAATTAACAGTTTAATTTCATAGAACGAATTCTTTTATTATCCCATGTACCTCTTAGAAGTAGCAGTTTGACTTATTCGATTGATTTATTATCTTCATGAGTGTTCTCAGATTTCAACTCCATCAACGAAACTTTTCTAAAACATTTGAACTACTTTATTTAATTTTGTCCTAGTTAATGAAGAAACAATCATTAAATATTTAGTTGTCGCAGTAAAAATCAAAACAAAAACAAGGACGTTCTATCAACAACGTTTATTTTTAACTGTTGAATGAAAAAATTGCAACATTACATCCGGTGTTATAGACAACAAGAACTGGTGATTATTTTTCCATTTTGACGATTGAAAGGTAATTAAGTTATTATTTGAATCATGAATATATATATATATATATATATATATATATATATATATATATATATATATATATATAGATATATATATATATATATATATATATATATATATATATATATATATATATATATATATGTATATATCCCTATATATACATATATATATATATATATATATATATATATATATATATATATATATATATATATATATATATATAAAGGGTTTGTGGAAATGTTTTACTAATTTGGTGGTTTTGAAATGGGAAAATTAAGATACCTATATATATATATATATATATATATATATATATATATATATATATATATATATATATATATGAATTCAATATTCAAATTATTTCAAATAAAGTAAATTCTACAAATACTAAAAATATTTCATTTTGTCTAACCCTTAAAAGAATATCTACCCTTCTATATCAAACCCTTATATATGAAATGAAGGACTTATTTTCACTATAGAGTCATAATGAATATTCTATAGAAAAATCTATATATATATATATATATATATTTATACATATCTAAATATATATATATATCATTATATTTATATAAATTTATATATATATATATATATATATATGTATATATCCCTATATATACATATATATATATATATATATATATATATATATATATATATATATATATATATACATATAAAGGGTTTGTGGAAATGTTTTACTAATTTGGTGGATTTGAAATGGGAAAATTAAGATACCTATATATATATATATGAATTCAATATTCAAATCATTTCAAATAAAGTAACTTCTACAAATACTAAAAATATTTCATTTTGTCTAACCGTTAAAAGAATATCTACCCTTCTATATCAAACCCTTAGATATGAAATGAAGGACTAATTTTCACTATAGTGTCATAATGAATAGTCTATAGAAAAATCTATAATATAATATATAAATAGTCTATAGAAAAAAAAATATATATATATATAAACCAATGTCTCAAATTCAAGTACAAACCAATTCGAGGTGAACGCTGTCATATTTTATAACCCAACGAAGAACACCGTACCTGAGAGCAATTAAATGAAACTGATAATTAAGTAATTAATTTTTACTCGAAAGTAAGTACATAATTTCTTGGGAGACTTTATCAAACTGGCGTCTCAAAGGAAGCGACCTAGGAACTCTAATTGGAAGTTTAAAATGTACTAAGCTTATGAGGTTGAGGTCATTAGTGTTTATGGTATATTTATATATGACGCTGGAATACAGCATAAGATGTGAATATATGGAAAAGTTTTGTAAAAATATGAGAAACTATTTTTCCTAAAACTTTTTATATGAAATTAAATAAGGTTGTATCAAATTGAATTGTTCTACTCTGATGGAATTCTTGAAATACTGATATTAAAACCTAAAATGCTCAAATATTTTCATAGAATTTTCTTTAATTGGCACATGTGCCGATTGCGCAAAATTGGGTTTTTGAGAAAATGATAAATGGAAAGTTCTTATATACGTTTTAAAACAAAACTATTTTTAGCTTTTTTTGCTTCAAGTTCTCAAGTTTGATCAGATTTATCTGATTTGGTATCAAAGTTTGCGAAACAGTAGTGTGGAAAATAAGTGAAAAGGCATGCGAAAAAGTTCTGAATCCGCAAGTTTTCAGTCAATTCGAAATGTTCTAGGAAACTGACAATAAAATCACTGGATAAATGTGGGTGTTATTCCCTTCTTCAATGAATTTCTGTCGATTTGAAACACAAATATGTCATAAAAGTATCAGAGGATACTTTTATATAACACACCATGAAAAGTTTCATATATATATATATATATATATATATATATATATATATATATATATATATATATATATATATATATATATATATATATATATATATATATATATATATATATATATATATCAGAATAGATTTTGTCATTGTGTAATACAATAGTATAAATGGAAAGATCAAGCTGGGTGGCGCGTTTCTAGTAATTTTATCAATTTAAAATTGTTTTTAAATAATAAATAAAAAAAGAATTTTTTGCATCGACTATTAGTATAATAGAAAAATCGCCAAAAATGGATGCCCCCTTATATATTCACGCGAAGTTTTATTATACCAATTTATGGGTACGTAACTATTGTTTGGGTCGATTATTTGGTCAAATCTAACCAATTTATCTGTGATAGACGCTCTTCCGAAAATCTGAAAGATATGACTGTTTGATACAATGGAACAGATAAAAATAACAAATGGTAATGATAAAGGATAAACAGAATATTCCAATTTAAATTGCCAAACTTGGGGACAATCTAAATTTGGAACATAAAACATCTTACTATTTACAATAATTATAGAATATCGCAGTTGTGGTTTGTAAATTATCGGAGATTATTTTGATGGATTTGTCTGCATGCAAATCACCTTGTTCTTGTCAAACAATAAATAAATCGCACTTTTCTACACTAACGCACCCGTTTTATCTGTCAAATTTTGGAGATAGGCCGATAAATCTCTTAGATGGGCCGATAAATTATTCCATGTATATACACCCAAAGGTAGACGAATATATCGACTTGAAAATAAACCAGTTCCACCACGGCCACTCGAGCAGCCCGGAACATACATCCCTATCATCATATAATCTATAGAAAAGCCATAAATGTCAACACAGCAGGTGGCGCGCAATAAAGATACTTTTAATGCCTCCAACAACCAATTGAATAATAAGGAAAGTAAAGAAAAGTATATTTGCACACGCTAAAATACATCACATATGATAATTTCAGATAGAGGCCAGACTAAAAGAGCTGCGGGAATGAGGTATGGATTTAATAACAAAATTAAATTAATTTGTACACCTGGAATCGTCAATATCAAACCCACTAACCTGTTTGTAATGATAGCATATTCAGAGGGATTTTTGTTGTACTATTTCTTCGACAATTCTTATCAAATCGGTAGTATTGAGGAATTACGAATTAACGAAGCCACAAATCCAAAACTTGTAATTACCACAAAAAAATTAAAAATCCTGCACCTACCTTAATAGGGTTGTCCAGCTGCCGGCCTGAGGTGCCATTGATTATGGCCAAAGGAAGCTTATCAAACAAAAATACAGGAAATTTAGAATGTCGTCCTGCTGAAAAAGGTTTTATAGTTTAATCAAAATGAACCTACACCGAATATGTTGGTATATAATTTAATCTTTATGAAATAATCAAAGTTTGAACGTATAAAAAGTCATATGATAATAATTTTCCAAAATATTACTCCTACCTAATTTTATATAATAGTCGCAATCATAGTTTGAATTTATGAGAATATGAGAATAATTTTCTAAAAAAATACCTGATTCGGAATAATATTTATAATCAAAGTTTGAAACTATGAAGTGTCATATGAGAATACTTTTCCTAAATATTACCTCTACTTGATCTGCCAAATTATAACACCTCCCTAATTATATATAGTATTCATAATCATTGTTTGAAATTATAAGGAATCATATAAGATTACTTTTCTGAAATAATACTCCCACCCGATTTTATATAATATTTATAATCAAAGTTTCAATGTATAAACTGTCATATGAGAATACTTTTCCGAAATATTACTCCTACCTGATTTCCTAATTATTACTTCTCCCTAATTTTATATAATAGTAATTATCATTGTTCGAAATTATAAGGAATCATATGAGAATTATTTTCGGAAATAATACTCTCGCCTGATTTTGAATAAAGTTATAATCGAAGTTTCAAACTATAAATTGTCATATGAGAATACTTTTCCTAAGTATTACCTCAGCCTGATCTTCCAAATTATCACTCCTCCCTAATTGTTTATAGTACCTAGTCATAATCATTGTTTGAATGTATAAACTGTTATATGGGAATACTTTTCAAAAATATTACTTGTACTTGATATGCCAAATTATTAGAAAATCATACTTGCCTGAAATAAAAGTAGAAAATCTCTACATTTCTCAAAAAATATGAGTCGTCTGATATAACTGAACTAGAAGTGAAGTTTCAATATCCAGAATTTTTAAGGCAGTTAGCTTTTTTGAGAGATTCGAATGATCAGATTTAGTCGAGTGTTCATGAAAGGAACCTGACAGTTTCCAATCTGACTGAAATAATGAAGAGATTTCGGGATAACTAAAGTGTTCAAACATTCATTGGAAAACAATAACTTGACATACTTTGAAATTGAAAGTCCCAAAAGCAGTGTATATACTGCTTCATACGAATCCTCCTGGAGTTACCATGGAAGATCAACTACCTGAGCCACTACTCGAGTTGAGATCTTCAAGCTAACATGTCCCCAAGGACTAGGCAAGAAATAGGACATGATTTTTTTAAATTGCTTTTTAAGGACAAATACCAAAGTTTGAAAACAATATTATCAAGAAGTTTTATATATATATATATATATATATATATATTTATATATATATTTATATATATGTATATATATATATATATATACCTATATATTATATATATATATATATATATATATATATATATATATATATATATATATATATATATATATATATATATATATATATATATATATATATATATATATATATATATATATATATTATATATATATATATATATATATATATATATATATATATATGTTTATAAATACATGTGTGTGTAAAATTTTTTTTATGTTTTCCTATGTATTTGTTGGTAGATGCAGCCTATCTATAACATTGTTCGCATCAACTACCTCTTTATATTTATATTGAAATGTTTGTCCTAGTTCCTAAAAATATTAAAATTTTCCATATACCTAAAAAATAATCAATAAAAAAAATAAGAATAAATAATACTAATTTTCTGTTCTACTTATGATTTCATCTTACGGCTCTCATTGTTACAATCAAAATTATATAGCCCGCAACCATATTCATGATTTTAGTTGTGGCCCTTGAAGCTTAGCATGTTGGACAGCCCTACAATTTAGGTACAAATGAATAAGTAAAGATCAAATCGAAAGCAGATGAATCCAATCTGGGAGCAGCCGTTAATCGCAAATCTGAAGAATATAAAACCAATTAAATGAAGAATTTATAATGAGCAACAGGTACATTCAGGTAGTCGGTACCAAAAATCCAGATAAAAAAACAACTTCTCATAACTGGTTCTACGCATGTTTGCAACTAATTGAAGTCCGTTTTTCAAGTTTGTCATACTCCTTCAAATTGATTTTTACTTAAACTTCGAAAAGGAATCCGGTAAATTTAATGATTACCTTCGACGAAAGTATTTTAAAGCAAATTCGGCTATTTGACTCGAAGATAATCTCATGAGATGAAGAAACGAAGAATCAGAAATGTTGCTTCTTCTCTTTTATTGATTTAATTGAGGAACATAATATGAAAAAAAAATTGCACACACACATATATTTATATACATAGGCGCCGACTCCATGGGGCCTGAGGGAACCCGAGTCCCCTCAAAAACTAATTATGAGGAGGCGGAGCCCCCCCAATAATTCAAGAAAATTATTAGTTATATTATGCTTTGTTAAATCACAAAATTATGTTGGTATTTTTTATTTTCCTTGTTTTTCGATAGTTACCTTTCAAAATACATTCAGCTATGAGTTAAAACAAATAATTATTACGGTAGTAAGCGGGTTAAACGAAAACGAGTAGTGTAAATTATGATAGTGTTTTTGTTTCGTTTTTCAAAGCCAAAAAATGTTCAGCGTGTCGACTTTCCCGGAGTTTCAAGCTCAGATAAGATGCAAGCTAATAATATAAATAAATATATATTCTATCGATTTATTCTGCGATGCAAAGTACAATTATATTGGGCGGCTCCGTGGCGGAGAGGTATAGGTAAAGCTATGCCGTCTTCGTTGGCGGAGTCGGTGGGTTCGATTCCCACCGTGTCCTTGGGTGTTTGTGATTGTCCCATTACAATTTGACGAAGATTTTACGAGTGTCTGGGTGTATGTACTAAGTTTGCGAGCCCATGAGGGTAGATGATGGAACACAGGCGAACAGTCGCCTGTGTCCCATCATCCCCTTTTAAAAAAAAAAAAAAATACAATTATAAATTTGGGAAATCCATTCTGACATCCTAAGAACAAACTACCTTTATTCATCGAAAAGGTTAAGAATGGGGGGAGCTGTTCACATCCACTTGGTGGTTAAGTAACTTCTGGAAATTTTTTATAACTATTAATTTCTAAAGTTTCCATAAGATTTAATTTTGAGCCTTTTGTTCTGAGATGTAGAATTTCGAAATCCAAATTGAAATCATGTTTCTCTTTTATTAAATATCTAGCATATATTGAATCTTCGTTATGATTTATCTAACTTCGCCTGTGTTCAGTAATTGTTTAGTAATTCTTTTTCTGAAATTTCTATGTGTCCGACCTACATATATTTTATCGCAATTTCCTCATTTAAGTTCATAAACTCCCGATTCAATGAGCTTATCTATTTTTGACTTGTTATTTTTTATGTATTTTCCTAAACTATTTCTTGTTCTGAATGCTAAATTGAAATCTAGATTAGAGAAAAAGCATTTCAATTTATTGGAAACTTTGCCGAAATAAGTTAAACTATTATATTTTAATCCTTCTGGTTTGAACAAAGAGAATACTTGTGGATAAATTTTATGATTTAGTTTTAGTTTGAAATTCGCACCTGAAGAAGCTGCAGTGTCAGCGAAACGCTTTGTGCACCTTTTGTTGTTTTAATATATGTGGAAATCGTTAAACTCAGAGTTTCATTTCTCGAACATGTTATATATATATATATATATATATATAGATATATATATATATATATATATATATATATATATATATATATATATACGGAAAACAGAATTCTTCGTGTTAACGACACACGTTCGTGGCAATAAAATGAAGTGAACTAGGACATTTATTTGAAACTAATCAAACAAACCTCCTAGCGGAGCTGGTTATAAGAGTTCACGAAGCATCGAAATATCAACATCTACCCCAGACGGTAATTGTTCGAAATGTTAATTTGTTTATCACAATCGATGGAAATTGATAGACAGACTGTTTCGCCCTTATCGGGGCTCATCAGTATCATCCATCCACCGAGAGTGATAACCAAACCAACATTTCAAACGGTCATACAATGGAATTCCATTCATTGCTACCTGTAAAAGGTATAAAATTGGAGCGCTTGTTACTTGCGGCGTGTGAATGTTGAATTACATCAAAATGGATGTATCAACTTTACTCTTGCTTAGCGATTATAGTAACCACCTTCGGGTGTCAGGACGTAAAAGTTTCGTTGCCGAAATGTTTTCTTCTATTCTGAAAGATGTGGTTCAATTGTTTCCGACTGGTGGCGCTGTGTCATATTTATATGTCATGGAGTTACTAGAAGAAATATGTATGACCGTTTGAAATGTTGGTTTGGTTATCACTCTCGGTGGATGGATGATACTGATGAGCCCCGATAAGGGCGAAACAGTCTGTCTATCAATTTCCATCGATTGTGATAAACAAATTAACATTTCGAACAATTACCGTCTGGGGTAGATGTTGATATTTCGATGCTTCGTGAACTCTTATAACCAGCTCCGCTAGGAGGTTTGTTTGATTAGTTTCAAATAAATGTCCTAGGTCACTTCATTTTATTGCCACGAACGTGTGTCGTTAACACAAAAAATTCTGTTTTCTATATATATATATATATATATATATATATATATATATATATATATATATATATATATATATACATATAAATTAAATTGCTCTAATGTAATATTTTATCTTTTGTAGGAAGTAAAACCAAAAGACTCTTGTTCCAGTATACCATAAATTGCCTGCCTTTTAAATCTGTTGATCAGATGAAGGATCTTGGTGTAATATTTCAGAGTAACTTTGAATTTGATATTCATTTGAATGCCGTAACATCCAAAGCCTCCCAAATGCTAGGCTTTGTTAAAAGATCCACAAATGAATTCACTTCTTATAGTTCCATCCTTCATCTTCATGAATCTCTGATTAGGCCTATTTTGTTGTATAACTTCATTATCTGGTCACCAACTAAAGATACCCTCCTTACCATACCTGAATCTGTCCAACATAAATTTTTTAGATATTTGGCTTTTAAATTAGGTCGTGGATTTAGAGTTTTTGAGCATAATTATACTGAGTTTGCGAGGTCAGTTAAATTGGAATCTATAAAATCTTTACATGTATATAATGATTTATATTTTGTTAAAAAGGTTCAATTAAATTTGGTAAATTGTGTATCAATATCTGGCATGTTTGATAGGCGTAGTGTACCCTATGAGTTGCGTGCGTTTAGAATTTTGAGATGAACATACTGCATATAGAAATTTTATTTATTATTCATCTGTTCCACGATTGCGGCGCAAATGGAATAAAATTGTTATTTCTGCTGGTCTTAATAACACTTTTGATCTTGGTATATTTAAAAGAAGACTCAAAGATATTGTAAATCGATGGCACTAATGCTACTATTAAATATATTGTTACTAAAATCTGTTTAACCTATGTATATTTATATACTTTAAGTTCTATTCATGGTTTTTGTTACTTCATTTGTATTATAAAGGGGTTCAACCCCGTTGACTTTAAATAAAATTTAAAAAAAATTAAAATAAAAAATATATATATATTATATATAATATATATATATAATATATATATATATATATAGTATATATAAGAGGAGGGTAGTCGCTGACTAGTTTTAGAGGAAAACTATTTGTAGGGACTGCAGGCAATGTAAAAAATGAAACTCTTTGAAGTTTTTCCAAGCTTTCGGAATTGTTTTATTCCATCATCAGGGAGGAATCCTATCGTGAGGATGATTACATATGTTTGTGATAATACGATATAAGAAACATTAAAATTATGCTATTCGTTTAAATAATCAGATACATTTTTTGAAAGTTATAATTAAATTTCTGGAACGAAATGACAAATCGGTGGTCACTCATTTTTTATTTTTCAAATTGAAGTTTGACATTAATTCGTTACGATAAATTAATTTAATTTAGTGTTATTTTATATCAAGTGAAAGTAAAAAAGAATAAATTTCACTCAAATGGCTTATATCTGTTTTTTTATTGATGGAATTCTTGTCTTGATAAATAAAGGCCATTTCTAAAAAAGATCTTTTTGAAAGATGTGTTTCTCTTGCAAGAACAGTTGTTGAAAGGTAGTTCATATGGTGGTCACAATGTGCTTTAGCTAAACATGTCAATGATTGATGACACCGATTTGTCATTTCGTTCAGAAATTTAATTATAACTTCAAAAATGTATCTGATTATTTAACGAATAGCATAATTTTAATGTTTCTTATATCGTATTATCACAACATATGTAATCATCCTCACGATAGATTCTCCCTGATGATGGAATAAACAATTCCGAAAGCTTGGAAAAACTTCAAAGAGTTTCATTTTACATTGCTGCAGTCCCTACAAATAGTTTTCCCCTATATATATATATATATATATATATATATATATAAACAAAGTATTTCGCAATAAGGCAGTATTAACTAATTTATTTTTCAGAAAGCTTAAAGTGAATCCATGGTGTGCGGGTTAACTATGGTAATACCATAATTGACTCTAGTTGAGCATAGAATTCGAATGGCCATTTCAATTTCAAAAGCGTTGTAGGGAATTTACACGAATGGTCTGAATGAAAACAACGAATTCAGTGGAACGTTTAGGGATGTGGCCAATTGAAAATTACTGTAGACGCGACACTGACACGCATTACCAGCTCACCTTGCACTGACATTGGATAGAAGAACAGTCGTCTGCACTCGTGAAAAGATGCATTTCAATTGTATTTGATGATGTTTTAGCTCCTCACACATTATATAGGTCAGTGTAATCCATACCATAAGGCGGCCTTGGTCTGCACTCTAGTCGGAAGAAGAAAGTTGAGCACAACCACCATCTATTATTATGACAGAGATATCTCCACGAACTCGAGATTTGCTAATGCAGCTCTGGGCCTGCGCTATTGCCAATGAATATTCAAATGATGTAGTTGAAAATCTAATGCTCCTCATCCTTTTTGCTTTCCTTCAAACCAGTCTAGTAGCATTTGATTTTACTTTCATATTTGAAGTTAAGTATTTTATACTGAGACAAGAAACTAAGCAACAGGGGCGCCACATGACGAGTATTACTGGGAATCAACGCGCAAATAGAATGTCACGCATATCACCCAATAAAACAAGTCGTTAAATATTTGAATCAGCCACTTTGATATCATTATCTTTATCGATGGAAGGATACTTTTCCTAAATAATACTCCTACCTGATTTGTCAAATTATCACGTCTTCCTAATTTTATATAATAGTCATATTCTTTATTTGAAATTCTAAGGAGTCATTTAATAATATTTCACTGAAATAATACTTGCACCTGATTTTATATAATAGTTATAATCACAGTTGGAAGGTATGAAGTGTCATATGAAAATACTTTTCCTACATATTACTTTTACCTGATTTGTCAAATTATTACATCTTCCTAATTTTATATAATAGTCATAATCATTATTTGAAATTGTAAGGAATCAAGAATATTTCACTGAAATAATACTTGCACCTGATTTTATATAATAGTTATAATCACAGTTGGAAGGTATGAAGTGTCATATGAAGATACTTTTCCTAAATATTACTTTTACCTGATTTGCCAAATTATTACTCCTCCCTTATTATATAAAACAGTCCTAACCTTTGTTTTAAATTATAAGGAATCATATAAGAATTATTTCCTGAAATAATACTCCCACTAGATTTTATAAAATAGTTACAATCGATGTTTGAATGTATAAAGTGTGTTATGAGAATACTTTTCCGAAATAAATACCCTATAGGTACCTGATTTTATATAATAGTCATAATCAATGTTTGAGATTATGAGACAATATATCAATAATTTTTCATATAATAGTATTAACAGTTCGAAATTTCGAAGCGTCATATGAAAATACTTTGTCAAAGATTACTTCTACTTGACTGATAGCAGTGTCGTATTGTATTAGTTTTTCAAAATAAAACTCCTCATTTTATATAATATTAATATTCAAAGTATCAAATTATGAAACGGAATATGATAATACTCCAACATATTGGCCCTCTCGGATTTTATATAATAGTCATAATCAAAATTACAAATTCTAAAGTGTCATATGACAATACTTTCACAAATAATTACTCCTCTCTGAGTTTATATAAAAGTCATAATCAAAGTCTGAAATTATAATGTATCTATGAGAATGCTTTCTCAAAATAAGACCTCTACCTTATTTCATAATACAGTCCTAAACAAAGTCCAAAATCATAAATAGAAATATGAAAATATTTTTCCAAAATATTACTCCTTGTGATTTTATATAATAGTCATAATCAAAGATTGAAATTATTAAATATCATATGACAATACTATGAAAAATTATCATTTCTTCCTGATTTTCTTTAATAGTCATAATCAAATGTATTTCCATAATTTGTCACTTTATAATTTCATAATGTGAAATATGGAAATACTTTTGTAGATTATTACTCCTCTCTAATTTTATACAATAATCATAACCAAAGTTTGAAGGTTCCAAAATTTTGATTGTTTTGTTGTGCATCAAAATATAACCCAGATACCAATTTATCAGCTTTGCTCTGATTGGGTCCCCTACCGTTGTCAATAGGTACCAGAAAAAACAATATATATATATATATAGATATATATATATATATATATATATATATATATATATATATATATATATATATATATTATATATATATATATATATATATATATATATATATATATATATATATCAGGGGCGGCTAGTCAAAGGAGGCTAAGGAGGTTAAGCCTCCTCAATAATATTCCGTGTATCACTAATATATTATATTGAATAGTCAGCTTTCAGTATATTCATATTAATGAAAATCATATTATTTTATGCACCTACCTTCCTTTCAACCTACATTATATAATATAATTTATTAATTAAGATAGAAGGTATTTACATTTACTGCATTTCATTCATTGCAAGATTTGTGGCAACGCTGTGGAGGCTTAGAAAGGTATATTCTCAACGTTCATTATGCCTGCCACAGAAAAGCAAACAACGGTGCAAATACTCCGAATGAATACTTCATTGCAATAGAAAAGCAAAACACATGTAAATGGCAACACGGATAGGAACCCAGTCTCATACAATGTCGACCAATCACAACTATAGAATTTCGCGTGACATCGAGTGAATTCGTTGGAAGGCATTAATTGAATCGTAGTGTGATCGTAGTTACTAATGGCAGCGTGTTTACTTATATTGCTCGCGTATTGTTTTAAAATGAGTTTGGTTACTGAAGTTAATTTCAAAATTTTCAATGGTGACTTAGTGGAATATTTGTTATCCCACAACTTTAGTGCACTAAGTTATGAGGATAAAGTTTTGATAAAAACATTGCGACCTACCCCTGAATTTTCTGTATTTCAAACTACTGATGATACGACTCAATTTAGCCCAAAACGAAAGAAATTCAGTTACGCAGATATGGAGCTTCACTATAAGCAAATATTTTATGAAATTTTGGATACTATTAGGGGTCAAACAGAAATAAGTAGGTTCTCTGATTGAAAAGAACTGCATTTCTTAGACTTACTCAATAACAATTTGTTAACCGGATTTTCGGCTTATTTTCCAGATAACCTTTTGGAAAATTTATGTCAAAAATACACTTTTTTTGTTAAGGTGGCCATAAAAAGTGAACTGTTTGTTGTTTATAATGACAATGAAATTTTGGGGCAAAATGAAAATCATGTGAGGACTATTGAATACCTTTTTGATAATGATTTGAATCAAGATTTACCCCAAATTTATAAACTCTTATGTCTAATTATTTCTATCCCGGTGACATCGGCTTCCTTAGAGCGCTCGTTTTTATGAGGATATTATAGATTATTTTGCTAACGTTAAAGATCGCAGAATCCCGCTAATCTTCAAAAATATATAATAACTTTTTATTTTCTCTCACCAGCTGTTAACAAATTCGTTAAGTAGGTAGGTAGGTACCTATTTTGTGAAAGAAAAAAAAATTTGATGAATAGATGAATTGATTAATTGGCTGAGAAGAGTTTTTGTGAATATTGTAAATAGGAGTTGTAGGTCTCAAGGTAGACACTCGAAAGTGAAAACAAATTAATAGCTTAGGGTGCTTGTTTTACTTTGATTTTCTTTAAATTATAAGGCGGTTGACCTTGAAATCCTAAAAATTTTCGCCTATGGTGTATTTTTTAACACCTCTTGTAGCCTCCTCAAACCAAAACCTCACGAGCCGCCACTGATATATATATATATATATATATATATATATATATATATATATATATATATATATATATATATATATATATATACAGATGGCCCACCCCATTCGCCTCGGTGTTTCTATGAGAAATTGAAAGAGTGGGGAAAAAAAAATTTAGCACAGTCATATGTAGGTCCATGAGGAGCATATTCCAAAATTATTTTGAAATATATAGGGTGACCCAAAAAGAGGTACATACCAAAGTTATATTTTCTCTTATGGAATACTCTATATTTTTTTATATTTTTAGATACTATAGACCAAGATTATATCAGGGTTATTCCCTTTACCTATCTCTTATGATTTTTATGCAAAAGACGTTTTTAAATTCTTCTTATGAGTAATTTCTTTATCTTAAAAATGGAATATCCTGTATTGCAAAGAAAAACTAAACATTTAATTAAAAAATTAACAATTATTCTTTTAACAAATACTCAAAGAGGTGCCTATTATTCTCGATGCATAGGCGAACTCTTTCTTGAAATGAGTGCTGAACCCTCAATAATATGCATGTTTTGCGCTAGGTATGGAATGAAACGCTCTTCTTATTCGAAATTTAGAGTTTATACTTGTGTCTGCATTTTGCTTGAGATACACCGTATTCGCGAAAATTTAATCTCGTTCTTCTAGCGAATCTACGTGTTCCTTAATAAACAGATTTTAAAAATGCTTTTCAATTACAATACAGGATATTCCATTTTAAGATAAAGAAATTAGTCATGAGTAGAATAGAAAAACGTCTTTTGCGTAGAAATCATAAGAGATAGGTATAGGGAACCCTGATATAGTTTTAAAGGGAATCTTATTCTGCGTCAAACTATGTCATCGTATACAGGATGTTCCATTTAACTTTAAGAAGTTATTCCATAAAAAATGTGCCCAAACTTTGATGCAATTTTTTTCACCACTCTGTACAATATTGAAATAGAACTTTTATGTAGAAGTTAACTTTAACCTTCCAGCTAAACAGTGAATTCAGTTACGAGCAGCTCGTTACATGTTACAGGGTGTAAACAATTGTTTAATTATGGTCTGTATTTTTTAATTTATCAAAATAACTCAGAAACGGTCAGTTTTAGGTATAGGGAATATAACAGTAACTTACCTTTATTTGGTCTATAGTATCTAAAAATATAAAAAAAATAAGGTGTTCCATAAGAAAAATTATAACTTTGATATGTACCTTTTTTTTGCGTCACCCTGTATATTTCAAAATAATTTTGGAATATGCTTGACTGTGCTAATTTTTTTTGTCCCACTCTTTTCATTTCTCACAGAAACGCCGAGTCGAATGGGTTGGGCCACCCTGTATATATATATATATATATATATATATATATATATATATATATATATATATATATATATATATATATTAGACATCTAAAAAAAATCCCGAAAATCTTTATCCAGGAGGTGATACAGTACAATAGTCTATTATTGTTTTCGGTGAAAATACGATGGATAAACGATGGAAGTATGAAGTAGAAGGTCACATAGTTCAACGTATTATATAAAAAATGAGACTTCGGCAGCTGCTGTGACTTTATCAAATAGACATCTTACTTCACTGTGCCCAGACCAAATTCAAGCACTTGTTCGCGTACCAATGCAAAATTCGTAGACCGTCTGGGTTGAAGTTATGCGTATCAAAATCGTGAACAAAACCAGCGGAGCGTGACTGGACCAAAATAAAATTAATTCATTTGGTTTTATTTTGCTTGACCAGGCGAGGAAATTTCAAGACCCTTCTTAAATTCGCATCTGTGTCTTAAGAGTGTTGATAAAAATAAAAGAGCCGGACTGAATAGGGAATTTGATGACAACCTGTTGAATAGGTGCTATTAATATTTATTGGAATAGCAGGAGAGTATTAAGGAGTTATTGATAATTAATAATTAAAATATATGCGACCTGCCAAAAAAAAAGCGGATGCAGTTCATTAAAAATTGAGATTGATCAAATATTCACTGAAGCTTACAATGCTACGAAAATACAGGAAGACAAAAATAATTTTTTTTGGAGTTTACTCCTTGAGAAATGATTTTCATATTCAGCCCGTGGTATGAAAATTTTATGAGGATTAACATCGAGAGTTAACTAAAAGTGAAGTGTTACGTACCTTTGCGCACAGGACTATGCGCACCTTTCACTTCTAGATTATTAGTATTTCGCTGCATATATTAGGGTATACCGGCAACATTTGGTACATGTATAGGTATTTATATCTAGTGATACTTATATTTGTGCACAGTAAACAAAATTATTAAGTGATTGAAGTTAATAAAATATTGAAAGATATAAAAAAAACTGATTCGAATGACAATGAAGAACGAAGTAGAATCTGAAAAATACGTGGAGGGGGTTTATTTCATTATTATTATTATAATTGTTAATTGAAGAAACGAACAGCTATCTGTTAATTAATGTATGTACGTTCGATTAATTGCATATATCTTCTTTATTTTATGTTATATATTATGTTATTAAAATTATTGTTGGAGTTTAGGACGCATGTATAGGTATATATGATACAACACATACAACAGCAACCTAACCGTCAATTTTTGTTCTGATTTTACAGTGTAGTTTATTTATTTATATGTAGTGATACTTATATTTCTACACAATGAACAAAATTATCAAGTGAATGACGGAAATAATGGAAAATTGCATATGTACGTTTGTTTGTTACCATTCTGGCAGCAGCAGAGCTACGTCAAAAAAAAAACGTATTTTTCGGTGATTCTTGTTCTTTTTTATATATAAATTCTTAACCCCCTGAAGGGAACATAAAGCTTGAATACCTACAAAAATATATACAATTTTTACATAAGTTAAGTGCGCACCGAAGGTTCCGTACAAAAAAAAATGTTTATTATATGATGTAACTGAAAATTTACAGTTTTCGCAATTTTTTCTTTATCTGTGCTATAAGGCGTTGCTTCGTACCAAATGTCAAGATTCTGAGTTCACGGGAAGTACCCTGTAGGTTTTGATTCCCTTGCGAGTGTCTAAAATTTGCGGAAATTTGCGTCATAAATGGCTCTATCTTTTGATTGCGTTGGCTTAGAAGTTTGATTTTCACAGCTCCAAGGGACAGTAGATCTGATTATTTGCTATTATTGGTACAAATTCGAGCTCGATACCTCCACGCGTTCATGAGAAAAAGGGTCTTGACAGACAGACAGACGGACAACAAAGTGATCCTATAAGGGTTCAGTTTTTTTCTTTCAAGGAACCCTAAAAATGAGTTAAAGTAGCAGATTCCTAATATCAACCAAACTCACGCAACTACAAATTTTAAGACTTCGAAGATGAGCAATACTTAAAATTGCTTGAAGTTTCAATATATAAATTACGGTTGTAAAGAAAAATGGGCACTTTTCTTAAATCAACTCAATCCAGCTACCAAATGTTAATTCTCTAACTCAATTTGGAGGGGGCTGCAGAGATCCTCCAAAACCCAATTTTTTTTTAGCTAAATATATCCTCCAACAAACCCTAGAAGGCTGAATTTCGGATGTTGTTCATTATTAATTTCACAATATTTTGTCACAAATTTCAAAATTTTCTGCTCACGTACATCCCCTTGCCAAATATTGATGATGCTAAAATTTTTGCTGAATTTACTCATATTAAGATAATTTTTTTGCATCAAGAAGAAAAAAAAATGTGCCAGGGAAGAAAGAAAAACAAAAAAAAAAATATATATATATATATATATATATATAATTTAGCTGACTACAAAAGTACACACACTCAAAATAAAATACATTTTTTTGAAGTCGTATTCTAGATTTAGAGCTTGAATTTATATCAAGGAGGTCATATTTTCAAGCTGTGAGAATGCAAGTAGTTTATTTTTCTTTTGATACTTGAACGAATAATTGTTTTGGAACATTTAAATTCTGATTTAATTTCATCGCATTATTTTCATTTCAATAAATAACTATAAAACATAAAACTATTGAATTCATTTCATATAAATGTCCCCAATAATTTACCTATACCTATAGTACTTCAATCAATATAATAATATGTACATATAGGTATTTTCTCTTCTTGTTTCCTACTTTTATTCAATAACGGCTATAGGTGCTGTGATTTATTGAAACCGCACCGACATGTTTGTAAAATCACCGGAAACATTACTCTAGGACTAAAAATAAGAAATCACGGTGGAAGCCACGCATATATTAAATGCACTAAAAAATCTCCACTATTGTGACATAAGCCAGAATACTTCGATTGAATCAAGTTTGGATATGTGAAAGAATAATCTTTTCGTGGTTATTAGAATCTTACACCATAATATTCCCGGTAAAAAGAAAAAGCTGGCATTAAGTTCTCAATAAACTAATGTATCATCTTATGACACGAATGAAAACACATGAAAATTCCGTTTCTTACATCAAATAAAATATTTTCTATCGCATTATATTTATACATGAGTTACAGAGTATTTTCCAAGTTGTCATATGACTTTATTCAACATTGTCCCCAATAATTTACATACACTCCAATCAATATAATAATATATACTATACATATATTTTTGTTCGCCGGAAATCGAAATGTATGAGGTAGATACATAGCAAGACTACGCCACTGGTTATGTGCACCGGACGCAGTCTCTCATGTGCACATATGAATCAGCGTCATTTCTTTATCGTCTGCTTACCACTTGCTCCAATTTACTAGAAACACTCGTGTACGTCTTGTAACTTAAAATTGAATCAAGCAGGTAGTGAATCCTCGAATTATATAAACCACTACTTGATCAATCGTCAATAAAAAAATGAGGGTACATAAAAACATCACAACACTAGTAAAAATAAAAAAATTTTGTATAAAGTGTATAAATCAATTTTATTTAAATTAGCAGAGCGCTTTCGACATATTTGTCATCATTTGTCGAAAGCGCTCTGCTAATTTAAATAAAATTGATTTATACACTTTATACAAAAATTTTTTATATTAATAATTGGTTACACACAAGTGTATTCAGCTCACTACATTAATATATATATATATATATATATATATATATATATATATATATATATATATATATATATATATATATATATATTCATATATATATATATTCATATATATATATATATATATATATATATATATATATATATATATATATATATATATATATATACATATATATATATATATATAAATATATATATATATATATATAGATATATATATATATATATATAAATATATATATAGATATATATATATATATGTATATATATATATATATTTTATATAAATAATTGGATTCCGATATGAATTAACCCCAGAAATACTTGAAAAAATATCATTAAACTCAAACTACTCCATCCCTAGTTACTATCATTTATCCTGCTCGTTTGAGTGAAGTAGAAGTATTCATATGACTTGTAATTGGCTATTGAGAGATATTACAATTTTGATAGAAATAGTTTGCATTTTTTTCTAATTCTATATTCTATTCCTGGACTGAATCGCTTATAGAATAAAAACATTTTTTGTGGAATATTCAATAATCGTGCGCGACATCTTCATTTAGAAGATCTCACTAAAATAGAGAGGACTTGACTTGATAAACTAGAAATATGTTTTCAGCTAATAGTTTTCTGCAATAATGATATTATTTTTGAGAAGTGTTCTGTGTACTACTACGGACTTAATGTGTACTAATTTCTTATAATATAATTGAAAATTGAAGAGTATTTGATGTAGGTATATAAATATATTCATTAATATATATATATATATATATATTGGAGTTCATTAATACTCTAGATTTATACTAGAAGGCGAGCTAGTAGTGAGAACAGCTCTGATAGGGGGCACAATAGACCTCAAAATAGCGGTGCAGTGTAACCCAATACTAAATAAATAAATGAATATATATATATATATATATTTAAACTAATATATATATATATATATATATATGTATATATATATATATATATAGATATATATATATTTATATATATATATATCAGTGGCGGCTCGTGAGGTTTTGGTTTGAGTAGGCTACAAGAGGTGTTAAAAATACACCATAGGCGAAAATTTTTAGGATTTCAAGGTCAATATAATTTAAAGAAAATCAAAGTAAAACAAGCACCCTAAGCTATTAATTTGTTTTCACTTTCGAGTGTCTACCTTGAGACCTACAACTCCTATTTACAATATTCACAAAAATTCTTCTCATCCAATTGATCAATTCATCTATTCATCAAATTTTTTCTTTCACATAATAGGTACCTACCTACCTATTTAACGAATTTTTTAACAGCTGGTGAGAGCAAATAAAAAGTTATTATATATTTTTGAAGATTAGCGGGATTCTGCGATCTTTAACGTTAGCAAAATGATCTATAATATCCTCATAAAATTTTTTGTATTTCGCCAAAAGTTTTACCAATTCCTTTTCAATAGACAACAAACTAATATTTTTCAAACGATCCTGGCTCATTGAATTTCGTAAATAAGTTTTAATTCTCTTAAGAGTGGAAAACGAGCGCTCTACGGAAGCCGATGTCACCGGGATAGAAACAATTAGACATAAGAGTTTATAAACTTGGGGTAATTCTTGATTCAAATCATTATCAAAAAGATATTTAATAGTCCTCACATGATTTTCATTTTGCCCCAAAATTTCATTGTCATTATAAACAACACACAGTTCACTTTTTATGGCCACCTTATCAAAAAAAGTCTATTTTTGACATAAATTTTCCAAAAGGTTATCTGGAAAATTAGCCGAAAATCCGGTGAACAAATTTTTATTGAGTAAGTCGAAGAAATGCAGTTCTTTCAAATCAGAGAACCTTATTTCTATTTGACCCCTAATAGTATCCAAAATTTCATAAAATATTTGCTTATAGTGAAGCTCCATATCTACGTAACTGAATTTCTTTCGTTTTGGGCTAAATTGAGTCGTATCATCAGTAGTTTGAAATACAGAAAATAGTTTTTTAAAATAAACTTCTGCACGAAATTCTGAAATTTTTTCCAAAAGAAACTTGAGCCGATTTCGTGAGTAAATTACATCTGAAAACTTGTGCTGTAAGATTTGAAAAACTATTTCTGTTTGTTCAAAAATTAATTTAAAGATGTTTAAAAAATATATAAATTCCTTATCTTGTAAGTAAGATATTAATCCGCGTGCTGTATTTAAAGTTACATTATCGGTGAAAAATTCCTCACTTTCAACTAGGTATAGAAATAAATCCTCAAATCCTAAGCGGCCCCAAACAGAGACATTTTCACTAGTAAAAAGTAAACACTGCCAACAAAATAATTTATTTTTTACCTGTGATCCGGTTAGGCAAGGATTTCTCTCATAATTCCCTGTATTAAAACCGCGGTTTTGTTTTCTGTTACGCTGCACCAAATTGTTTAATTCAGGGGTAGGTTTTTTTTGTTTTTATCGAAACTTTATCCTCATAACTTAGGGCACTAAAGTTATGGGATAACAAATATTCCACTAAGTCACCATTGAAATTTTTGAAATTAATTTCAGTAATCAAACAAATTTTAAAACAATACGCGTAACGCGAGCTGATTCCGGCGTCCATTATTCAGACAGTACGAATTACGATCATACTACGATTCAATCAACGACTTTACTCGATGTCAGGGAGATTCTATAGTTGTGATTGGTCGACATTGTATAAGACTGGACTTTATCGGTGTTGCCATGTACATGTGCTTTGGTTTTCTATTTCAATGAAGTATTCATTCGGAGTATTTGTTTTTGAGTGGTGTGAGTTTGCTTTTCTGTGGCAGGCATAATGAACGTTGAGAATATACCTTTCTAAGCTTTCCGCAGCGTTGCCACAAATCTTGAAATGAATGAAATGCAGTAAATGTAAATACCTTCTATCTTAATTAATAAATTATATTATATAATGTAGGTTGAAAGGAAGGTAGGTGCATAAAATGATATGATTTTGATTAATATGAATATGCTGAATGCTGACTATTCAATATAATATATATATATATATATTAGTGATACACGGAATATTATTGAGGAGGCTTAGCCTCCTTAGCCTCCTTTGACTAGCCGCCCCTGATATATATATATATATATATATATATATATATATATATATATATATATATATATATATATATATATATATATAAATATATATATATATATATATATATATATATATAATCTCTTGATAATTATTAGCAATAACAGGCTTGTTGAATCTTAAAAAAACTTGATTTTAATTGAAAAGGTTGACGTTTTCGCCACGACATTCGTGGCTTTATCAAAACTTTTGAGAAAAAAATTGAAAAAATTCTTTGACATTTATTGATTTGAAAAATTTCTATAGAAACAGACTACTGGTTTCACTAAATTTTTTTTTCGGCTGTGGCCGTTCTTTGCTATATATTACGTGCTATTCAGTCCAATATTAACCATTCAAATTTGTTATTATTAGATGGTTAAGCGGAAACCACAGAAACCTTTTACCCACGTAATGTTCGAAATAGGTCCAAATTATTTTGATTTTGAAGAGTCAAAGAATAATAATAATAGGGGGTACTATTTATCTTTTTTTCAAAAATTTCTCATTGCGGCTGTGGCCGTCTTCAGTTATTAATTACGTGCTATTCAGTCGAATATCAACAGACAGGTCCGTTGATATTAGATGGGAAGGGAACCACAGAAAACCTTCACCCACGTAATGTTACAAAATAGGTTTAAAATATTTGATTGTTGTCTTTAAAAAGACATTACTTGTGATTTTGGAGATCACATGTTCTAAACTATATCTTCTTTCCAGAAAAATTGAAAATTCTAGATGTTTAGATTTTGTCTAAGAAGATGAGTTGTTGTGGTTAGAATTTGTTTGTTGAATTAAATCTGCGTATATTGAACTTAAATGTTTGATATCTGTTCTATCATTTACGACTTCATCTAAATTTTTTTGAATATTGTAACATTTCTTAAAAATTTCTCTGCGTTTTTGATCTTTTTCTATTTCTAAAATTTTTGTGCTATTAAAGTTGAAAGTATGATTCTCATTGTTTTTATGTTTTATTAGTGCTGTGGTTTGTGTTCTGGTATATTTTGTGTGCTTTTAATCTTTCTTCTAAATTTTGAAAAGTTTGTCCTATATATGATTTATTACAATTATTACAGGGTATACTATAAACAACATGAGAATTTTTGTAGAAGAGGTGTCTTTACTTTTTAATTTAGAATATATTTGTTTAATTTGATTTTGTGCGGTATGGGCTACTTTAATATCGTGTGGATTTAAAATTTGTGAAATTTTATTACTTAAAATGAGGAATATTATGGAAGAGGAATATATTTTTGTTTATATTTTCTTTTTTTTGATGTTTCTAATGTGTTGTACAGTTTATGAATTCTATTTTTAGTGATTTTCTGTATAAGTTTTATTGGATAATCGTTTTTTATGAAGTAATTTATGGACATCTTGTAATGTTTTCATGTCTGTGTGTAGGTGAAGTAAGTTTAAGTGCTTTGTCTATATATCCGATTATTAAACTCTTTTTTTTGTGAAAAAAATGATGTGTACTGTTGTAGTTCAATGTTCTTTGTGAAAAAAATTTCTTTCCTATGCCATTTTGTGATAATTTCATTGTTTTTTGTGCATGAGAGTAATATCAAGAAAATTTAATGTATTGTTCGTTTCTTTTTCTTAGAGTAAATTGTAATTTTCTATTAAAGTCGTTGAATTTTTTGAGAATATCATCAATAAAATCTTCTGATGTTATTATAAGGCAATCATCAACATACCTTTTGAAAAGTTATAATTTGTTCATTCAAATTATTTAATACATTTTCTTCTAAAATATTCTAAAACTAATTGAGCTATAACACTGGAAATAGGACTTCCCATTGCTACACCATCAATTTGTTGGTAAAAGTTATTTTCATATTGAAAATAGTTTGTACCAAGAGCAAATTGGAAATTGCTTTCTATAAAAATCGGTTTTAGGAATATTTGTATAATTTTTGATAATATCCCATTTGTCATTAATTATTATTGGAACCAAAGAATTTGGAATATTGGTATAAAGAGAAACAACATCTAATGAGAAAAATTTGTAATTGTTAGGTATTTTCAAAGATTTAAGATGGTCTACTAGATCGAGAGAATTTTTGATATAATAAGGATTTTGATTTACTATATTTTTCAATATTGAAGAAAGAAATTTAGAGAGATTATATAGAGGTGATTGAATATAAGAGACGATAGGTCTTAATGGTATGTTTTCTTTATGTATTTTAGGAAGACCATAAAATTTAGGTGGAAGGCTGTTGTGTCGAATTAATTCTTTTGATTTTTGTGGAGAAATGAAATTTTTTTGTTGCCATGTTTTAAACAATTTGTTACTTTCATTTTGCAGAGTCTTAGTTAAATCTTTTTTAATTTGTTTATATGTAGAAGAATCACTAAGCATTGCAGAAATTTTTTTGTTTGTATGTATTTGTTTCTAGTATAACTGTTTTGTTTCCTTTGTCTGATTTAGTTATTGTTAGTTGTGGATTAGATTTGATGAATTTTTTGGTTTTATATAAGTTTTTGATAGTTTCTGTATTATGTAATGTTTGTTTTTCATTTTTGTATTTATTGTGGTGAGTTTTTATAGTTTGTGCTACTTTTTGTCTAATGGAATTTTGATTTTCAGGACATAAATTTGAAATACCTTTTTCTATGTTAGCTATAATATTATTAATTGGTATTTGTGTGATATTATTAATTTCTATAGAGTGTTTGGGGTCTAAATTTAATGTTTCTTCGACGAAAAAAGGTAAAACAGTGGAAGTGGTATTAATTACACTATTTTCATGCGATGTTGCTTCTACTATTGGTTGTGGTGATTGGTTAGATATTAGTTTGTTCAATTTTTTGATGTGTCTGTTCTTATTGAGTTTACTTAGGTTATTGTTTTTAATTTCTTCATGTTGTAAAAAATTAAGTAAAATTTCATTAGGAAGAATTTGTTGTAATGTGTTTGTTAGAGTATTTATTCGTTTCGTCAAAGTATTGATAGTTTTAACAGTGTCGGTAATTATTAAATTGAGTGTTTTTTTAATGAAATTTTCATTTAGAATTTCAAATCTTCTGAAAAGACACTCACAGTTCAGAATAATGTTAGAAACTCTCAGCTTAAGGAATGTAGGACACAGATTTTCATGCTTGCAACGCAGTAAAAAATAAAATCAAGTTTTTTAAGATTCAACAAGCCTGTTATTGCTAATAATTATCAAGAGATTAGAAATAGTTCACAGGCAACAACAATTCGAATAAATAATTATATATATATATATATATATATATATAATGAGTGAGACCGGATAATTTTATGGTGGAGAGGAGGTGAGGTAAGGTTCAGATGATGAATACTGGTCCAATATTAGTATTTATAAGTTTTCGAGCAGCCTACACCATGAGGACACCCTTGAGTAAAACTCATGGAGGACTTAGTTGACCCAGGGGTTTGAACCCAGGTCCTCCCGAATGCTAGTCCCAAGCGTGTTTGACATTAAATACAAAGTTTTTATTGACAGTTATATTTCGAAATTATACATCATCAACTCAAACTGGAGATACACATTTAAAAAAAACACTCAAATTGCACACTTATATTATAATACTTAAAAATACTTTCGAGTCAAAAAAAATATATCATCACCGATAGTACCTTCCAGATCTAGGTAAGTTATGAATATATCTGTTGCCGAATTTTGGAACAAATTTTGTGAAATGGGATCTGACTGTTGGCGCAACAGGGGTAGGGGAGATATCTGAAATCTTTGGTTCGTGAAGAATTCCCTCAAAAATTATATTCTTTGATTCTTTTTGGTAAATGAAGAATATGAATGGTTTGTCAGCCGATACTCTCAAAGCCGTTTCGCCCATCAGAGGTATCACTACAGCTGCCGTTGCCGCGGCTGCTATTGTTCCTTCTTCATTAACCTCAATTTTGGCCTTATGGATTATATTTCCAATCCTCACATTTGTTTTTTCTACAATTCCGGACAAATTAGCTTTTGGTCCAAATATTTCTTTAATTTTCAGCTGAAAAATATATCGTACATAAAAAAAAGCATAAATTAAGAGAAGTGCATGTTCAAACATATTGTTGTTATAGGTGCATCTCTATTAAAGTGACCACACGTCCCGATTTTGGCGGGACAGTCCCGCTTTTTGTAGGATAGTCCCGCGTCCCGCCGATTTTCAAAAATTTCCCGATTTTTAAAAAATATCCGCATTTCTAAAACATTTTAACAACAATTTACTAATTATTATAGTGCATTTAATAACTGCTTCGGATGTATTGAAGAATGGGCAGTTCAATTCGAGGATTTTGAAAATTTTCAATGGGTGACATTAAAAAATGAGATGTTTATGGGAATATGTGACAAAATCTTTAAAATATTCTAGTAACCATTTTCTGAAAAATAATATTTGGAAAAATGATCTATTTGAGGAGGTGGTAAAAATATGTGTAACTGATGAAAAAAATTAAATGTTGGTTGTCTGCTACTGTGGAAATAGACAAAAAATGGACACAGTTATTCCTTCATTTCAAACTAAATAACACTGCTTATCAAAATATTTTGAAAAATTGTAGAGTACGCGCTGTCCCTTCCAGGAACAAATACAGCAACATAACGTGTTTTTTAGTTAGCATCAATAAAATATGTACAACTGAAAAAACACAGTTTAACATCAAAACTTTAAAATCTATACTAAGGATAAAATATAATTTGACCAATTCATGTTAGAAATTTTACTACATTTCACTAAATGATCTGAATCTTTTGCAAAGTATTCACTCAGATCAAAAATAGGACTATGAAAGAAAATCATAGTTTTTTTTAAATCAAAAATTAATTAAAAATCATAATATTCAAATCATTGTTTCTTATAAATATTTTTATAGTTAGCAATAATAAATACTTATATTTTTGTATATTTATAGACAAGTATATGAATGTATACAATGAAAATTTTTTTAAAATTATTGGTCTGTTTTCATAGATAAATTATTATTTTCATTTTATCTCATTTGTCTCGCTTTGTGTGAATGAAAATGTGGTCACTTTAATCTATATTTATCAAGACAACATGAACCATAGCATCAATATACGACATATATGTCTTGAATATAATGATTTTCCCGAACCTAAAATAATTAATATCTCACCGGTATGAGGTAATCAATTAAGTTGAGTTCACTCTCAATTTCAAATCTAGGCATTTCCAGTATAATTTCAGTCGGTTTCAGTGAATCCAAAATGCTTTCAAAATGAGCGTGTTGCATGTCCCTTGCCAAAATCTTGATATTGGTTCCAACAGACGGAATTAGAAGTAGCATGGAATATTTGTCATCCTAAAACGAAAAATTGACACAACAAGGAATTAGCGAAGATTCCATTGAAGCATTTACCTGATAGGGTAGTTCTACAGCATGAGCATTAAGATACGGCAACATATTGTAATTAAAGTAATCTGTCTTCTGCATCATTGGTACTCTCTTACAGCCAAGGTTTGGAACATTGAAGCACTTCAGTTGAGTTTCTTCGAGACTGAAAGACGTATTCCATTTCCCTTTGAAGTATAACGCGTTTGCAATTACAAGCGTTGATTCATCGAAAATATTGTCTGAAAAATATAGTCTGAAGTTGAGATGCCACGCTTTTCAAAAAAATATCTTACCCCCTATTATGGTCGGAATATGTCCTTTAGTAGCATTATTTACCCATTCATTTATTTCATTAATGGCTTTTGGTGCATTTGACAAATCTATTGATTTAACCAGAGCATTGTAATATTGAGCTAGTTTCATATGGTAATCAGACACCACTTTCAGCTTATTAGAGATGAAAACAGCATTTGCTGAAGTCAATTCGTTGTTCGCTGTTTTTTCCTGAAAGTGTAAGCAACATTTATTTATTTATCTGTATTTACATGTGGCCATGGGCGTAGCTAGCGGAGAAGCCAGGGGACCTGCCCCCCCCAGGCCCTTCCGGCTCGAGAACGTGAACTTGTAGAAAAATTGTACTTGTCAATTGCAAGAGCAAGATCGTGCTGAACAAAATGAGATACCTTTAATCAGTAATAAGCATTGCGCTGAAAGATTCAATTCCCGAAATTATTCTATCACAGTCCGAGGAGTGGTTGTCGATCCGTATATTGTTGATAATAAATTACCAACAATTTATAGATAACGCACTTCGACGAGGGTTCCCCGGTGACGTAGTGGGCAGCGTCAACAGCGTCCTGTAGCAGGGGTCCAGCGACTTGTCCATGGCCAGAGTTCCGCTGCTCCGGAAGGGGCATGAGCTGATACCGCGGGGGGCTATAGTTTATAGTATAGTTTGTGAGAATATGGAGGAAAAAAGTGAAGTGTGAAGTTGAAAAGAGAGGAAAAATTTATTCCTCTAGAGCTTTTACTGAATTTATTATGTCCTTTTCTCGGTTAGCGCTCCATCCCTTGTCAGAATGCACAAAGATATATATATATATATATATATATATATATATATATTTATATATATGTATATATATATATATATAGATAGATTTATATATATATATATATATATATATATACCGTAGAACGGGGCTAAATTGGAAATGCGGGGATATTTTAGAATTCATAACCTGTAACTTCATCTGGCAATCGTGTTTAGGTACAACACAATTCCGCGTAAATTGCACTGTAATAGTATAGTACATAACCTTACTTATTCAGACTTTAGATGATTTCAGTATTCGTAAGCGTGGTAATGGTCTGTTAGACATTGAAAGTGAGGCGGAAAATCAACCAATATTTGAGCCTGTCAAACTTTCAGTGCTAGTGCGTCGTGGGTGAGAGTTATAGCAGTTAAGTTTTGTATAAAAAATGGTGTTGATGTTAATATCATTGTGCAAAAAAGTTATAAACATTATGCTACCCCAAAATTTTTTATGGTCCTTTTTGAAGATCGGGGCTATTCTGGATGGCGTTTTTATAATCATTCCAAAATATCCCCGGTCTTCTAAAATCACCCCATTCTTTAAATTATCAATGATATATACCTTTTATTATTCTTGATTTAAAAATGTATGTTTTCCAATTTAACCCCATATACGAGGTAACTATAATTAATGCGTTATTCTTACCGATTCTAAAATATCCCCGACCCACGAGGCTATTTTAGACGGGCCTAAAACAATTTTTTTTATCAGCACCCTGTAAGAATGGGGACCTATTTATCATAGAATAATATTTGGTCGTATATAAACCTATCCAAAAAGCACATCAAAATAGATTATTTTTAATTACTCTTTCTGCAATATTAAAAATAATGAAAAAAAAGTCTACATTAGCCCCGTTCTACGGTATATATATATATATATATATATATATATATATATATATACGCTGCCCCCCCCAAAAAAATTATCAAATAACCTTCCAAGAGAGGTGGCTGTATCCCAACAAATATTAATCTGCAGTTCTTCAAAGAAAATAATCTCCTCTTGTTTCCTACTTCTATTCAATAACGGCTATACTGTGGTTTATTTAAACCGCACCGACATGTTTGTATAATCACCGGAAACATTACTCTAGAATTGAGAATAAGAAATCACGCTGAAAGCCAAGCATATATTAAATGCACTAAGAAATATCTACTATTGTGACTATTGAGATTAAGATAACTGCTATTTAAAATTTACTTTCAACAATTTCCATGTTTTATCGAAAGTGCAATAACTTAAAAACCGAAAGTTGCCATATATTTTTCGAACCAGCGACTGGAAGTGAAGATTAAAACGTTTCGACCCTATTAAATCTAATAAGATCCAAACAACTGTATACATATAACCAACTCCCTTGGAAAGTTGTTCGATAATTTCTTGAATTATTGAAGAATTTTCCTTATTTATTTAATGTAGTTTATTAAATTGTCCATGGTCAACCTGTATATTTTTCATGATTTGATAGTTTCTTTCTGCCTCAGAAACAACTACCCGAGCCTATTTGGTTTGGTAAGGGTAAAAAAAAATATATATATATATATATATATATATATATATATATATATATATATATATATATATATATATATATATATATATATATATATATATATATACATTTGGATTGGTTCTGTATCTGTATATTATAGATTGTTGGGATTTTTCGTGGTATAACAGATATAAATGACTAATAAAATTTGACTTAATTTACTCGACGTCGTTTCGGCTCTATTTTTGGAAGGCCTTTTACATGAGTTTCATCAAGAGTCTGTAAGATAAAATATAATTTAAAACTAGTTCACAATAAAAAGGATGATATTAAAAATGTACCTCACTACGGACGTTTTGTTTTATTTTCTTGTGCTGTGGTAAGTTCCAGCTCGTGTGAACGACTGGTTTATGAATCCGAAAAACAGGTGTCGAGTCATAATCGTTTCATGTGTCTTCGCGTTATGCGCCTTTTATAATATTTGGCGAGTACACAGTGCTCAAATTATTCACGTCTGAACGGTTATTGATTACATTTTGTAGATTTTTCTGGATATGTATCATTTCTAAAATTTCTCTTTTCTTTGTGTTAGTTTCTGTTGCCAAAATTCTAGTTTTGTCGTAGTTGAAAACTATGTCCGTCTGTTTGTTTGTGTTTATTCAGTGCCGTGATCTGTGTTTTTTGAATATTTATGCGTTTTAATTCTTTCTTTCAAGTGTTTGCATTGTTTGACCTATATATGTCTTATTACAGTCGTTGCATGGGATTTCGTATACTGTGTGTGTCTTGTCCATTAGAGGTGTTTTGCTTTTGTGTTTTGTGTAATTTTGTTTTTCTTGGTTTTGTGGTTTGTAGGCTATTTTTATTTCTTATGGTTTTAGTATGTGACTTTATCTTTGTGATAGTGAGGCGTATGTATGGCAGTGTTGTGTATTTGGATGTTTTGTTGTTTTCATGTTTGGTGTTTGTTTGTTCTGTGTTGTATAATTCATAAGTCTCTTTTTTGTTATTTGGTTTATCATCACTGAGGATAACCATTTTTTCTGGAGTAGTGTATTTGTCTGTTTCAGTGTTTGTGGTCTAAGAATGGGTGATGTCAGTTCAGGCTTCGGTCGATATAATTTGTTATGATGGCTCTTTTTTGTGAAATGGGATGGTTTGATTTAAAGTGTATGAGTCTGTCGGTGGATATGGGTTTCCTATACAATTTAGTGAGGATCTTATTTCCGTGTTTAATCAAAGTCATGTCCATAAAATTAAGTTGGTTGTCTTTCTTTTTTTCCATTGTGAATTTAAGTTTTGGGTGGATGTTGTTGAATTTATTTCTGTTTTATTAGTCATTTAATATCTGTTATACCACGAAAAATCCCAACAATATATATATATATATATATATATATATATATATATATATATATGTATATCTATCTATCTATATATATATATATATATATATATATATATATATATATATATATATATATATATATATATATATATATATATATATACATATATATATATATACATATATATATATATATATGTATATCTATCTATATATATATATATATATATATATATATATATATATATACAGTGGCGTAACTAAGGGTGGCAAGGGAAGCAAAGGCCCCGGGCGCTACAAGCTTGAGGAGCGCCAGAAGCGTCCGCATTTTTTGTGCTATGGTTTCCATTTTATGTATTAGATGAAATGCATTACTTGATTTGAATTGATGATTCTTTAAATTTTTTCAAATGATATAAACTAACATTTGAATCCTGATTTGTGATGAATAGAGCTGATTTAAATCGAAGAACAAAGAACCATTTTGTTGAATCCCACGAATCCAAGACCATGCAGCCCTGCACATCGCGAAACATTTTTGAAATGGGAGCAATTAAAACAGGGATTGAGAAAATGCGGTCTCATTTATGACCACATGCAACAGTTGATAAAACTGCACTGCTGGATTTTTTTTGCATAAATCTCATCAAAATATATCCTTTACTGAGTAAGCATTATTTTTATTTAATTCAGGTTCTTTATGTTTAGAATGTGTAATGTATATTTAAGATTTTTCAAAGAAATATAGAACAATGTTATGCCACCTTTTCCTATAAAAATCTTCAAAAAATTCATCTCCTTCTTTGCAAATTCAACATATTATGTTGAGATCCTTGAGTGAAATTGACAACCAGATTGTATAGCAATAAACCTTGAAAGTTTTTCATTATTCGTATTATTTCTGAAGACTTGCTACATCGTCAAGGGTAACATCTTTTGCCTTCGTTCGGCAACAAAATAAAACGGGAATTTAAAAAAAATGCTTTGTACGGGGGGGGGGCACTAAGACATTTCCCTAGTTATGCCACTGTGCACACATATACATGAAACAAGACTCGTAGTCCAGAAGGCCTAAAATGAATTGAAAAACTACTCCCAAATCTTGCTGTTTACTTTGGATTATTTCGGGGAAAATAATACTAACCAATTATGTCAATCGGTTAATATTTAAGGCGGAAAATTATTAACTTACATGAATAAATTATTTCTATAAAATATAATAGCATGGGTTTTTCCAAGATAAATAAATTCCACACACTTACGTTGAGGTCAAAAAGTAACCTCTGCAACTGTTTTCTGATTTCGAAATCGTCTATATCTTCAATTCTCAAAGCATTTCCAATTTCTTGAGCGCATTTTCCTTTAGCTCCCTCGAGAATCATCGAAAGGGTTGTCTTGATGCTTGCTGGTGAAATGAATACGTTCCGATCTATTTGACTGAATTCCTGAAAAATCGAGAACAATCGGGAAAAGTTTTAAATTTTTCCAAGGCTGATCTAACCTGTAGCAATTCTAAGTCGAAATAATTGAACCTTCTATTCACTGAACTAGTTTCGAGTTTTGGTGGTTCCAAATCCAACGCTCCACCAGTTGATGATGGTATAGAATGAAAAACTGAAAATAAGATGGGATATTTAAATGCGGTAAATTTGTTCCACAGAAAATATTTATGAAATATGACTTAAGTATCAATACCAAAGGTAAAAATCTGAAAAAAAAGGTTTAGCCGTCAAACAGGGGCGTAGATAGGTTTTTGTCTTAGGGGGTCAGGGTACTGCGCCGCAGATAAGAAATACTGCCCCCTGTACCCCCTTATTTATGCTGGTACCGTCAACTAGATGGTACTCAAATGAAAAATGTATTGATCAGTGCCTAATCGAATTCGCAGTAATTGAGGAAATATAAAGACCTATATATATATATATATATATATATATATATATATATATATATATATATATATATATATATATATATATATATATATATATATATATATATATATATATATATATATATATATATATATATATATATATATATATATATATATATATATATATATATATATATATATAATATATATATATATATATATATATATATATATATATATATATATACTATATACTATATATATATATATATATATATATAATATATATATATATATATATATATATATATATATATATATATATAATATATATATATATATATATATATATATATATATATATATATATATATATATATATATATATATATATATATATATATATATATATATATATATATATATATATATATATATATATATATATATATATATATATATATATATATATATATATATATATATATATATATATATATATATACACACACAAAAACAATCACTTCAGTTACTAAACACAGATAAAAAAATATGATTAGATGTATAATAATACATCTAATAATGTTTTATTTAAAAATACTAAAAATTCATCTACTTCACTGTAGGAATGCTAAAAATGAACTACTGCAGACGACGTACAATTTAAAACACCTTAAAATAGCAACAAATAGACAGTTTCTCACATCTTTCAACTCTGATCCAGTGAAATAGTTTCTTTTTATTATTTTCATCGCGAAGGTTATCGTGTCGCGATTCGAACGGAATAGTACCCTCGAAGTGCATCGCGGTTGATAAAAAACATGGACTCAATGCACGTACCAAATTTCAACCCTGTAATACGCGCAGAATATATGGAGTTGAAATTTTTTCAAAAACCAATACACGAGATATATCCACGTAAAAATGACGGCGGTTGTAGGAATTTACTCAAATTTTGTTGCGTTTTGCCTCGAATACAATGCCGGATACCAAATTGCAGCTCATTTGGATTGATAGGAGCCGCTGGCGATACCATTATGTAAAAAAAAATTTATATATACTTATATACATCGAAAAAAAATTCGAAAATCGTGGTATAGGAGGTCTAAAACGGATTAAAAAAACTACTCCCGCACCTGACAGACTTTCGATACGCTGCAATAGTTTATTATTTTCGGGGGGAGTATGAAAAATGGAAATACGAATGAATTCCGAATGTTTTTTGAGTACCTGTTCTTTAGATTTTAAATGGGCTTTTCAATTAAATTATAAGCATACATGCAAGGGGTCTGATGCGTCCAAATATAGAGTAAATAGAATAGAAACTAATGAATATTTTGATGAAAATATTACCACGATGTATTGCAGTTATATATTTTTGAAGCGATTTATAATTTCACTATATGTTCATAATCTGTTGAGAATATTTGAGAGATTGCAGCAATATTTATTTATTTATAAGCATAACTGTGGCGAACACAGGTTGATAAACTGATCCATATAACGCACAAAACGAATGAAGATGTAGACCACTAAGGTTACCAGGTTATCTAATAGAGATAAATAAATAAAACCGAATTCTATTCTCATTTTCGTGTAAATGTTATTATTCTTCAATATAAATAATCTCAGAAATAATGATCATCATACGAAATTATTGATAGACTTGAGGTTATTCAATTTTTATACAAATAGATTGCAGTAAGTGAAGCAAAGAAATTTTTAATTTTTTTATTTCTATTCTGAACTGAAAAAAAATTTTATGATGATTAAGAAGATACAAGCGAAAGAAGCTATGAGTATTTCTATAAAACCTGTAAGAATACAACGTGTAAATGTAGTTCTACTGTACCTATACTAAGAAAAACTAACAACAGTGATAACAACTCCATGGTCGACTCAAACGCTTTATTCACACCTAATTAAATAATGGCACAATTGAAACCGTTCAAGTTGAACTTATTAGCTAGACTAAGAAGAAACTGAGAAAACTGAAAGCCGCTTATACCGAAACTATCTCGACCTTGTATTCCTCTCCGGAATATATATTATCGTTTTGTTGAGGTATTTCCATAGTGGTCTACCACATTCAACTAAACTGCACACCGAAAAAAATGAACACTACATAATGACGTCACTTCCGCCTGACTAAAATCAAAGTTTCGTATTTTCTTCTTCAATCATCAAAATAAAAAGTTCACTCAAAGACATCGATTAGTTTATCACCGCGTTGTGTTTATAATTTAATTAAACTTTGATGAAATACAGAAAACAAGATTCTTCACTTTAGTTTAGTTTGAATAAAAATCATTTTTCTGGTCGACCTAGAGTTACTACACGTTTTGTAAGTGTGTTAAATTAAAAAAATTCTATCAATCATCTCAGTCAAAGAATGTTTTGCATAAAAATGTTTTAATTATTCTTCTGCCAAAAATATCACATCTTTTTCAGTTATAAATATTCCTAAATACGGTCTGAATACTTTTTTTTCTAATTATCAGTTGAACAATAAAACTAACAATATATATCTTGTTTCATATGATTATATATACATCTCATCGTTTATTTATTCTAAACCACAAAACCAACTAACAACATTAAACATTTTGAAGGCTTAAAACCTCGAAATTACTTACCAATACACAATCAGATTGAACAAATCCACAGTTAATAGAGTTTTTCACTTAATACAAATAAACACACGTAATTAACAATATGTATCCTTTTGAAAATTGTGATAAGTTCTACCACCGTTAGCCGAATTTCCAATATTAAGGAAGAACATTGAAAGCACACTAAGTACAAAAAACAAACTACATCACAGAACGAATAAAAAGAAAATTGAACTAATTATTTTATTGAAACAGTTTTTAAACACACGAGCAGCACAGTATGTATCTACAGATACAAAATAATATATATATATATATATATATATATATATATATATATATATATATATATATATATATATATATATATATATATATATATATATAATATATATATATATAACGACCAACACCCTCTGTTATATTCAATTTTCGTTTAAATATATTGTTTTGTAATACCATAGTTTAGTACGAGAAGAAGTCGATGTTATGACGAAACGTTTTTACTGAATAGATTTTTATTCCAACCTGTGAAGTTAGTTTTTTTTATTTTTTTATAAAGTTATAATCTTTTACTATATTCTTCAGGAGGAAGAGTTGACTATGTCCCTGTTAACTTTGGATATGGAAGATATATATATATATATATATATATATATATATATATATATATATATATATATATATATATATATATATATATATATATATATATATATATATATATATATATATATATATATATATATATATATATATATATATATATATATATATATATATATATATATATATATATATATATATATATATATATATATATATATATATATATATATATATATATATATATATAGCAAGTAGATCTAATGAAGAATATGTCAATAACTACTATAAGGACGAAAAGGTATTACAATAAGTCAATAAGTTAGTGGGGGTTGCCTTTAAAAAGAGAACAGATATCTAGAAACAAATCTTGGTTGTTTGTGGTTAAATAAAATAGTAACTTATATAATAAAATAATTTATTTCTTCGTTTATACACAAACTACTGAAAAGTCTCACAATGTTGAAATTCATCGTGAATTTCAACAACTAGGAGTAAGTAGGTTATTTCGGTGAAGCGGTTAGTTTGAAGCCTCTCCCAGTGAAAGTAACTTTTGTCATAGGAGTAGATTTTGCAGGATTATCGGTCAGTTGAGTTACTTTACTAATTTTCTCACCTTCATTTGGTGCCGGCCCAGCCTCATCACCACCACCAAATCGCGTCGGAAAAGAGTCAGCGTTCAAGGGATTTTCAACTTTGCCAGCAAAAAGGATGGTTCCTTTAGTTTGTTCCTCAATGAAAAACATGAAAGGGTGAGTGGCGTTAAATACGTTATCCACGTCCCCGAATTTATTGGATACTTGGACCTCTGAAAAATATCAAATCCACGTTGGAAAATTTGCTGAATTGTAATAATAATACAAAATAGTTGATGGAATCCGTCGTTACTACGTGATAATTTAACATGATGAACAAAAACTAAATTTGTATTTAATACGTTATTATCACAAAAATACTTTGAAAAATATAACACTGCGATTGCAATTTTGGTCACTGAATACATAATTATAGATTTGTGCTTACGGGTGAGGAAGAATTATTGCAGGTACCTAAAGAGAGAAGAGGAACACATTTCAAGAAGGGCTAATAGAAGTAGATTTCCCAAATTGGTACGATAAAATGTTCTTAGAAAAATCATGATTGTTTGAATACACTAAATATAGGAGAATATATCAAGTCAATCTGGTCGTTCAGCAAGCTATCTTTTGCATTATGATTGAGTTTAAAAATTTCTAATGATTCTAAGTAAGTAAGTTTGGTTCCTTTCGTTAATTTATGCATAATTTGAAAATTATCTATTTGTGGAAATAGGTGGTGGTTTTCACGGCAATGATTTGAAAACGTTGAATCCGCTTTATTTTTTTTCAAAAAAGATTTTTGGTGTTCCTTAAATCTTGTCTTGAACGATCGACCAGTCAGACCTATATACACTCCTTTACATACAGGACAAATCAACCTATAAACTTCTGAACTTTCAAATTTTGAAGTGGGTTTATAGGTTGATTTGTCCTGTATGTAAAGGAGTGTATATAGGTCAGACTGGTCGATCGTTCAAGACCAGATTCAAAGAACGCCAACCATCTTCTTTGACAAATAAAACGGATTCAACGTTTTCAAATAATAGCCGTGAAAAAACCACCACCCGTTTTCCAAATAGATAACTTTCAAATTATGCCACTAAATCATAATGAAAGGAACCAAACATACTTACTTAGAATCATTAGAAATTTTTAAACACTCAGTCATAATGCAAACGATATCTTTCTGATTGACTTGATATATTCTTCCTATATTAGTGTATCAAACACAATAACGATTTTTCTAAGAACATTTTATTGTCCTAAGCTTCCACAATTCTATGCGGCACACACCGACCCACTTCTATTAGCCCTTCTTGAAATGTGTTCCTCTTGTCTATTTAACCGGTACCTGCAATAATTCTCTCCACCACGTGAGGAGCGCAAAGCCATAATTCCAGTTTCTTTAACTCGATCATGTATCGCGGCATGATAGTTTTCGCGTCTAGCGGGACCGAAATTGCAATCGCAGTGTTATATTTTTCAAAGAATTTTTGTGATAATAAACGTAGTAAATTCAAATTTAGTTTTTGTTCATCAAGAATACAAAATTTCAAATTCCCTAACGTTGTTTTAATGAAATAGAGGAGTGCTGAAGATATACCTGTAGCAGAGAATACCGTGCTCCCTTCTTCATCAAGTTGAATTCCAGATTTCTGAATAATATCGGAAACGAAGAGCATTCTCAGAATATTATTTTCTCCCCTAGCAATTCCAGGAAAACTTGCTGTATTTTGAAACATCTGACGCAAACCGAACTGAAAATTCATCAATAACTGCAATTCTAAAAACCTATGACATGAAGTGATCTCACCTCTTCAAGGATATGTGTAAATTGAACCTTGAAGTCAAATTTCAATTTAGGAAGGGTTACTTCGACTGGAACATAGTCCATGAAGTAGAAATTTCTCTTCAAGCTATCCAGATTAATTTTTTTCAGTAAACTGTTCAGTCCACCTTTTGAATTCGGTAGTACTATAAACATTGCATATCTTTTTCCCTGAAATTTATTTTTGAGGTTATTTCATCACCTGAAAAAAACGGTAAACACATTTCATTCACCTTATATGGCAGCCTCAAAATTTTGGCATCTAGAGTATTCGATTCGTAATAGAAAAATTTATCAGTAGTTTTCATTAATGGCACATCAACAACTTCTGTTGGAGAAATATAAAAACCACCAAGTGCAGTGTTATTTTTTGGAAATTCGTGTCTCCAACTTCCTTTGAAAAATACTGTATTAATTATAAGCATAATGGCATCCCTCAACTCATCTGAAAAAGACTAAACAAAATAAAAATATTATGTTATTGCGGTAACTTATTTCACCGTCTGAAACTAGATTTGCTATTTTTCCATTCGTTAAATTTTCCACCCAGGAGTTTATGACAGCTGCAGAATTAGTCTCATTCGCAAAATCTAGAAGTTGAATCTCAGTCTGATAGTTATACTTCGCTTTTGCAGCAAAAGGCTGTTGTGGTTTAATGGAAGAATCCATGAAAATTCTAGTTCCTAAATTGAGGACATATTCTCTTCTGTCAGATGGCTAAAATCAAATTAAGATATCAAATATATAAATACAACTAAATAAGCATTAAACTCACTTGAAGAGACTCTAAAATATTATAAAAGTTTTCTCTAACTACTTGTTTTTGAACAGGAAAATGGAGCACACTCTGAAATTCTTTTTCTGTTGATCCACTGGAACCTTCATAAAGTAATGCTAACACTAGTTTTAAGCTTATAGGTGAAATTATCACATTTTTATATTTAGGATCAGCGAAAACCTAAAATTCAATGATTTTTTTAATAATAAAAGGACAACCTAATCAATTGATTAAATACCTTCAATAATTGCCAGTCAAAAGTATCTGACCAATCCTGATATGGATAATAAGCGTCTTCATCAGTATCAGAAATAACCGACCCGTTTAACGAATTTTTGGCATCTGTCGCTGCTGCGTAGACACATAAACACGATATTGCTGTAAAGATAATTCTACAACTGAAAAATCACATCAGAAGGAAAAGAAATATCTGATTCGGAACCTCAGATTTTCATGAAATCATGGTGAAAATGAAGATTTATTCATTCAATCTAATGAACAATTAATTTTATGAAGAAATAAAAAAAAAGATTGTTTTGTTATACCATAATTAAGTACGAGATGAAGTCAATGTTATGACTCAATAGATTTTATTTGAACCTGTGAAAAGTTAGTTTTTATTTCTTTATAAAGTTATGAATATGATCTTCCACCAAATAAATGCCAATTCAATTCAATGAACAATTAATTGATTACAAAAGGCTAATTTATTTTTATTCGAAATGATGAAATATTTCGCTAACAAATTGAATAAATAAATCTGGCAATAACAAGTAAGCAGAAATAAAACCGTTAAAAAAAATCCGGTTTTTATATGCAAATTTTCAGGATAGTGTTTAAATAGATTTTTAAAGGAAATACATACAAGAAGAAGAATCTATAAATGTTCTTGAGTAACATTCAAGTTTTATAATCAATTTCATTGTCGAATCCGCATAATTCAACCATACATTTTAAATAACAATTCTTTGAACACAAAAAGCAAGTTTATGATTTTCATTATATCGAATCTGAATCTATAAAAATACATTGCGAAATGGTGGTTTATCATCAAGTGAATGATTGACCTCAACAGAAATAACAGATCTGTTTAACAAATTAAGATTTCTAACAATTGTAGACAACTTATTACTTAAAATATATTTTTCTACTGAAAAACATATAGGTACGAAAAAACATCAACTGAATCTCCAGTAACGGAACAAATCTTGTTGGATGATGATGACACACGTTATTTTCACATTGGCTGACAAAAAATGTAGAATTAAGCTCACAATCAACAGGAAATTAAAGTGGTAATTAGGTTTTCGAAAAAGATAAGAGTACTCACCAATATATAAGGAGAAAAACATGATGCACTCTAACCACAAAGTGTGACCATGAAGTAGAATACGCTGAAATTATAATTTTGCCTCAGTAAATCTGGTGACCCCTTCCTCGAGATAGAAATCGTAAATGAATCTGCCTGACTAGTTATTCATAAACACATTCTTAAACCGCATTTACTCCTTATTTTCTTCTTATCATTTAGAGATAAAAAAGACCAGTACCAAACTTACACTTATGCTACGAGAACCTGACCATGCTATTATGATGCTATTCACCAACCAATGCTTCTTGTTTCAAATTTTAAATAGTTATTTTATAATAATAACAAGTTTAACCGGTATGAAAATTATGCGCAAAGTACAGGATTGGCATCCAAATCATTTCAGGTCCGGTAAATAAATTATTGGTATAATACGCTCGAGTCAATCTGAATAATATGTTGAATTGGTGTGGCCATTACTTGGTTAAAACCCATAAAGATATTATTAGAAAAACACATACGAAATAAGATATTTCTGAAAAAAGAATTGAAGAACATGAGCTCTGCTTCGTAAACAATAAGTAAGATTCTAATTATTCCAATCATTTGCTAGGTGATAATCATTCATTTAATAAATATTTTTATATTGTACATAAAGAGAATAAAGTATTAACATTAAACTTTTGGGAAGCCCTAGAAATCTACAGGTATAAGAATGCTGATCTATAACTGAACGAAAAAAACTTTAATATTTTGCGATTTAACTCAAACAATAATTTCAAGATGTTATTACAAAATATGTTAAATATATATTAAAAATACGTTAATTTCGAAGTAATTTCATACAAAGCAGAATAAAAACTTCACTTTCGAATCAACTTGACTGATATAAGTTTATAAAAAACTATTCAAAAATAAAAGTGTCTTTCCAATGAACCTCATGTATAAAAATACAGTTTGAACTTACTATACCAAGTGGAATATATGTACAAAGTAGGTATGTACAAAATCAGACTTGGTACATTCTAAAGAAGTATTTTTCAAAATAAACTTTGCAAATGATTGTACTTTCTTTATACATAACAACAAAACTTGAATTATATCTGACTATGTGTATCAGGTTTTTCAATTTTTTGTAAACAGTGACCATGTTAATCAGAGTATTCAATTATATGGGAATAGAAAGTGATAACCTATTCTTCAGAAAATTTCGCAGAATAGAAATCTCGAAAGAAAACATTATCGTAACCAAATCAAACCAAGAGCATTTCATTTAATAACGTGCCTACCTAGGTTCTATTTCTTAAAGCAGTAAATAACATTCTTTTGAATTGTACCTACCAATTATAATAAATAAAATAAAAATTTAATTTCGAAGACAGAAAATAAAAAGACATTACAAGGTCGTTTTCATTAACGAAAGAAGCTCTAATCTAACAAAATTATGGGATTGAAATAATATAATTTTACAATTTTCACAGAAATTATATTATCATTTATGAAGTTTTAATTCCATCATTCTTCATATTAGATATATCATTCTGATTGACATAGGATTTTTAAAAAGTACTTCCTTAGTAGGCCTAGTTATAAAAGCGCTGAAAAAACTGAAAAATGAACCCACACTATACGAATGAAAATTCTTTTCTCTCTCTCTCTCTGTAGCATTACAATCCGGGGTGGGTCTTCGCTGTCTTCACATAAAAATTCATTTGTGAATAACAATAAATTGATAGATGAAAAACTGGAATTTCTTTTGATGCTAGGCTAGATTTTTTCGGGATACTTGCAGTTGCTGTATATTTCATAAGAAATATGCAACAATTAAAGTAAAATATAAATCCCAAAACAGTAAAATAAATAGAGCTTCTATTCTTGTTCCAAATATTGACAACTTCCCGAAAAAACAGGTATCAAGGTTTCCGCAGCCATAACGTAGGTATGTTTTATAGGTTGCGCACTCAGTTGGATGCTGGGAGTTAACACACGCAGAGGCAGACGCTAGAATTACATAAAACGTATGTTTCTAATCGGCAGAATGTTACCAGATATCATATTTCTTTATTTTTCAATCTGAAGCCTTAAAACAACTCAATAGCCATCGTCTATAATACGCAAGTGATCACTAGATGAAGATATAGAGTTGTATCGTAGTTTTATCTTCCATGATATCTTTTAGATAGTTAATTTAAGAAAATTTAAGAATTTCTCAATTCAACATATATATGTTTTATGTCCAGGGGAGCTCCTCGAATATGTGTACATATTTTATTATATTGCAGCAGTTGAACTTGTTGCCACATTTTAGCGTGTTGACTCCCCGCAACGGATTGTGCGCGCAACCCATAAAACATATATATGTATATATATAAACCTATATATATTTCAGTGCGGCAGTTGAGGTTGACATGACACTTGGCTTTTTACTCAAAACTAGAACTGGCAACAACCTATTAGTAGTATAAAACAAATATACAATGTAGGAATAAATATATACATATATTTAAATAATAGCTTTTTCAAATTCTGAAAAATTAAATTGTAAAGATCGTACTTCTGCAGATAAGACGGACCTGTTACTATTTTACATACGAAGTGTTGTTCACTTCGTCATAGGGAATTCCTGACCTTCACTACAGAGATGCTTCTTCCGTCTGAATTTTCAGTTTCTGAATAATCAAAATTCTGATTATTCCAAAATTTGTTATGTCATGATAACGAAAATTTGAATTAGACTGAACAAAATTCGAAATAATTTGCAAACATCCAATAAATCTTCAAATTGATATATAAGTTAACCTAAATATACAATTTTTACTCGCGTTTTGGCATTTTAAGGATCTAAAGTTTAATTCGAGTCAAAAATTCCTTTAGCTATAATAATTTGCTGACGTGTGCCATAATTTTATTATAATCAATAACAGTACACTAATGAACATTTTAATTCTAACCAAATATCTATATCCATTCTGATATAAATTAACCGAAAGAATTGAAAATATCCATTGTTGTTTTAAAGCTATTAAGGTCCGCAGACGTCCCGTTTAGATCGGGACAGTCCCTTTTTGAGATAAAAGTCCCCGACCAAACCTCTCAGAGCGCCCATTTGTCCTGTTTTAAACGGAACAGTCTAATTTTTTAAGTAAACGTCTCGTTGTCTGGAGCAACCCCCTCGAGACGACCATTTGCCCCGTATCAACAGTATTTGTCCTGATAAGCTCTTTTAATGACAGATTCTGAAATTTTGTTATTTGATATATATAATATTTTCATTTCATGATTATTGTATTTAATTAGGACGAAGATCATGTTAAAAATGGATTGCGTTAGTTTGTTAACACTCCATTTTAATCAATGACTGAATAAACATTATTATTCTTACTTTGAAAATGTTTTTAAACTTTGAACTTTTGCAGCCTGTTTCGAGCTACAATAGATCTTACGCAATCTGAATAACAAATGTATTCATAAATCCAGGGGACTCCCAGCCATAAACCTTAAGTATGAGGTAGATTCCAATCGAACGAATTACTTTTTCTCATCTAATGTTTTTCGAAAAACGATCACTTTTCGAGATACAGATTCTTGAAATTTTCCAAAACATGGGTGGTTTTCGTCGCAGTATAACTGGACAAAAATTATGATTCCCCGCCTCTAAAAAACCCTGGGTACCAAATATCTTGCTAAAAACATATTTATAGAGAAATAATTTTGACATGAAAACTAAGCATTTTCGGACACAAGTTTTTTCTTCAAATTGTGTATATATATATATAATGTTTTTAGTTTTTCATTGCAATACAGGATGTTCCATTTTCAAGATAAAGAAATTACTTATAAGAATATAAAAACGTCTTTTGCATAAAAATCGTAAGAGATAGGTATAGGGAACCCTGATATAGTTTTAAACGGAATCTAATTCTGCGTCAAAATATGTCATCGTATACAGATGTTCCATTTAACTTTAAGAAGTTATTCCATAAAAAATGTGCCCAAACTTTGATGCAATTTTTTTCACCAATCTGTGAAATAAAACTTTTATGTGGAAGTTAACTTTAACCCTTCAGCTAAGCAGTGAATTCAGTTACGAGCAGCTCGTTACATGTTACAGGGTGTAAACAATTGTTCAAATATGGTCTGCATTTTTTAATTTCTCTGAAACGGTCAGTTTTAGGTATAGGAAATATAACAGTAACTCACCTTTATTTGGTCTATAGTATCTAAAAATATAGGGTGTACCATAAAAAAATATAACTTTGATATGTACCTTTCTTTTGGGTCACCCTGTATATTTCAAAATAATTTTGGAATATGCTCTTCATGGATCCCAATATGACAGTGAAATTTTTTTTTTCCCCACTCTTAATTTTTCATAGAAACACCGAAGCGAATGGGGTGGGTCATCCTGTGTATGTATATGTATGTATGTATGTATGTATGTATGTATGTATGTATATATGTATGTATATGTATATGTATATATATATATATATATATATATATATATATATATATATATAATTATATACATATATACATACATATATACATACATACATACATACATACGTTATATATACATACATATACATATATACATACATACATACATACATATATATACATAACATACATACATATATACATATATACATACATACATATATATATATACATACATACATATACATATATACATATATATATATATATATATATATACATACATACATATATATATATATATAATATATATATATATATATATATATATATATATATATATATATATATACAAATGTATATATAATGTATTGAAACCTAGGGTTAATGAAACAAAAAATGTACTAAGCCTGTATAATTAGCTCAGAAAGATAAAATTATTCGTTACACTAATTAATGAAAATCATACCGATTCCTCTGAAAAAAATAATTAATTGCTCAAGCGAGAACAAAAAATGTGGGAGGAAATTATCTGAAATAGCTTCTCAAACTGTAGAAAAATCAATTAATCTTTGTTATCAACTCTTTTCGGAGAAGGACTGGCTGATCTATTATTATGATTGTTCTCCCTATTGGAGTCCATTGATCCAGATCTGGACCTGGATCTAGAGCCATTTCTCGATTTCGGGGACTTATCTTTGGAAGGAGTTCTGGATTTAGATCTGCTGGATCTTCTGCTACTGTCGGATCTGAATTTAAAAAAAAAAAACGTACATCATCACAGATAGTTTTAAGAAACTTTTCAAAAATATTGTTTTCAAATGTTTCTATATCCTAACCTGGATCTGCGGAACTTCGATCTGGAGCGACTTCTACTCTTCGAGAATTTCGAACGTCTGTCGGACCCACCCTTCCTTTTGTCTTCCACTAAATGTATCTTTCTTCCACTCAGCTCCTGATCTTGCAGCTTCTCAAGCGCATTTTTCAAATCGGTGAAATTGGCAAATTCCACGACACTGAAACGAATATTACCATTGAAGGAATATGATTCTTTAATAAATGTTTTTATATATCAACACTCTAATAGTACACTTTGTCTAAACTAATAGGCCAGTCAGTTTAGACATTGAAAATCGAAAATTTAACAATAATACCAAAAATTTCAAATTTTGGCCAAGTGAATGCTACATAGAAAAAGAAACAAATCTCATTTTGCAACCTTTTCCGAAGTCCGGAACATTGTTAAAATTGCAATAATATTGAATTTTGCCTTATGCTTGTGAAAAAAATTTAAAAAGTTCTGCAAACTTGGAGTGTTATTATTTCATATCACTCATCAAATTTGCTACCAATTTAAGGGTACGAAACATTTTTTTAATTGAAAATTGAAGTTTTTCTTCGATAAACTGACCAAAAAAATTCCAAAAAATCTGCAAACTTCATAGATACTTCGGAAAAATATACCGAACAGCTGCTGTTCGGTATATTTTTCCGAAGTATTTGTCAAGTTTGCAGAAATTTTGGAATTTTTTAAAATCAGTTTATCAAAGGAAAACGTTAATTTTGAATTAAAAAAAATGTTCCGTACCCTCAAATTGTTTGCAAATTTGATACGTGATATGAAATAATATATTTAATACTACTCCAAGTTCGCAGAATTTTTGGAATTTTTTTCACAAGTATAAGGCAAAATTCAATGTTATTGCAATTTTAACAATGTTCCGGAATTCGAAAAAGGTTGCAAAATTTCATAGTTTGTTTTTATCTCTCTCCCGACCCTACATTAAAGTTTGAAGACTTTTGGAATTATTGTCAATAATTGATTTTCTCAACTGACTGGCCTATAATTTAAACTGAATAAGGAATTCGAGGAAATAAAAAAATGAATGTTTATCAATTTCGAACTATTTTTTACAAGTTTTATACAAAAATAAAACTCAAACTAAAATAGTGCAGATGATCACGTAAATTATATTTTCCGGAAAATTTAAACACATTTAAAACTGCAGTCTATATGAATATAGTTCGAAATCAATACACTATTAATTTTCATGATGCAAATTTTTCATATTATTATTATTTATATATTTATGATCAAATAACTTACCCCTCATTTTTCCGTTGTTTGTGCGCGTCAGCATAAGTAACCTCTCCAGCCTGTCGCATGAAATCTTTGAGGTCCTACGATGAAAAAAAAGACAAACATAATAAAAACGAATTTTGCAAGACGAATTAAGAAATAGTGCGTGTATGAATGAGTTCAACCATAATTCTGTCCAAATATGAAGATTATCAGAATTATTAGTTCCACAAGGTGAGCGTAATATCCTAGTTATAGTATGATCAATGAACGTGAAACTAAATATCTCAGCTTAAAAATGTAAAGTACTACAAACTGATCACTGAAAGGGTTAAGTCACAAGTACAGCTCCAATTCAGTTTTTCCCAATCTCGGCAAGTTTTCTGTAATGTATAAATAAAAAAAGATACTAGATATATTGAAAAACAGCAATCGGGAAACCTTTTCTAGCTCAATTGTTATCCGATTAATCTAAGATGCAAATAAATTTTTGATTATACGTTACTATAGCGCGGTTTTGTTCGAATTCCTTATCTTCGGGAAGTTTCATATAAAAGGAAATAAAACTTAGATTATGCCAACGACTTGAAAATTTTATTGAAGATATTTAATCGGCAATTATATACAAAAAGAGTCGACTTCATTCCAAAAATTTCTACCGGTAGAAGCAGAAATTTTAATCAATAAATTTCATAGTACCGCAATATTTAATACTTGACTCTTGACAAAATTTACATATTATAAAATACCTTGGACAGGAAAAAGTTACTATAATTAATCTTTTCATTAGAATTAATCCTATTTAGTAACAAAACTCTGAATCATTCTTGTCTATAGAAAAATAAATCAAATAATTAAAAGCACCACAACTTTCATCTAAAAATTTCACTTTAAATATATTTAAAAACTCTTCCGATTGCAGTAAATGAATTCAAAACCGAAACTACAGAGTGAGCCATAAACAGATGTTAATTGCAAAGGTAATTTTTTCAACTTTAAACTTGACTGCAAGTAAAGAGCTGTTTGTAAAGTAGCATCCGATGTAACATTATCCATCAGGCTTAGTTTAAGTAGATATGCCATCTCCTTTAAATCTCATCAATTATTACGAGACTTAAAAAAAAGTATACAAGCAAGATAACCCAATTTCCAACCAACGAATTTGAATATTTTTACAAGCCATAGCAATATAACAGGGTTATCTATCTAACTGATATTTAACGTGTTTCAAAATACTTTTCCACTTCTATCGTGAACTTTTCATGAAGTTAAATGAATAAATATATACGAAATTCTTTTCATTCAATCGAAATATCAATTTCGAGCACTATTTTCTAATTCAAACAGGTTTCGGTTAGTCACTCGATAAAAAAAAAAAAAAATTTGCGGGAAAACAATCGACGCGCCAGAATGAGCTGCTGAAAATAGTTGAAAACAAAATGGAGCTAAAGATCGTCGTCATGCTAAGGCATTACCTGTGGCATATGAAAACCAGTGAACGGTACAGCCAATGGATCGACGTGACCTTGCGACACATCTCTAGAAGTATCACAGACAGAGAGAGGACACCTGACGGAGTTGAATTTTTGCATTGATCCAAGGTGCCGTCATTGCCACAGACTACGCTTAGTTAATACACATGGATTTGTATTTTCGGTTAAACGCAAGTTAAACAACAGTTAGGGGTACGGAAACGAATCTTGACCGGGATTGGAAAGCTGGAATATGGCCAAATATGGCTGGACTGCATACGTTTTGGAACTTGATGTGGACTACCCTGTGGTTGGAAAAAGGAAAGCACTCCTTGTACTGTAATCAACATGTAGCACTCTGGAATTGGAATGAAAGCTTGTCCCGTGATATGGAAATGCTTCCCCCAAAGGTAGATGGACTTTGCCCATTGGTTTCTCTACTTGATCAGAACTTAACCCATCTTAACTGATCGTTCGAAATCAAACAATACTAATAAGGACTTTAGGACACTGGTAATTTTATGCCATTTTGCCCCCTGCAAACATTATTTCAACTAATAAATATCATTTCAAATACTTTAAATGTGCACTTAACATAATTAGATATATCTTCAAAATTATAGTAATTCAATCATCTTATCGCAATGTGAATGAAGCATAACCTATAAAAGAACACTCCATACAAAGAAAATAAAACGAAAGTATCCTGCACAGAGGCAAAACAACTCAAAATTATATAGAATTTGGACATTTCACGAGTGCAATAGGAACCACTAAAGTGGCACAACATGCTGAAATATTAATGATAGTTTACCTGCCAGCTAACTCTACTTGACAAATTTTCAACAATCAACCGGTTTTCTGTCCTTGTAGGGGGGCCATATCTATAAATACATATTCAAAATAAGCACCATTATATATGTTTTTTTTTTACATTCAACACCCACCTATCGTTGTTTCTGCTCTTTGAGTCCCTTCTGTAACTATCAAGAAAGAACTGTATAGTATACAATATTTCAAGAATTTTGCAAAATTTACCCTTCTCTCGGTCTTCCACGCGGTGGTCCGCCTCTAAAGCCTCCTCCTCTATCAGATCCTCTGTACTGGTCGGATCCTCGTGGGGTGCCCCTAGCTCTTTCAACTGAAATCCTGAAGAAAAAAAACTCAGCACATTTATCATTTAGATAAGCAGATTTTTACCTTTCGCCCATCAGGTCTTTGCCATTGCATTCATAAACCGCATCTTCTGCATCTCTATAATCATCAAATTCCTGAAATTTTAAGTGTTTAAAAAAATGTTCTGGGGTAACCCGTTATTTCAATAGAACTTACAACAAAGGCAAAACCATTTTTCATCGACACTTCCTTGATACGTCCATACCTCCTGAAAAACTTTTCTAAATCTCTCTCTCTCACCCTATAAGTCAATCCTCCCACAAATACACGAGTACTATTCTGAAATAAAAAAAAATTTCAGTAAAAACAAACAGAAAATTCATATTGAATATATATATATATATATATATATATATATATATATATATATATATATATATATATATATATATATATATATATATATATATATACATTTTAAACGAAACAGGACAATGCTCGTCCCCATGTTGCTAGTCACGTTCTTGGTTACCGAATTGCTGTTAATATCAATTTATTTTAGTATTTCGAATGGCCACTTGATTGTCCCGGCTCTAATCCTATAGAACATCAGTGGGGACTATCATGAAAAAGATTTGAAGTATTAGAATACCTCTTGCTTATCACACACAAGCTTTTGTGGAAATTTTGATAACAAGCATGCCACGACACTTGAAAGCAGTGAAGAAATCATACATTTTGTACTGTTTTGAAGTCAGGAATAAATATTTTGTTATTATTATTATATATTCATATGAACTGTCAACATTTTTTGGGATATTGTTGGGATCATTTGCTACCTTTCCACCCTTAGACCCTAGATCCTAAGACTCAACGTTAAGGAGATAAATTTTTTAATTTTGTAAAAATTTGAACAATATATCTCCTCGACAGTATGTCTTAGGACGCAGGGTCTAAAGGTGGAAAGGTAGCAAATGTCCCAAATGTCATAATATCCCAAAAATGTTAACGATTCATATGCATATATGATAACAAAATCTTTATGTATGAATAAAATACTGCTAACTGAGACTAAATTTCAAACTTTGAGTCTGTTTAGGGCCTACAGTAGTACAAAAAATAAATCTAAAGTATAATAAGAAAATTATGGACCAGACTATGGATACCTTTTTATATAACGACATATAAGACCATAAACCCAACAGCTAGTGACAGAGTGTGGAAGCCAATTTAAAATTTTTATGCTCCCATTAATAGGTGATGTCTGGCATTTACTTATTCTAACATTCCCTATTCCTAGTATAATAGTTATGGTATGCACAATTTGATAGTATTTTACATAGAGATTTTATTCATTTATGTTGTACAAACTGAAAAGGAACATGTTTTGTAAAATGGATTCAAATAGCTGAAATATCCAATGCATTTAAAAAACAGTAGACCTTCAAGAAAATGAACAGAAGACATGTTATTTATTTACAAATACCTGAAGTCAAGATAACATTCAATTTGACATTCCATGATTTGATTACGATATGCAAAGAGCAAGAGGTGTGGAACAGATATTTTCGGCTTAGTATGACTAATTTGGCTCTAGGTACTAGCAAGTCAATAGCGCAATACGTAATTATTTAATTATCGAAAGATTACTATGAAAAATGATTTTAAATTATGTACAATGCCAAAAAATATTTCTATTCATCTATTGAAAACTCATAAAATCAAACATTGGACTTTACAGCTCACTGTAGGTTCAGCTTTTCAAAAGAGGAGCAGGGATTCATAAGTCCAGAGTAACAGATTTTTATAGAATTTGGGATACCTGCTTATTTTGGGCTACAAAAGCTGAATAAGAACCTACCAATTTTTTCAAAAAATCAAACTAACCTGACCTATTCTTACCGCACTTACCTAACCTGGGAGTCAAGAAATCGTCTTTTTCAAAATAAAATTCATCTTTTTCATTAACTCGATACTTTCTTGAACTCTGAGGTTACATTAGTGAGGTTAGAGTATGTTACATACATAAGGATAATTTTTTGAAGAAAAAAGGTGAGGATGCGACAAAATTAGAGTTCATATTCGGCTTTTGCAGCCCAAAATAACCAAGAATCCGAAATTTTATCAAAATTGGTTACTCTGCATATAACTCCATAATTACCTAAAATCTTCAACTTCATAATACTTAAATGAAACTGTAAAGAAACAAAAATAAAGAATAACAATCATGGAATTTAAAAAATTACGTTACTGAAATGAAAACAATCAAATCATATGGATAGTCACATATTTTAAACATTTTCAACGAATATAAACACATAAAAACTGTACAGCTACAATAACAAGACAATTAATTTGAGTCAAATCACATTAAGTACCCTACTCAGAAAATGAAGTTTAATAGCTTATGTGGCAACTTGGACATTTCGAAAAAAATCTGTGGTTAGTAAGATTTACACAATTGAATACATCTATTCATGGCACTTTTTATCGAAAAGCTGCAAAAAAACTTTAGTTACATAGTGACCATAATATCATATTATTGAAATAAAAATCTGAAAATTATGATGGCGGAAATAAGCGAGTAAGTCCAAGCAGATGTCGGCATGGTTTTAGTCAATTGTGAAAGACAATATTTTACCTATTTCAAACATTTTAGGGAACAAAATCATTGTAAATATAAGTGATTATATTACCTTTCCTTTCGAATTTGAACTCATGATTTTAGTATGTAATAAGTTAATAACACAGTAAAGCGTTTGTTAAATGGAATATTGAAATCTAGATAACGTCGCTTCCCTCACTAGAACTCTAACTACGACTCCTTTTTTCGACAAACAGCTACGACTGCGCTTGGTGAAACTCTATAACGACGACAGCGACCCTACCTTCAAGTAGTGTATTTTCCAAAAATTTCAGGGTTACCTGTGAAAATATGTTTTACTTCAACAGTGTTAATGCAGATGGTGCTACAAATTGATGAATAATACGGAATAAATGCATAGTTTCATACTTGGCCATCTTCTAGTGGGTAGTAGAATTAATTCCGAAGAAAAAACTTGTATACATAAAAAATGTTGATCCCTTTAGTTCGTTCACTAACTAGACGTGAAAGGCGCTAGCAAACGTAGTTTAGTGAATGGCGATTGTCGTATTTTGTACGTGGTGCTATTGACTATAATTTCTTGAAAATGAGACACTCCCTTAAGAAATGAAAAGTTTGGACATGTAGATAAAAAAACAAATACTCGAAATAATTGTGTAGTTCATACATAGCTAATGGAAAAGTCGAAGTTATTTGAAGAAACAACAAATTGTTTTGTCTTGGCCTGTTTCAAAATGGAGTAGTCAAAAGACAGGATTTGTTTTTGTTTTAAAAGGAGACAAAAAATCTATGTTTAATTGTGTGCTGCTGACTATGATATAAATTATTGTGAAAAAAATACAAATATCAGATTTGCTTTGTGAGCTAAGTGTATTCGTCCGTAATGAATTTGTTTTTCCATTCGATTTTCTTGAACTGTGGTTCTAAGACCAGTGTTGATTGACACTCATAAAAATAAATTGTTCTATTTGTTCATTGGAAGTCATCAGTAAGTAATATTCTTTTTTTCATCTACTTAACGTTAGATTTAGATCTTAATTTCTCATTGTACCTTAATACCACGTTTTTATCAGAATTGAAACGAGACTTCATTATTTTTAATGTATTCCCTTACCTTTCTAATGCCCTATTCGTTAAAATTGGTCAACTTTATGCAAACTTTGTTATAATTTGCTTCTGGGAGTAATATTCAATTAATATTGTACTATTTGTTCCTATCTAATGAATAAGAAAGCTGAGGAAAATTATATTTATTGTTTCCTAACCTTTGCTTTAGATATTTTTTTGTAACATATGTAATTCTGACAAGATAATATTTGATGAAAAGGCAGCACCCAAAAGCATCAGTTTTCCTTGGCATTTTTGATGCATCCATAAAATTGACATTTTGTTTTAATAATTAGTTTTAGAATAGCTAATAGACACTCAATAAATAAATATATATGATAAGTGAGTAATTTAATTTTCAGGGATGTGGCTTGAACATGACCTGGAAGAACGACATGAAGTACCAAGAGTGCAATCTATATGCAACTAAAAGCACCTCATCCTGGAAGGGAGTGTAAAGAAAGGCCAGAAACCGTGGCACTTTTCTGGCTGTTTCTGGCGGGGCTATGTGTTTGCGCTTCTGGAGGTGACCTCATAGTGCAGTACCCTGGCCCCGCCGATTCCTCCTTCAGATTCTCCCATCTAGTGATCTATCACAAGACTGAAAAAATTTTTGCGGCAGCTACTAACAGACTAGTGCAATTGAATTCGAATCTCAATTTAGAAAATATTGTTTCAACTGGACCCAGAAATGATAGTCCATTATGCCATGCTACAGGTTGTGACCGTTCGGATATTCCTCTCTCTTTAATGGACAATTATAACAAAATTTTGTTGATAGAGCCAGATAGTGGAACGTTATTATCTTGCGGATCCCTTTCGCAAGGAGCTTGCTACAAGTATAAACTCGGTAACATCAGCGCCCCTCCGGAGTTTATTTCAATCAGTGTAGCTGCGAATGATGCAAATGCTTCAACATATGCATATATTGGCCCTTCAGGTACAAACCTTTGGGATAGACAGAACATACTTTATGTCGGAACAACTTTTACTAATAAAGGAGAATACAGACATGATGTTCCAGCGATAGCAAGTAGAAAATTAGACACTCTAGACATAGCAGAATATTCATTCAGTAAACAATCTCTGCTTAACATTGATGTAAAATATCGAGACCATTTCATAGTGCAGTATATATATGGTTTTAATGCTAGTAATTATGCTTATTTTTTGATAGTTCAGAAACAATCACATTTACCAGGTCAAGAAGAACAAGGTTATGTTTCTAGGCTCTCACGTACATGTATTAATGATCCTAATTATGACAGTTATACAGAAGTGACTTTGCAGTGTGTGGATAATGATCAGAAGTATAACCTTGTTCAAGATGCGAAAGTTACTAGTGCAGGAAGTGAACTTGCTTCGGCGTTAGGGATATCTGTGGGTACTCAGATTTTAGTAGCAGTGTTTAGGCCGTCCAGAGGTATTTCAAATGAACCTCAATCTCACTCAGCACTTTGTATTTACCCCCTTAGAGATATAGAAATAAAATTCAACGAGAATATTCACATGTGCTTCAACGGAAGTGTCAAGTATAGAAACATGGGGTATGTTTCTGGGCCAATTCAGGACGGAAAGTGTCCCAGTAGTGGTACAGCGGGAAATGTTCCTAATTTCTGCGAAGTTGGTTTGAAAATTAGTGGTGCCTCTCCTATAGTTACTTATGCTGCTTTAGTATTTCCTAATGTCTCTTTATCTGCTGTGGCAACAGCTTCAACAGGTAGGCATGTGTTAGCCTTCCTGGGAACCAATGATGGAAAGATTAAGAAAGTTCTTCTTTCGTCCCTGACTCCTACGGAATATGAGGAAGTTGTTGTAGACAAAGGACATGCCATCCTACCTGATACAACTCTGTCACCTTCAGGGGACTACTTATATGTTCTTTCGACATCTCAGGTAAAATACATCATTTTTGAAATATTTCAGAATACTCCAATTACCTAAACATTAACATTCTCTCTTGAATATTGGTTTAATTAATATATAAGTTTGACACTTCATATTTGGTTTTTTTTAAGTTGTTTTGTGTAAGTCACATTTCATTTTCCACTCTTCAGTTTCCAAGAGGGAATTATTTTTGTGTGACTATAAAAAATATTTCCGAACACAGAGGAATCTTTTTTTTTTCATATCCAAAAATGAATTTGTATTTTTCACAAAATAACTCGCGCTGTGTGTATATGAAATTACTAAATTACATATAAATATTTCAGATAACTAAAATGAAGGTTGAACATTGTAGCAGCTATAATAATTGTTCCTCTTGTTTGAAATCCAAAGACCCATATTGTGGATGGTGCTCTTTAGAGAAAAAGTAAGTGGAAACGGTTTGAATTTTCATAAAATTTTATTGTTTTCATTAATTTACTCACTTTTCAGGTGTACCGTGAAGACGGCCTGTCAGAAGGCTTCTCACAGCTCTCCAAGATGGTTGTCCCTTGGTACAGGACAACAGTGCATTGATTTTGAACAAGTTTATCCTGAACAAATACCTATAACCCAAATGGCTAAAGTCAAGCTTATAATAAAAACTTTGCCAGACCTTCCAGCGGGTGCAAAATATAAATGTGTTTTCGGAAAAGCTGATCCTATTGAAGCTGAAGTGAACGAATATGGTTTGGCTTGTTATACACCTACTCTGTCTCAAAGACCAAGAATTCCACCTAAGCAAGATCATACTCTTGTACCATTAAGTGTGAGATCGTCTGAAACAAACCAGGACTTTGTCTCGAGGAATTTTGCGTATTATGACTGCTCTAGACATTCTACCTGTAGAGAGTGTGTCAAGTCTCAGTGGGCTTGCAACTGGTGTGTTTACGAGAATAAATGTTCATTCAATGTATCCAGCTGCCAGAGAACGGTTATCAGTGGAGAAAATGTGAGTTCTTAGTTTTCCAATGTAATCATTCGATTCAGCGGTTAGTGACATTTAACTCATTAATTATACGTTTTTATTTCAGAATCCTATACCCTTGCCTAATCACGGTTTCTCATTTTGTCCACAATTCCGACACCGTAACCCTATTTTATTACCAAATAACGTCCCAAAGGAAATGAAATTTGAAGTAGAGAACTTGCCACGTCCGCAAGCTGGGCATGTCGGTTTTCAGTGTATCACAAATATTGAAGGTGCTACAATGCTTGTGCCAGCAAGAGTAGACTCTGGAAAGTATATTATATGTGACAGAACTATGGTAAGTTGCAACCAAGAATAGAATATATATTTATTGTATGGACAGGTACATATTAAAGAAATATTTATATATAATATTTACTGAAATGGTGTACTAGTCGTTGAGAAACAATTAATATATGAGGTTAAGGGTATTTTGACTATGGGGAGGCTCTCCAATTACCAGTCAATTTGTACTAAGAACTCTATGTTTCGTCCAACTTTGCGGACTTCATCAGGAGTAAACTGAAATTACATTACAAGTTAAAAAACAAAATTACATGTACTTAGAGCAGGACATAATATACTATGACTAAATTTAAGCAGTCATTCCTCAGAAGCAAACAACATGATATCCAGAAAAAAAACTATATTTAAATAGTGCCGTTATTAAAAAATTAGAAAGACGTGTTTACATCCCGGCAGTATGTGGAAGACATCTTGTTCAGTCATAGTGACCAACCTCAATACAAAAAATTAAAATTTAATTTTTAAATTGTTTTGTTAATTCTTTCATTTTAATTCCATGTACTAGTACCTCTTAATCTTGTTCCTGTTGCTTGATCTATCTATTTCACAGAGTAGTATCATCTGCGAATTACTTTTTCCCTCCAGATATAGCATTATCAAACATGTCATTCATGTATATGATAAATAGAAGAGGTCCCAGTATTGAGCCTTGTGGCACACCCTGGGTCACTCTCCTTCGATATCTATCCATCTTCAAGTCAACAACCTGGTACCTATCCTCAGATACGTCTGCTTCAGGGGATATATATATATATATATATATATATATATATATATATATATATATATATATACAGTGCTTTCATGATGAAAGGAACAAATTCATTAAAAAATTAGGTTTCTATTTCATGTTAAAATCCTCGGACAGGTCGATTAGTATTTTTATTTGGGCATTTTTTCGCAATAAAAATTTTGTATACAGGGTGTCTCATTCAAGAGCTATGCTTTGTCATTAGTTTTTTTAAAGGTAATACCCTGTATATTATTTCACTTTACAATTCTAACGATAAATTCTTATCACTTTTTGTGAACATACCATATGCCTCAACTCGATGGATTGCCAGAAACGGAGATTGTGGGTAATGAGAGGTACGTTATGATAACACACAAATGTAATTACTAATTTAATTTTTACATATTTTCAATCTGTTGTCCGTTTACTTCGAGACATTTTTGAAGTCGATTCAATGTTTCCCGTTGCACATTTTCAATTACTTCTGGACTGATAAGTCTTATTTCCTGCCTGATTCTCTCTTTTAGATCATCAATATTATTTGGTCTATTCAAATAAACTTTAGACTTCAAATAACCCCATAAGAAAAAATCCAATGGGGTTATGTCCGGCGATCTTGGCGGCCACTCAATCGGACCTCTCCGTCCTATCCATCTGTTGGGAAAAGTTGCATCAAGAAATTGTCGAACAGCGATTGAATAGTGAGGAGGTGCCCCATCTTGTTGAAACCATATCTCGTTATTAGGTATGTCAGGATCTTGTGGGTTAGGAAACAAAACAGCTAAAGCCGGAATGAGTTCGAACTGGAGAAAGTTCAAGTAGTCCTCTCCGTTTAGTGTTCCTTCAAAAAAATAGGGACCAACTATACGATTTCGAACAATCGCTGCCCATGTATTAATTTTTTGAGGCCGCTGTGTGTGGCATTCTTGCATCCAATGAGGATTCTCGGTCGCCCAATACCTACAGTTTTGTCTGTTGGCGTGGCCATTTAAATTCATCAGAAAAAATTATGTTTGTAATGAAATTTAGATGTTGATTATGAATTTCAAGAATCTGCTCACAAAACTGTACTCTGCGGTCAAAATCGTCTTCTAATAATTCATGTACCAGCTTAATTTTATAGGGATGATACTTATTTACCTTAAGTATTTTATGCACGGACCCTACTGATAAATTGAAATTATTGGAAATTGTAGTAATGGATGTATGAGGGTTATCTTGGGTTTCTAGTAGAACGTTCAGCACTGTTTCTTCAGATACTCTCGGTGGTCTTCCTTTAGGTAAATCTCTAACGTGGCCGTATCTCCTGAATTTTGATTCAATTTTGCTGACTGTCGATCTAGTAATTGGCGGACGATCAGGATGATTTTCATTGAATAGATTGCAGACTTCTTCTTGTGAACGCACCCTATCTCCAAAACCAATCATCATAAGTACTTCAATACGTTCTCTCTCAAGTAATTGCATTTTCTTAAACAATGAAGTAGTGTAGTGCCTGGAGCGTAAAAAAACGTGAAAACTGCGGACTATACAGCACCAGTGAATGAATTCAGATGGTACATGTGAAATTTCATTCTTCAGATTTAATGACAATGTTTACCTAAATTTTTTTTTGTACTTTTAATCCACATTTTAAATCTCCAGGTGCTCCACTATCTCCGTTATAATCTGGGAATCCATCAAGTTGAGGCATATGGTATGTTCACAAAAAGTGATAAGAATTTATCGTAGAATTGTAAAGTGAAATAATATACAGGGTATTACCTTTAAAAAAACTAATTATAAAGCCATAGCTCTTGAATGAGACACCCTGTATACAAAATTTTTATTGCGAAAAATGCCCAAATAAAAATACTAATCGACCTGTCCGAGGATTTTAACATGAAATAGAAACCTAATTTTTTAATGAATTTGTTCCTTTCATCATGAAAGCACTGTATATATATATATATATATATATATATATATATATATATATATATATATATATATATATATATATATATATATATATATATACATATATATATATGGTTGTCTGGTTTCCCGCGTTTGTATGAACTGAGTTCAGTGTATTCATTCTGAATACACTGAAGAGAATGAGCTACCTGAAGATGGCAAATGTGATTTTGCCGAAACGTCGAGCAGACTTCAACGAAGACGAAGCCCATACGCGGATACAAACCCGGTAAACCAGATTATCTCCGCGAGAACCTGAAAATTAACATATATATATATATATATATATATATATATATATATATATTTATTTTTTTATTTTATTTTTATTTTATTTATTCTTACACAGCTTATACAGTTATTATTATTACCAACACAAATTCAGGCAATTAATTATAAGTAAATACAAGAAGCAATCCATGAAAAAATTATATAATACTATAATATAAGGTCAGGAACAATAAAGTAATGAAAACGTTTAAGTTCATGCACCTAAGTGACTGAACACTTGTGTTGTGCAATTCCAAAAACACTTTACAACGATGTGAACATTTTTCAGACATGTTTGAGCAAAAAATCTCAGCAATTTATCATCTTTACTTATTCTAAAATTTTAATAAAATCTATGTAATTTCGAAAAATAAATTTTTTTGATTCAACTGTCATAAGCCTAATCTGTATTGGCAAGAGATTGCATGCTTTGGGCAAGGTGTGAATGAAAAATCGATGGCAAATTCCTTTCTTGAATCTTTGGGTCGATAGAAACCCACCAGTACACCCACGGGTTTGATATACCAAAGAACTACAATTCCGGAAAAGTTTGTTTTTGAAGGCATGTACACATAAACTATGAAAGTATAGTGTCCGGATATTGCACACATCTTCAGTATAAAGTAGGCTGGTGTGATATCTCCTTTGTTTCTTGAATATAATCTTTAGTATAAAGTTTTGAGTAGTAATTAGTTTCTTTAATGAGTTTCTGTACATACCCCCCCATACAAAGATGCCATATCGAAGAAGTGATTCGGCTAGAGACTTGTAAATCAGTAAAAGTAACTTTTGTGAGAGAATTTCTCTTAGCTGGTAGAATTTGTAGATGAGCTTCCTCACCTTCTTCGGCAAATAATCTACATGATTACACCACTTTAAATGCTTATCAATAATTATACCCAAGTACTTGACTTCATTAGCCTCCTTAATTTCATCTTGCATATCAGGGACTTTTATACCAGAAAAATCTGGTCTATTTGCTCCAGTTATACTGAAGGCTAGATAATTCGTCTTCTTAACATTTAATGAAAGTTGGTACACACTCAACCATATTGTAATTTTGTGAAGATCGCGCTGAACAGCTATTTTATATATATATATATATATATATATATATATATATATATATATATATATATATATATATATATATATATAGCTATATAAAATAAATTTTTCACAAAGAAAAGGACCTATAGGAGGCAAAATTGCGTACATAGGATGGCAAGAAAATCATTTCGAAAATAAAAATAATTCAATTAATAATTAAAATAATACAAAAACTTCATAAATTAAATGAGACATGCTTCCATTCATGAAAAACGGAATAGCCGTTCTGCACAGAAGATAACAATGTATTTTGTTTTTAGTATTCTTATGAAGCCAGTGAAGGAGAGTATATTGCAGAGGTACAAGTTGTATGGAATAAAAAGCATCATATAGACTCTGCTAATATTACTTTGTACAAATGTGATATTCTAGGATCTCATAGGGAACATGCTGATTGTTCTCTTTGTGTAACACGAAACTCTAAATACCATTGTACCTGGTGTGGTAACACATGCTCTTACAGGGAAACTTGCCTACAGATACCCCACACTGAATGCCCTAGGCCCCGCATCGATATGGTTAGTAGATTATTAAATAAAACTTAATTCCGATATTAAAATTATGTCGTTTGTACTTGAAGCATTTTCTAAATAATTATTATTTTGTTTATCAAAACAGTCCTATTCATTTGTATATTTGATCAGTCAGTTTTTAAACATACTGTGAAATTTTTGTTTGCACAAATTTTATATTTTAAAAATTTTTTTTCGTGTTGAAAATTGAAATTATCTAGCTAGAAAACTTTCAATTTTCAGATAAAACCCCTTAGTGGTCCAATTGAAGGTGGTACCCTAGTAACTATTGAAGGTAGCAATTTGGGGCTCAAAAAGTCTGATGTACAGGGTAAAATCAAAATAGGAGATGTTCCTTGCATCCTCGTCAACTACGAAGTATCTGTGAAGATCCAGTGTATTACTGGACCTTCCAAAACTGAAAGGACAGTTCCTATAATAGTTGGTAACGAGGCAGGTTATACTGAGTCATCGGTCGAATTCAGTTACAAAGACATCGTCCTGTCTGGAATCTATCCATCCATTGGTCCTCAATCTGGAGGAACGCAAATAGCAATTACTGGCCAGTATTTAAATATAGGAACAGATATCAAAGCATATTTGGATAATTATAGCTGTTTAGTTAATGTGACCCAGGCATCTAGCACCAGACTATTGTGTATCACATCGAAGGCTGATAGACCCGTCCAAATATCGCGTTTAACTTTGAGCATAGACGGCGCAAACCGAACATTGGAGGGCAATCCGTTCAACTATACTCAGGATCCTACCATAATGGAAATTAAACCTTTAACCAGCTTCGCATCCGGCGGTCGAATGATTTTTGTTCATGGCACAAACTTGGATAGCATTCAGCTGCCCGAAATGGAAGTGTATTCTTATCATAAACCCACGGTGCCGTTGAACAAGACGCTTTGTACGGTTTTGAGTGCTATACAAATGGAATGTCCTAGCCCTTCTGTTAACAGTCAATTCCTAGAAATCATAAGGAGTGCTCGAGTTCAGAGATCTATCCAGAAACCTTCTGCTATAAAAGTAAGTTTTTCGACCGAGATATTATTGTCTCGTGCAGTAGATTACAGCTTAAATTAGTATTGTTATATTGAGTATATTAATAAATTTAGGGTGTCTACATAATTGAAAAATCTGGAAATCTCTGGGAATTTTTTTTGCTCCTAGAATTCTCAGGGAATTTTGGTTTCATTTTTTCGAGTGATCGGTTTTTTTGAAATTTGCTTTCTGCAAATGTAAAACCAGTATTAAATTGCAGAAGAAAAAAAATCGTCAAGTATATTTCCAGAAATAATGAATACTGATATATTCTTGTGTAAAGGCAAATTGTCTGACAGCATTTGCGCATGACGCAAGTTCTTTCATAAACTGACTTGGTAACAAGATTTATCAAACTCGTGTATCTAAGACACAAAAAAAAATCTATGACGAGTGGTCCATTAGAGGAAAATCTTATCGAAATAAAACAGGAAAATTAATAAAATCACCTGGAATATCCTGCAATTCTCAGGGAATTTGAGATCCTGACTTGAGTAGACACCCTGTAAATTCCTTTATTACCGGCAAAATTACAGAAGGTAAAATAGCAACCTTTAAAAAAAAATTAAGTTAAATGTGCGCAGTGTGATAAGGAGAACTTATACGCGCAAATATAAATTTACATTGCAAAGTTGATATAAAATTAATAACAAATAAGACAATACAATATAGGACAAATGTTCAAAAATTAAAGATTTTGAAAGATATGCTGATCGGTTCAAAATTGAAACATTCATGTTTGGCGTATTGCATCACAGCTTATCTAAATATTTGTATAGTCTGTATCAACCTGATATCGATATGGAGGGAGCAATATCTTGGTGATATTTTCATAATTAACCTTCTTTATGGAACATCTTACAAATTTAAGTTTTTTATTCATATTTTGAAGAAACTTAGTTTCGATATTTCAAATTCCACAAAGTAAAATAAAAGATTTAATGAATGAAACATCCATAAAATAATTATTTGTTGCATTTCTAAATTTTCAAGGCAATAAAACATAATATTAAAAATTATTTTATATTGTTATACTTTGGTATAGATTTGAATTAGCAGCAACTCATCTTTTCAATTTTTTTTTTTTTCATGTTAAGTTTTCAGAACTTTGAATTCATTAGGTCGTATAAAGTAGCATAGAAAATTTGTCGGGGGACGACCCCAAAAGCTTGTAAGTCAAAATTATGTCAAAAAAAAATTATTTAAATTGTCCCGAAAATCATTGAATGGTCGTTATTGATGATTGATTTCTGTTCATTGTACAAGACACTCTTCAGTACTGGTTCATTTGAACTTCACCAATTCTTTGAAATAACTCTTGTATAAGACAGTTGAAACCTGTTAAACTTCATTTTAGATACCAGAAGCCCAGTTAGCGCTTAAAATCGGATTTGTGATGGACGATGTACAAAGTGTGAGAGATTTAGAGAAACATTTTCCTAATATAAGAAGCCAATTGGTCTACGTAGAAGATCCGCAATTTTTTAAATTTCCAAATAGCGTTTATTTGTACAAGGGGGAAACGCTGGTGATTGAAGGCGAAAATTTGAACTCTGCTAGTGAAGAAGCCGATGTTGTTGTGACCGTTGGTGACAAGCCTTGCAATGTTAGTGGTTTGGCTTCAATTCAGTTAGTTTGTTACCCTCCGGAGCAGCAGCCGTTAGATACTGACGAAAACAGTATAAAGGTAAGTTATTTTATTTACTAGTTTCGAAAAATAAAGTATTTGGATCTCCGATAGAAACTGATTGCTCTGAATTATTTTGGAAGCAAAAAATTTAACTTCTTATACGATGTGGTAAATTGAGAAGATTGTTGTGAAAAAGTTGAATGTGTTAGAAGTACTTATCAAAATTTAAAGGGGAGAGAAACTGTAAATCTGATTTTGAAGCTGAAGATTGATAAGATCATAGATAGTATAATAAAAAAAGTAATTTTTATAAATTGTGATTATTTGATACTGTCACGCTCTTGATTACTTGTGTACTGTATTATACATATATTTCATCAAATGATAATCTAAGACAAAACGGTGAATAAATTGTTTAAAAATGTCTAAAAAAAATATAATAACACATTGTAGCTTCGTATTCATTCGAAACTCTGGAATATATTCTGTAAGGAGATTGTACCTGTGAGGTTAGCAACATAAATAATAAATATTATTATTTTCATATATGATGTAGATTAAATTCCCTTTTAAGCCAATGTTTGTTGAGCAGAAATGCAAATTTATCAAAGTTATTATTCGAAATAATAGATTTCGTTATTTTTTCCCCCAGACTGATACAAGTTTGCCTCTGGTCGTAGTGAGAGTTGGTAAAAATTTACGTTTTCCGATTGGATACATCAAGTATGACACGTTCAAAAATTTTGCATTTCCCCCAGAAGCCGTAGCGATGATTATAACTGTTTCGATACTATTTCTTCTCTTCTTCTTGGCCGTTCTCATTGTGTATAGAAGGAAATCCACTCAGGCCGAAAGAGAATACAAAAGGATTCAAATACAAATGGATACGTTGGAAAGCAACGTCCGTTCGGAATGCAAATTAGGTAAATGGATTTTTTTTTTAATTTGAAAATCAGCGGCGCCAGCGTACTGCGCCGATTTTTAGTCGTATTTTCCGCTGAAATATTTTGTATTGAAAAAAAAAAAATGTGGCACTCGGGGACTGCCGCGGTAAAGCTATTGCATAGCATTTTTTTATCAACTGATGCAATTATTTTTTATTTGTGCAGTATTTTTTTCTTTTTCTTTGATATTAATTCAAGTTACACTGTTTGAGCGTGGTGACCGATAAGAAAACAAATTTTTTTCTTTTATCGAATAAATGAGAAGTTAATATCGTTTAAAATAATTTTAATATCTTACAATGCATGTAGGTTATTCAGGAATTTTTATCATTGAAACTATAGGTTTATGGTAACTGAAATAAGAACATATCATATATTCTCGTCCAATTTTGGATTTGGAGAAATGTAAATTGCCACCATGACTATGTGTAGGCCATTTCTAAGTTTGCATAAGCACGCACAAATATCTCCAACAAATGAGCGCCTAACATTAACATCGCTAACGTGTGCAATATTTATATCAATATTCGGAGTCATAATATTAGTAATATATATATATAGCTATTCACTGTTGTACATAGGTACACCTATGTATACATATATACCTACATGTATACTTACATGCGGTGAGTGTGTCATTATAAAGATATGATAGATACCTATACACCTATATATTTTCTCACAAACAGCTGCTTACGTATTCGTCCGATTTCGGAGCAGCTCGTGTCAATCCGTGCGAGCCTCGTACAGTCGTACCATATGGTAGGCGGAGTGGGGAGTGTTAGGTTTTATTTTCGTTACGGAATTTCTTGATTCGGTCGCCGCGCTCAAAGCCCGCGATAAAAGCTATGCAATAGCTTAAAATTGTGGAAAATACGACCTTATTGACCAAGCTTTGTTGCTCGTTTTCTAAAAATTTAATAATTTTTGTTGTTTCTCCCTTAGCCTTTGCTGAGCTACAAACAGACATGACCGATTTAACTGCCGATTTAGAAAATTCAGGAATTCCCACTCTAGATCATACGAATTATGTTATGAAAGTATTCTTTCCAGGTGTCAGCGATCATCCGATATTAAATTCCCCAAAGGTAAATTGTGGTCTATTTCTCATTTCAACAGATTTTCACACTGGTTTTTGCAGGTTCGTCTGAATGGTCCAAGAACAAACTATGATTCTGCCATGTTACAATTTGAACAATTAATCAATAACAAATATTTCGTTCTTACATTCATTGAAATTTTAGAATCCCAAAAACTGTTCACCATACGCGATAAGTGAGTGATAATTTATATATTTTGTTTTTTTTTTTTCAAATATTTATTTCTGACCTCGAATCAGTTTCTGGTACTGAGGCCTAATGTACAATTATATTTTGACTAACCTTTTTTTCTAGGGTAAGCGTTGCTTCGCTTCTGATGGTCGTACTTATGGACAAAATGGAATATGCCACAGATATTTTAAAGTGTCTTCTTTTGAGACTGATTGACAAATCCGTCAATACGAAGCATCCGCAACTTATGTTACGAAGGACGGAAAGTGTTGTTGAAAAAATGCTCACAAATTGGATGGCACTCTGTATGTACCACTACCTCAAAGAATATGCCGGCGCGTCTCTTTTTCTCCTCTTCAAAGCCATCAAACATCAAATAGAGAAGGGTTTGGTTGATGCTATAACTCACGATGCCAGGTATTCCTTGTCAGAAGAAAGATTGCTGCGGGAAAACGTGCCTCACAGCGTTGTAGTAGGTTTTTACTCTTCTTTCCAAACCTCGGAATAATCAATTTTTTTTTTTTATAGACATTGCATATTGTGCAGGATGATTTGGATGAAAAAATTCAATGTAAAGTTCTCGACTGTGATACAATCAGTCAGGTTAAATCGAAAATATTAGATGCATTATTCAAGAATACGCCCTTTTCCCTGAGACCTTCAATATACGAAGTGGATTTAGGTAACTAGCTCTGCTCATAAATCAGAGTTCGCATTATATTTATATATTTTTTTTTACAGAATGGAGACATGGTAGAGGAGGTCATTTAACTTTGCAAGATGAAGACTTAACAACTAAAACAATAAATGGATGGAAGAAGCTGAATACTTTGGCTCATTATGGAGTGAAAGAAAGCGCAGTTATGTCCTTGATATCCAGACAAAATGACAGCTTCAATAATTGCAAACAGCCCTGTCATAACTGTAAATATCAGAATATCTGAGGTAAATCTTTTTTTTAATCGTCGCATTTTCAGGTGCCACAGGAATGTATTTCAACAACTCTCAGTCTCCTATAATTACAACAAATGGAGATATTGAGACTGGAGCGAACGCTAGATTATACCACTTGGTAAAACCAATGGAGGATCACCAATTTATGAGCAGCAAAATGGTTGAAAGAACACACAAAGCTATACCTGAGATATTCCTAACACGTCTACTTTCTACTAAAGGTATCATCCAGAAATTTGTCGATGATTTCTTCTTGACAGTTTTAACTGTCAATGACGCACTACCACCAGCTGTCAAGTGGCTGTTCGACTTACTAGATGAAGCAGCAAAGAAACATGGCATCCAAGACCCAGAAGTAGTACATGCTTGGAAATCTAACAGTCTTCCCTTAAGGTTTTGGGTGAATTTCATAAAGAATCCCGATTTTATATTCGATATAAATAAGACTCAGACTTTGGATTCCTGTCTCTCCGTTATAGCACAAACATTCATGGATTCTTGCTCGACAACTGAGCACAGATTGGGAAAAGATTCCCCATCAAATAAACTACTGTTTGCGAAGGTATATAATTGTATACCTGCTTGTTTTATATTCACTACCTTTCATAATGATTTTGTAGGATATCCCACGGTATAGAAGAATAGTATCCCAGTTTTATAGTGATGTGGCAAAATTACCTACCATAACTGATCAAGAGATGGGATCTGCGATGCAGCAGCTCTCGGCTCAGCAGGCTGATGAATTTGATACAGTGGCTGCTTTGAAGGAACTTTACATTTATGTGACGACATACAGAGAGCAGGTAATTCATTCACTCGCAAATTCCGAACCTCTGGGTTCATATATTTACTGGTTTCAGATCATGGAGGCACTTCACTCGGACATGAATTGTAGGCGGCTTCACCTAGTTACTCGGTTACAGCAGGTAGCGTACATCCTAGGAGGCGAAGAGAGTTCAATCTGCTGACATCGCCAGTCACCTGATCCTCTGTTGCCCCGATTTTTGGCGCCCTGATTCCATGCGCATAAAAAGCCCGCATGTCTAGATCTAGGGGCGCAGACGCGCAAGCGCGCTCATTCGCGCGTTGTTCTGTGATATGGTGCACGATCAGGTGACTGTAAACTGTGATTGGATGCGTACTTACTTATCCTTCGGCAAGTTTCCTTCCTGAGTGCCTCGCTTCCATGAAAAAAGGACTTGACGTAGACAAACAAAAATGTATACGTGTGGTGGTTATACATGACAGTATGTTCATTATTTTTTTCAAGTATGTCATAAGTAGTATGATTTGATAAAATGAGATAGTCCATGGTGATTTTTTCATTTGTGGTATACACTGAAACCCATACCAGATACCCTCAAATCAGTTATTTATTCAAAAGATATGGATGTTCTAAAACAAAGTTGGCAGTGTTAGAAAGCGAACGAAACCTAATTTGTGAACATTCCACCCTTTTCTGTGAGGTGACTTTCTTTTGGGCTGGTTGAAGACGATAAATTCTGTTTTGTAGGTATTCAGGAAGATTCCAAAATAAGTTTCACAGAAAGATCTCATGACAAACGTGCAATTTTCGAGAATTTTAAGGAAAAATTTGTATCAAGATATGTATGAATGTGCATGGGTACTCTGGTAGACATCTCCACTTACATGTACTTGACTGACTCTTCATGTTTCAGCTTTAATTATTTCTTTGTAATATTCAGTGACTTCTGAATTTATATTATAATATGCCTCTTGCTGCAATACTCAGTAGATTATTATGCAATTATGTTAAGAATTGAGCCAGTCATCTTTTCAAATTTTATCATCGTGGTTTTCAGTTTATCAACTGCTCTTTCCAACAATTAATTTAACAACGTTTGATTAAAAGCGAAAATTTTTCTCGATATCTGTTAATTTTTGGAATATCTATAATTTTTCCATGTTCATTTCTTAATATTTCTGGAAAATCTTTTCTTTCGTGTATGCGATCTCATATGAGCCATATGTAACACAGTGTCATCAAATAATATTGAACGATTTTTTTAAAATAGGTTACAAATTTGGTCAAATTTTGAAAAACGTTCATCAATATAGCAATAGCATGCTGTTTTCAAATTGATGGTATTTTGTCAATTCAACTAATTAAAATTAACAGTCGATGGTTGTGAAAATGTAAGTAGGCAGCTTACGCTGAGTAAACTCTTATCAAACTTTTTATTTGGAAAAAATGTCTCGGTACTATTCACTTCTAAGATAAGCAACTACAAAGTTGTGAAAAAGAAAACTGCAAAAATTAAGTATGGAAGGAGTAGCTCAATGTAAGTCCTATATGTTGGTTAAGATTGTAAAGAATAGTTTTTCCTTATAAATTCGTTTTAGAATTGAAAATAAATAATGAAGTATAATCTCATAAATACTGGAAAATCAAATGAGCACATGCTATGATTGATGTAATATAAATTCATAAACATTATTTTTAGCTCTTGTTGTTACATAAATATAGATACTTTATAAGATAGTGTTTTTTATATCTCGGTCGTTTATATGATTACTATAACAGTGATATGTGCCGGAACTTGATTAATGTGAAATTCGTATTCACCTCCAGTGATTCGTGAGTTGATAAATTACAGAATGTGCCATTGTATCATTCAGTCATATATCTATAATTTCACGTCATGTTTTATGATTACATGACAGTCTTTCAGAGATCATCTATTTAAGTTAGTTCCAGTGATGTCCAGTTTCTGAATTTTCAAATGGCTCATACTGTAAACGTGTTAAGTTAGCGTAATTGTAACTTAATTTCTGTAAATACATGTGCATATAGATTATTATATTGGATTTGAAAAAGTATTTATAGTACTTGAGTTGAATTTCATCTTGTTAAAAATGCGTGAAAGTGTTCAATACCTATATTTTTTTCGGTAGATAATGAATACTTTGCAAACCTGTCTTGAAATTTCGATATCATTTGTAGGTGAAGTTTTAATGATATATTTATTTCTTGAATCTGTTAGACAGCTCTCTCTTAATCTTTTGGAATTCTTAGTAATGTGATCGTGAATTATAATTATTAATGCTTTTTTGTATAAAAGTGTATTTGTTTAGTGATATTTTTTTACTCTATTAAAACATGTATTCCAAGGCTATTCTTTTATTTTTATGATGACATGAAAACTGATTAACCCTGAATATGAATGATTCCTAAATTTCAATATATTTTCGATAGAAAAAAAGGAAAGAAAATTGAAGCCTGACAATCCTGTTTTGGACCATTTTATACTTCACCATTATGAATCACTAAAGTAACTAGATAAAATGCTCTTATGAAAATAAAAATTCAATTTTGAAAAATAAATTTTTCTGAAGTACTTGATGCGAAAAAAAATTTCTGAGAGTTGTAAGTAATCGTCAGTAATGAATTTCAATTGACTTTTATATCAATTTCTTTCTTGTCAGGCATGTTGATCAATTACTTTGTCCAACATTAAGGGATTTTTGATAGCATAGTTTTTCATTTCTTTCTGGACAAGTAAGCTGATCCTGTCTATTTATCGTATGTCTTTGGAGGATGATATATAATGTTTTAAACATTTTTCTGAGAGTATATGTATATATATATATATATATATACATATATATATATATATATATATATATATATATATATATATATATATATATATATATATATATATATATATATATATATATATATATATATATATATATATAAGAACTGATAGAAATCTGTATCTTAACCAGCAGCGCCCTCTCTATTATTATAGTTGTACCTAGGTAGTAGGTTCCTAGATATTTCATCTAAGGTTGAGCAGTTCAGGGTCATGGCATAAAATAATTAAAATTAGGGAAATACGAAATACCTAAATCTAGTTTATGAATTGAAGATGTCGAGAAATCTTTGTCTCTGCATCTTATAGAACGATTTCTTGTTTAACACAATCGATATCTCAATATTGAATATTTAGAACATTTTAAAATAAATGGGTAGATACCTACGTTACTACTGTGTAAATGTGGAGTTACGTCCAGAGTATTAACCGATTTCGTTGAAATTTCATGAGTTAGATTAATTTGATTGTGAAAAATATCGTCTTTCTCAAAATGAAATTTATCTATTTCATGAATTCGATACTTTCGTGCACTCGGAGGTTAGGTTAATTATTTGAAGAAAAAAAAGATGAGAAATCGACAAAATCTCCGTTCATTTTAGGCGTTTCGAGCCCAAAATATCCGAAATTTTATCGAAATCGGTTGCTCTGGACCTCTGGACGTAACTCCATAATATTGAAGAAAACCATTTTCAGTACAAACATTTATTTTATAAACAAAGAGACGGTCTAGCAATGGGCTTCCTGCTAAGTCCTCTTTCAAACAGAAATATCTATGTCAAATTTGAAAGAATATTATCTAAATTCTCAAAGCATATCTTTTTTTGGTATAGATATGTGGAAAACATTTTAGTAGACTTTACTGGAAATTACACAAACTAACAACACAACATACTTTAATTTAAATTATTTGAATAGTATACACCCTAACGTAAACTTTATAGTTAAAAAAGAAGATGCTGATGTCTAGAAAATTAATTTATTGGGACAAGAAAACATTTTCTTTCGATAAATCAATATCAGCAGAAAATCCACTTTTACAGATTCTTAAATACAAATATTCCATTTCCATTCACCGTAGTTCACAGATATTCTTCTTATTTTCTTTAATGTCTTCGGCAACTTTGGCCATCTGGACAATCATCCTCTTGAGACTATCTGAGTCTGCTAAGATTGCAGGTCTTGGAGGTTCCAATACTGAGATGAGGTTTACTTTATCACATAACAGAATTAACTTACATTCCGTTTTGTTTATCTTCTGTTTACATATATATAATTTTATTTATTTTAACTAACCGAACGTTAAGGGAGCAAAGGTTACTAATAAAACATACACAATATTAGGATAAGGATGAAGTTCCTCACCAAGAAGGGGATGGCTCCAGAATAAGCCATGAGAGAAGCTTCCACATCAGTTGGTCCAAAGAGAACAGGCGACCAAGAGGAAATAGGTCAAAGGACAGCACGCTTGAAGGCAAAGAGCCTAAGCTGAGCCAATTGAAGGCACAGTTCTGGAAATGTTAATTGAACTGGGAAGAGTTGCCGCAGTAAGGGCATAAAGCACATCTGACCAGGTTAGCATTTGCATGACATACTCCGATAAAGCCACAGTAAAGTGGCTGAGAAGCATACAGCAAAAACTGAAGCCCTGGGCAGGAGCTGATCTGAGGATTGCTGAGGAGGCTGAACTGCCTCACCCCGAGGTCTTGATTGGCTATCTCCCGAATAGTAGCCAGGATCTCTCTAACGAGAAGATCAATGCTGTCGGATTTGACACCATTGACGGTCTCCTTGGGTTATAAATGGCCGAGTAGGGTTAAGAACAAGAGGTCCATGTAACGACCCCAGCACATTACCAGTAAAAAAATATTTATATATATATATATATATATATATATATATATATATATATATATATATATATATATATATATATATATATATAGATTTGTTCAAGACTGTCAATAATATTGCTAAATTTAAATTTATTTTCCGCAATTCGTGTATGATTGAGTAAAATTATTGATGTGTCAAAACTCGATGAAAATTCTCGAATAAGTTGTTTTTCATGTGCCGCTTTGTCGTACCCTTCTACTTCAGGGAGGGATGCACGTCTTCTTTTGCAGTATTGTTGTATATTGCAGTCGTATTAGATTTCTCTATTAGTGAACGTCTATTAGCTACTGATATCAGGCTTTATTCCTCAATTGCAGTATTTTCTTGTTAATATAATTGTCAACCATTTGATTTCTGTTATGATAATATGATGTGAAAAATTAAAACTAATATTGGAGATTTTATGAACTTATAACGTCACAACATAGATCGAGTGGAGTGTAATATTAGTCCAGTTCTACTTCTACACTATCAAAGTGGTAATAATATAAAAATAGGTGTATGAATATATAAAAGTATAATATTTCTTTGCGCATGCGTGAAAGTTTTGAATCATTAAATAGGATTTTTTCTAATTTTCAAGTGATATCAATAATTTCTCAATATATTTAAGCACTCCGTTTTCATTTTTTAAGATTGAAGCCATAGAAATAACTATTCAACCAATCACAGCAAAGGAGAGTGACGCCAAATCGCCAACGTCTCCAATTTTTACCGCCGTCCGCCGGTTCATCATTTCGCTATTAGCTCTTGTCTAGTGTGTTTGTTCACGAGATTGCCGGTGAGTTTTTCCGAGATTTTTCAAATTTATGTGTTATTCATATATGTTTGTTAAATACTATTTCCATTTAGAATATTTTTGTAATCTATAAAATTAATATATTTTTTTCAAATAACATGAAATTATTTCTGGGTTTTTATCACTGAAATTATCACTCTCTTTATTACGAAATTATTAAGCTAATCAGCATGAAACTAAATATTAATTAACTTCTAAGTAATTTTTGTACTTTTGATATAATTTTAATATAACATAAAAATGGCGTCTGCTCATTTAGTAGTACGCTTTGTAAACAGCCATATTGAAAAATTTATCAAAACGAAGTCGTTGAATACAACTACTATATAATTATTTCGAAACTAAACTTTTACTTTGTTTCGGTTTTCAAAATTTGGGCGTTAAAATTTCACTTTTTACGCATGCGTCTTCAGAAATAATTTATATATGTCCAAAATTTCAGTATTTATAGGAACATTAAACATCATTTCCGTAATGGCCGCGGCAGCCATTAGCTAAAAAGCGTTTCAACTGTTAAAGTTAATTATCGATTTATTTGTGGGATTAAAATTCATTGTTAGCAATATATGATTCGATAAATACGAAATTAGATTTATTATTTTCAAATTTTAAGTTCCAATATTCACGCATGCGTTTTTAAACGCCTATAACCTAAGACTTACCTATCCTTATAACATGACTAGAAAACGAAAAATCACAATATAGTTATAATTTCAGTATATTGCTGGTGATTGGAATAGAAATTCATATCAGTTATGAATAATAATGTTATTTTTATAGAGAAAACTATCCTAATGCCTTGTATTAACTTATGATACATAAATCATGTTAATATTTAAATAATGGTGGCGGCACCCATTACCACATATGCCTATCAACTGTAAAATTAATTATCGAGTTATTAGTAGAAAATATAAGATTCTATAAATACAAAATTAGATTTATTAATTCCAAAATTTAAGTTTTTTTCCTCAAATAACATGAAATTATCTTCTCCATTTTATAAAATATGAAAACTCCATTTATTTCTATCTTATTATTATTGAAATTATCATTCTTTCAAAACATTGATCTACTTAAAATTACGAAATTATTATGTTAATCGGCATGAAACTGAATATTCATTAACTTCCAGATAATATTGTACATAATACAACATAAAAATGGCTTCTGCACAATTAAGCAGGACGCTTTGTAAACGGGCATTTCGATACATTTATGAAAACGAAATCATTGAATACTATTACTTTATAATTATTTCGAAATTAAAAGTTTACTTTGCCTCGTTTTTAAAAATTTCATTATAGAGAACACTAACCAAATGCCTTGTATAAACTTATCATGATGTACAAATCATCGTTGAAGGAGCAATAATTATTCTAAAATTGATGTAATAATATTTCCTTAATGGGTGCTACAACCATTACGATAAAAGCTTATCAACTGTATAAATTTTCGAGTTACTTCTTCAATTAAAATTAATTCTCAGCAATATAAGACTCGATAAATACAAAACTAGATTTATTATTTTCAAAATTTCTATTTTCAATTTTCACGCATGTCTATTGAAAGAAACACGAGTAAGGACTCTAATAACCCTAACCTATCTTTATATACTTGATTTTAATTCATTTAAAAAGTAATAAAGTATGTTTAATTTATGTTTCCAGAAAATAAAAAATTACAATATCGTTATAATTTCAGTATATTGCCGGTGACTGGAATAGAAATTCATATATCAATTATGAGTAACAATGTTATTGTTACAGACACAGAGAAAACTATCCACATGCATTGTATTAATTTAACATGATACATAAACCATCGTTAAAGAAGGATTATTCTAATATTTATTTATTTTCATAGCAATATCATTGTTACTACAATGAATAACTTGAAGCCTATGAAAATTCGTTGCCTTCCAATAGATGATATTAAAGGAGAGATCATCTATGTATCTGTGGGAGAAGACACGAAGAATAAAGAGGTGTACTATCTAGAGCAAGGTAGTCTCATTTGTGTGGATTTAGTAGAAAGAAAGAAACTTGTTCTGGCAACGGAAATCATTGATGTTATCAGTGGAGAATACATGTCAACCCAGTCAAAGGTTACGGTTACTACTGCCACAAGTACTATTATTGTCGATTGTGAATCCAAAAAGTTTTATAAACATGAATATGACAAAGAAGTTGTGCAAATTGGTTGGAATGATACCTACGATTACCTTGCTGTTATATTCAAAGATGGAATAATATTGACCTTTGTATTTGATATCAGATTTCAATTGATAAGTCAGGGCTTTGGTACTATTTATGCCGCAGTTCCATTAGTGCAAGACGTAGGTTGGGGATCAAATCTCACTCAGTTCCAAGGTCCGAAACTTTCGGATGAAGTACAATCTACAGGTGAGCATGCAGTTTGTTTTAATAGTCTGTTGAAAGCTTACAAGTTTTGATCTTCCAATATTGTTTCATATATAAATTTAAATGAAATTTATAATTTTTTTTTCAAGCGCTTCATTTGCCACCCATTGATGATAATAAGCCTAGAATTACATGGAGAGGAAACAATGATGAATTTCTCGTAAGTTATGTGTCGGGAAGTGCTCGGCAGTTCAAAGTCTTCGATCACCTTTGCTTGCCCAAAGCATGCTCAAGAATTTTCAAGGGAAAAATGTATGGGCCAATTGCATGGAAACCTCAAGGAAATATTGTAGCTGCAGCTATTTTTCATGAGGAGAAGAACTATATTGCTCTCTTTGAAAGGAATGGTCTTTTCAAAATGCTGTTTCCCCTTGTCGATATATTTGTAAGTGTTTCAATTTTACCATATAACCAAATGATGGGCATTTTGAAATATTATTTGTTGTGCTGACTGGCTCATTAGACCACGCAATTTTCTATTCATAGTGAGGAAGATGGAGTAGTGATTCCTTATGTAGAATTTTATAGTTATATTCATTTCAAGTATTATATATTTCTTCATTTATTTATTCACTTATCAATTTATTCATTATTTAATTATGCATCATTCATTTATTGATTTATGTATTTATTATTGATTTATTTATTTATTATTTCATTTATTTACCCATCCATCATAGAGTAGCATGCTAATATTTTTTGCAGTTCCCTATTACATTCTTGTCTTGGAGTTCCTGTGGAAAAGTTTTAAACGTAACCCAGGAGGATCAAAAGAAGCAGACGCATATATGTCTGTACATAACATCTAATACCAGATGGTATATGAAGCAGCACTTATTCTTCAGTAATGTTAATTCATTGTGCACTTTGACTTGGGCAATGAGTAGTCCTCAATGTGTTGAACTTTTGGCAGTTAGCAAATGCGAAGTTATTCATTTCAAATACAAATTTGAGTTTGATCACGATCGTAAACATAATCTGATTGCCGCGATAGATGGAAAAACGATTCGTATTCATGCACTAAAAGAAGCAATTGATCCACCTCCAGTTTGTACCGATGTGATCGTATTGGATAATCCTATCAATATGATAGCTTTCCATCCCACCAAGGATCTTGCGGCTGCAGTAGATTCTGCAAATAATCTCTACTGTTTCTCAATAAATGGCGTGAAACTTAGTGTAACTAACCAAGTATTTCTCACAAAACCATTGTTTCCTTTGAATATAAACCATCTATTTTTCAAAGGAATTAATCCTCATGTCATCGTTGAAAATATGCAAGAATATTCTGCTGCAATTCATGAATTCGATTTGAATTCTCAACAACTACTGAAGAGGAAAGAAATCGACGTAACTTTGTATGCCGTTGAGCATATCTGTGTCATAAATGATACAATGATTATTCAAGATAAAAAGTACAGGACTATTCTCAGAGAAGAAGAAAATACAATAACAGCTCCTAATCTACCATATGCACTACACATAATACCTCTGCAATTTGGAAGTGATGTATTCTGTCTTATACTGACTCCAGATGATGAACTTTACGTGGAGGAAGAACAAATTCATCGAGGCATCACTTCTATGGTTATTCATAATGGGTTCCTAATCCTGACTGACGAAAGCTCTATATATACGTTGAAAGTGAGTCCGTATATTGTTGAAACGTTAAGTAGTGATGGTCTTTCACAATTCCATAAGAGACCGCTCAATGAAACTGCACGTATCGCTTGTATGATAGCCGATACTCCAAATGTCTTACTTTATACTCCAAGAGGAAATTTGGAGATCATTTCCTGTAGATCAATGGAAGTTAAAATTCTCGAGGAAATGTTATCCAGGCTGGATTGGGGCGAAGCCATTAAATTCATGAGATTGTCTAAGCTTAATTGGAATCTACTGATGGATTTAGATTCAGAAAGGTTTTATAATAATCTTGATAAAATCGTTGCGGAATGCAACTCCCAGCACGTACTGAATGCAATTGTCGGAGATATAAGTGATAAAAATTGCTTGAGTACTATTTATAACAAAACAACAACTATAATACCTTTCACCCCCTTGAACAAAAGGCGTGATTTTCTGAAAAAGTTGGGCGATTATTTGGATCAAAGTGGAGCATTTGCCGAATATTTACCTACCATAATAAAAGTTTGTGTTGATCAGAATGACATTCCGAAAGCTATGAATTATACCTTGTTCTTGCTAAACAGTACAGGAAAAGAGTACAAACAAAAGGCGGAACTTGCAATAACGCTGTTACGTATTCACGTTGAAGCTGAAGATTTATTCAAAGCAGCTCTCGAAACGTTCGATCTTCACCTAGCCGACTTTGTGGCTAAGAAATGTCAGATGAATCCCCAAGAGGTTGAACCTATTATCAAGGAATTGAAAATGATGAATCCGTTGGAAAGAAGACTGGCCATACGTCTAAGATATCAGAATTGGGAGGAGGCGATTGCATACATGCTGCGTAAGGAATATGTGGATAAACATGAGATCTTAGAATTCATTCAAGATCATGGCGTTGCTAAGAGAGCTCATTTGGAAATGCTCAAATTGAAGATACCATTCAAAGTGGAGATAGCGCAGTTGTTCGCACAAGAACTTATTACCATGAAATGTCACCACGAGGCGGCTGTTATCCTGGTTCAGTATTCTTTATTTGATGACGCTGTACAACAGTTCAAGTTGGCTTTGAACGTCAACAAATTCTTAGAATATCTACCTTTGTCTTCTCATACTGACGAGAACAAGAAGGAATTAATCAAAGACCTTGCGGAAAAATTGATTGTGATGGAAAGAACTTCTGATGCTGCCCATTTATTTGAAGATTACTTAGGAGATCATGTGAAAGCTGTAAAAACTTTAACTGATGGAAAGAAGTTTGTCGATGCATTGGCGCTTGCTAGGAAATATGGTTTCCAAGACTTTATCGGTGAGTAATCTTGTTTGATATTGTATAAGTAAATTATTTGTACGCTGTATCATTATATTGAAAAACATTGATGGGGTTTTAATAATTTTCATATAAATGATGCTTAGTTCTATTTTGACTGCGAATTAAATATTTTATATTTATTTTATCGGAGTTTCATTATTCCTGTAGAACTGTTACTCTCTCATTTTATGGAAAATATGAGAACTAATTTTTTTTTTTTCCAAAAATAACCTCACCCAATACTTGGTTAAATCAATTCAGTTTTCAGTAACGTTGCAAAATTGTGAATTCTGCTGATTTTAAATCGGGAGGTTTAATGTGTAGATAGATTTCGTCAATCATTTAAAACTGTATATTTTCACCTTATTATTTCGTTTATTGATTATCACTTTGCCTGGATCATTTTCAAATGGCTCTGGTCTGCATTTCAGATACTAACATCCTGCCGGAAATGATAACTTTGGTGCAAATAATAATGAAACAGGTCGAGGAGATCGCTGAAAAATTCGAGAAATATTTTGAACGCCTTATGAAACTGCGGAATTTCAAGAAATACAACTTCGACATAATTAAAAAACGCAATCAGCTTGAAGACGAAAATTCTACAGCGGCTTCTATCGATAGTTTCGGTTCCAATCGTCTAAAAGCATTGGAGAAAGAAAGGATTGCCGAATTTAATGCCTACTTTCAGATGGACATCGACATACAATCCGTTATATCATCTGGGTGAGTTTATTGATGCCGAAAGTTTGTATTTTCAGTTATGTCGAACGCTTATGATATATAACATTTTTTGACTTATTAGATCTGAAGACGATCCGCTTTATTACGCAGAGTCCGGTTTAGAATCTGTTGTTACCGTGAGGTAAGCGTGATAGAATTTACCATTTCATCATTTGATTCTTGTGTGATTGAAAATCTTGTATTTTTTCCCTATTCGGACGAAGAAGTGTTTATGAAGATGTGACGAACGGTATTCGAATTATTATGTTTCCGTTTGCAGGTCCCGCAAATCGTCGAAATCGTCTCTGAATACTGTTACTACTCAAAAACAGATGCGTAGGATGGAAAAACAGAAGCAAGACATTACAGAAGGCAGCCGTTTCGAGGATATCGCACTGATGAGGGAAATGCATATTATGATCTGTACGATTTACCAATTCGGGCCAGAAATAAGGGAATTGTTTCTCAGCCTCATCGAATATAGCGCAATGGACATGAACGCTCTGAAGTACTATCACACCAAGTTACATGATCTTCAGATGGTGATGAAGGATGCGGTCCACATGATTTGGGACGAAGAATTCAACGCAGAGTCTAAGTCTACTTATATCGCTGAAAATTTCTTCTATATGGGTAAGATATTTTGTATTGTTTTCCTCGTCCAATAATATTGATTGAATTGAATTGACATTTACTTGGAGAAAGCTCATATTCATGAGGTATGCAGCGGTGTGCCTCAGGGATCTGTGTTGGGGCCCTTGCTGTTTATAGTGTACCTTAGTGACCTCTATCATGGGCTTAACTCCGGCTACTCCTCATACCCAGATGATACTAACATCTACTGTAATAAATTGCTGCAACACATACAGCTACAAAATGATCTAAAGGCTATCAAAAGGTGGACCCAGGACTGGAAAATGCCCTTGAATGATGCTAAATGTGTTGTTCTCCACATCGGCCAAACAAATCCTAAAATAACATACCACCTTGATCAAGCTCAAATCACTGTTGTGAATAGTCAAAAAGATCTAGGAGTAACAATTACTGAAGGCCTTAAGTGGGAACTGCATATATCACAAATTACGAAGAAAGCAAATATATTAATATATCTCATTCAAAGAGCATTTAGGGATCATTCAAGGGATATGTTGTTGAAGCTGTATAAGTCTTATGTTAGACCAAAACTGGAATATGCCCATAGTGTATGGAGCCCATACTATGTTAAGGATATCGAACTGCTGGTGAGGGTGCAAAGAAAGTTTACAAGGCTTCCATTGGATTTGCATGATATGGCTTATGAGAACCGCTTGAAAGCCCTAAGCCTTATAACACTGCGAGATCGCAGGATAAGAGGAGATCTAATTGAAACCTACAAGATTCTTAACCATCACTACAGCTGTAATTTAAACATCTTTCTTAGAAATCGATCTACCATCCTAAGAGGGCACGATAAGAAGCTGGGAAAAGAGAAGTGCAATAAATTGCTAAGGAAAAACTTTCTGTCAAACTGTGTAGTTTACTATTGGAACAGTTTATCAGATGAAACCGTGAATTCTACTAGCAAAAGCCAATTTAAGAACAGACTGGACATGGAAATGAGAGTCTGGGCAGATACATTTGTACACTACCCTGTGTGATAATTTTGTAATTTTGTAGTACCTACTGTGATAAGAACATGCCAAATGGTAACAAATCTGTGATAAAACTAAAAAAAATGTGATGCAAAGATTCATTAGTCTCATCGGGCCCTTCAATGGGAGTTCCCGCTCACTATTGAAATGAATAATAATAATAATAACTTTTCACAGATTGAAATAAAATGTATTTACTAAACGCGTTTCGTCATAACATTGACTTCATCTCGTACTAAATAAAGGTATTGCAAAACAATCTATTTATACGGAAAACATGACAGAGGGAATTTATAGAGAAACCAAATAACAATACAAGCAATTCATTCAGAGTCATTGGTAAGTATATTAGACAGATTAAGGAGAGAAGGATTTACTTTAATCTGGTCGTTAACTAGGTTTTCAGAATTTTTATATTTACTGATGTATAATTCCAAACAGTTGGTTTTTTAGAGACTATTTTCGAACTGTAATATATTATAATTGTGATTAAAAGTATGGTTCCTCGAATAAGGTGGCACACATTCAGAGACAGTTTTCTGCTTAATATAGCTACGTTGGTGTTCGTGTATTCGAGTTTTGAAATATATAATTGTACGTCCTATATAGAATTTTTCACAATCGTTACAGTCGAGTTTATAAACACCAGTACGTTCATCTTTATGAATTTTCGATTTTTTTGTTTTCAATCAATTTTCCAATGCTATTTATTGTTGGTTTTATATGAAACATTTTGTTTCAACCTGTGAAAAGTTTGTGTTTATTTCTTTATGAAGAAATGTATATTGATCAGGCTAAAAAGCTGAATTCACTGAAAAATATCAAATTTTAGATACACATTGTTTAAGTTTAAATTTGTTGTTTCAGACGAGCAGTTTCGCAGTATTCCAGTAGAAGTTGACAATCCTGGGGTTTCTTGGTTGCTTGAAACTTTCGAGTAATGAATCAAGAATATTTTGTTCCATGTTCCTTGTTCAAGAAAAAAAAAAACAGAATTCCATTTTATTTTTTCTGTGTTTTTTCATAATGTTCGAGTTCGAGCAATAATGCTATAAGTTTTGTTACCGTTTGTAAACAATTTATATGAAGTTTGAAGAAAATAAAGCTAAAAATAGTTTCATTTGTTTCACTGGTATCTGGGGTTGTTGGAGTCGGGAAATCAATAGAAGAAAAATTTTTAAAACTTCTATTTTAACCCATTTTTCAATAATAAAAATTTAGTATTATGAGTTGAACATTACCATATTTCGGATATAGTTACTGTCAACTATCTACATAAATGTATACAATATACTTTGTGCCAACAAGCTAGAGCGCTATGTTCAAAATCAATAAATTGAGAAAAAGTCTACTAGCAAGTTTTATGACAAGTACAACTCGTTCACTCATTTGAAAATCAAAGATAAAAACACACAAAGAATTTTGGAGAGCTGATTATCACAAAAAATTCATTTATACATTTTCAAATATTCCAACTTGTCTGGTATTTATATATTGTATTTGTAGGCATATTTCTAATTGAAATACAAAATGCCAGACATAAACAAATCATTTAAACTTTAATATTTTTTTACGAATTTTCTTTCGTCTGGCACCATTTTCCTGGTAATTTTTTTGTGACGAGAAATATCTGTATTAATTTAGAGTACCCGAAATACAGTGATCACTGAAAAATGTTTTCGCATAATTTGCCTCGGAAAACTCGACTTCGAACATTAGAAATCGCCTTGCTATTGTGAGTTACTTATTAATGCCTGCCAGACACTTTAAAATGGGTAAAGAACTAATTTATTTACGGAAAAGTACATCAATTGTCCAAATCTTCTAACAAGGTTCAGCCTTTAAAACCTACCTTATTTTCATAAACTAAATTACTTTTTTTTTTTTTTCATACCTCAAAATACCAGCTCACAGTCTATAAGCAATAAATATTTCAGAACATTATGTTTCCTCAATTTTTCCAAGTGTTATTCAAATTACATGATATTGAAATCAGTTGTTCAAGTTGATTAATATATTGTTTGTAAACTTTGATACAATAATGCTATAAGTTTTGTTACCGTTTGTGAATAGTTTATATTATGTAATTTGAAGAAAATAAAACGAAATTTTTTTATGTGTTTCACTATTATCTGGGTTTGTTGGGGTCAGGAAATTAATAGGACAAAATTTTTTAAAACTTCTATTTTAACCCATTTTTTAACAATAAAAATTAAAAAATATATTAATTTATTATAAAAACAAAATATTTGTAACAATAATTAAAACATCTGAACACTGGATATCATGTTACACATCACCTTCATAATTCTCTTAAGTTTATAAAAAATATATTTAGGCATCTATGCTATTAACAAAGTTGAAATGCTTATTATTATTGAATAAATTAACCTTTTAGTTTCAATATATAAAAAAGTTTTGCAACAACTTAATATATAGCGTATATCTATCCTGAAAGTTCAGTTGGAATACTGGTGAAAACATTTCGGAAATCGGATGAGTTGGTAGTGCTCCTGATAATATTGTCAATTTTCGGTTGCATAGCTTTCACTGGCGACATCTCTTATCGAAAAACTGTAGAAGACTAAAATGTAAATCAAGATAGGAAGTTTTCTGTTGCAGTTGAAGATTAATTTGTAGTAATATCAGGATTTAGGATTGTATAATGTATTTGTTTGCATTATGTTGCACATCCGTTGCAGCAGCATTTAGTTGAAACTATCTTGTAAATATTACAAATCCTTTCACATTCGGACAAGCGTCATTTCTAAATAAAAAGTAAAGTGAGGTTGTAACTTTTGAGTGACATCTATGCTTCAAAAGCTGTATACTTTTAAATCATGTAAAAGTTTCCTTTACCTTTGATAGCTTCCTCAAAACACACTGTCATTATGATATAAAGCTTTATCTTCTGTTTCATAGATGGCTTGTCCGAATGGGAAAATAATTGTAATAATTTCAAATTAGTTTCAACTTAATGCTGCTGCAAGGAATGGGCAACATGATGCAAACAAATATATTATACAATCGTAAATCCTGATATTACTGAAAAATTAATCTTTAACTGCAACAGAAGACTTCCTATCTTGATTTACATTTTAGTCTTTTACAGTTTTTCGATAAGAGATGTCGCCAGTGAAAGATATGCAGCCTGTAATTTACAATATTATCAGGAGCATTACCTCCTCCATGTTTCTGCGCTCCTGTCACCCAGACGTGAAAATTATATCAGTCTATAAACCATGTGAGAAGAATCTATAGAGGTTTCGTAAGTTTGAAACAACTCATCAGATTTCCAAAATTTTTTCACCAGTATTCAAATTGGACTTTTAGGATGGATAAACGCTATATATTATCGTGGCGATCAATTATTAATATATTAAATATATATATATATATATATATATATATATATATATATATATATATATATATATATATATATATATATATATATATATATATATTCCCCAATTTTTCCAAGTGTTATTCAAATTACATGATATTGAAATCAGTTGTTCAAGTTGATTAATATATTGTTTGTAAACTTTGATACAATAATGCTATAAGTTTTGTTACCGTTTGTGAAGTTTATATTATGTAATTTGAAGAAAATAAAACGAAATTTTTTTATGTGTTTCACTATTATCTGGGTTTGTTGGGGTCAGGAAATCAATAGGACAAAATTTTTTAAAACTTCTATTTTAACCCATTTTTTAACAATAAAAATTAAAAAATATATTAATTTATTATTAAAACAAAATATTTGTAACAATAATTAAAACATCTGAACACTGGATATCATGTTACACATCACCTTTATAATTCTCTTAAGTTTATAAAAATTATATTTAGGCATCTATGCTATTAACAAAGTTGAAATGCTTCCATAAACCAATTAAAAAATTACAAAATGTCTACACCGAGATATATTTATAACATGCATTCCCAGCCATAATGTTTTTTTTAGCATTATACTTATAATTTAGCAATGTTTATCGATGTATGTTAATATTTTGTTTGGTAAAATCAAAAATTGCAAAGGCTAAGCATTATGAATGAATAATTTACTACTTTAATGAATGGCTTTACATGGACGAAACACTTCATCTTTCTACTCAGTACTTTTTCAACTCATTCATTATTCTATTTGAAAATCAATGGAAATGTAGAGTGTCATGAATACATAAAAAAACCTAGATATTAATCTTAATATTAATGAGTGAAATGCTTTAAAAAAAAAAGTAGCAGCTTAAAACTTGTCTTCATAAAGGAAATATTCGAACATTTCCAAGTTTACAATATAATCTAACCAATTTGAGTTAAATGCAATTTGTTCTATAACAAAAAAATTTCAGGAATGCAATTGCTCTCAGATCTTTTAGTTGGTGATTCGTGTGGCTGTCAGATTGTGTGCTCAATGATAAAAATAATATCACATGTGAGTACGATTACGTATAATCGTGTTCAAATCTTTCCACTGCAGCAACTGTAGGACGGATTTTAATGAAAACTGAACCAACATACATTTGAAATAAGATTTAAAAAACTTATTAGTTAAAACCGAGAAATTATAAGAGTATGATTTGAACACGATAACACAAGTTTCAGGATGATTTATTAATATCGGAATAAGTTTTTTTATTAATCTCCATGAATTAATCAGTCCTAACTAAAGTACATTTAATAAAATTATGAGATTCTGTCTGGAATTGTCTTAATATTAAATATTGCTCTATTATGTATTTGAATCATAAATAAGTCATGAAGAATTAGCCTGATAACTTTTGAACTGTACTAAGATAGGGTTTATACATTGTTTAATTTTTTTCAATTTACCACTTCTGTCAAAGTCAAGAAAGATATGAACATATTTCCTCAGTCTATATTGAAATTTATATTTTATCAAAACCTGTATGTTGCAATATTTGAATGAACCATAGCAAGTTTCATAACAGAGAATAGAAACATATGCTTATTCAGAAAAATACTGGGAACAATTAATAGTTTTTTTTAATGTCTTATATGAATGTCTAGATAATACAATATACTTGGACAAGAAAACTGTGTTTTTCAAATTTCACAAATTATTAATTAACAGTTACTTTAATATTCATGAAGTTGTAAAAATAATGAAAACATTCTCAGAATTGATATCTTTACATTTACCACTATTCCTCTATCCTCTGCATAGTATAAACCCTATCAATTGTTCAATGTGACAATTATATTACAAACACAGAACATTATATTCAGTACTAACTGATTCCCTTTGAAATTGCATACATTAATATATATATATATATATATATATATATATATATATATATATATATATATATATATATATATATATATATATATATATATATATATATATATATACATATAATTATATTAAATTTATAATGCAAGAATTTAAACCAAATTTCACATATTAGTTGAACATTAGCATATTCCGGATATAGTTACTGATAGAATACAATCAATACCTAGCAAATAAACATTTCTCAACTATCTACAAAAATATATACAATATATTTTGTGCCAACAAGCTAGAGCGCTATGTTCAAAATCAATAAATTGAGAAGAAGTCTACTAAAAAATGTTATGACACAAAGAGTATATGAAGAAATGTGTTATGGCATCCAAGTACAATTCGTTTACTCATTCGAAAATCAAATAATAAAAATTGACAAAATAAAAAAAAATTTTAGAGAGCTGAATTATCACCAAAACAAAAAATAAAAAAATTTTGGACAGACTTTGCAGTCCACTACTTTTTTTACACATTAAAGGAACGTCAGTTTAGGCCTTTTATAGTTACAAAAACGGTAATGACATGACTCAAGAGCCCAGTTTCAAGCAATAAAGATTCCTGAACATTATGTTTCCCCAATTTTTCCAAGTGTTATTCAGATTACATATTATTGAAATCACAGTTTTTAGCGCGGACTCTTGATGTTACAAGTGCTGGAAAATTAGCAAGGAAATTAAAACTACTAGAGAACATTCATACACTGAACACCTATTGAATCCTCTAATTAGATTTTGGTAAAGATATGGTACGCAGTTAAAGTTTAGTAAGATATCTTCGTTTATAAATAGCATCACATTTTACTTGGAAGTCTTCTCAAATGAGCCGAGGTCAAACAATGACCAAGAAAGCCTTAGAATTTATTTGAAGCATAAAAACCTCTATGTGTACTAAATAAACACAATAATTGAATTATACGCCAATATCTACCCAGAATGCCTTCAAAATTTTACACAAAGAAATAATTTCAATGGTTCTCAACATGTGTAAGTTATTATAAGTTATTTGAACTATTTATGTTGTAATATAACAATTAGTAAAAAATTGGAAAAATAATGGTTCGAAATGCAATTTATTTTCGGCACTCCGTTAAACATTGTTACTATATTTGGTAAGAGTAACTCAGACGCTACACGCAATTGGAATTCCCATTTAACTAATAGTTTCTGTGTAATAAATTGAAAAGAAATTACTGAAAGTATAATTCCATTTCGACAGTCTGAATACTTTAATTTGGACACTCTGTAAATCTTGTCAAAAAAATAAAATAGAAAATCTTGAAAATATAGTCGAATAGTTAGTGACAGAACAGTGATTACCTAGCTTATATATTTAAAGTTGTTCATTAATCTTGAGAGTAAAAGGGGCCTGCAGAAGGAGCTTCCGCGGTCACATTACGTTCAGGCACAGGGCTTTTGCCTCCACTACTACCACTACTCAGCGCCATTCGTTGCATCTGACGGATAACTGTAGTAGCATGATATGCTTGCTGTAAATTGAAAATTATCAATTCTGTCAATTGAATTTTTAAATACTGACCTTCCAACGAGACTTAGCGAAATTTTTCTTAAGTTGCTCGGACACGGTGCCATGAATATTCTTATTACTAGCCGCATTACCGGAAATCCTGAGAAAATGGTTCTGTTATTAAATCAATACCTTATTTCATTTCGAAACTTACCATGGATGTGCCAAAGCTTCTCTACAAGTATAACGCTTCTCAACGTTAACACACATCAATTTCCGGATGAAATCTTTTGCAGAATCGCTTATTTCATCCCAGTATGGAGAATCGAATTCGAACTCGCCTGCGAAATAAAAATTTCCAAACTTCCCCTTTAAATCTTTTACTCATTCAAAAGAGAAGTGGCTTCCCTGCTACATGATTCAGAATAGATGAAAACTAACAAAAGTAATTTTCAAAAACACTTGATGTACATTATTCCGGATCAAAAGATCTGACTGTTAAATTTTTTATTCATTTGACATAAATCCACCTACATAAGGAATATAAAAACTAACGTGATGATTGTTTAAGTGTTTCTAACAATTTTCTATCAACTATTGAAAAGAGTATTTTTGTCAAATTTGGTTCAAGACTTTTTGAATTATATGGAGCATTTAACTGACTACAGCACTCATATATTGTGCTAGAAGCTACACGATTCATCATGTAGAAAGAAAACACCATTGCATCGTAAATAAATCAACTCAGTATCAGTTTTTTGGATATTCATGAAAATTCAAGTTTTTGGGCAGAAAATAGTTTTTTCTCAAAGAACTTATATTCTAGATTACAGAAAAATTAATATTACAGTTTCGTTAATTATTTAATTAAGATTTTGAAAATACAATATCGTAATTTTCATAAGTTTTAACTGAGAAACATTTTGTAAAGAACCGATGAAAGTGAAAAATCTGTAAGCAAATTGCAATCAAAAACAATAAAATCAGAGGACAATAACAGAAAATAATATTCATCTGACCGAAAAGACAATCAAGGTAATTCACCTTTCAGTATTTGTGCAAATAAATTTGCATCATTTTCATCATAAAATGGTGGATATCCGCACAGCAATATATAAGAAATAACCCCTATACTCCACACATCAACAGCCTTTCCATAAGGTTTTTGTGCAAGAACTTCAGGTGCTAAAAATAGAGTTATCAAACTAAAATTGTGTGAGCTTAGAAAAGATATTCTTACCAACATAACCTGGTGTTCCACATGCTGTAGCCATGATTCCAGAGTCCTCCATTTTAGACAGTCCAAAATCACTAATCATTATTTTACTATCTTCATCTGGATTATAATAAAGTAAATTTTCTGGCTACAATTTGAAAAAACAAAAAAATATAATATGAAGGTTAATTTGACATATCTAATATAAATAAGTGAACACAACAAATAATTGAATACTACTTCAAAGATCATGCAATAATAGAGACAGATGATAGAACATAATTGGAAAGCGCAGACCTTCGGGATTCTATTTTGACATTAAACAATTTTGAAGCAGTAGTGAACACTGTCCTGAATTGAAAATAATATGCTAATTTGATTTAATTGAGTGTTAGTAATATTCTCTGAAGATTAGTCATATAGAAAAACCACAAAATAAAAATATAAACTTGAAAAATTCAATGAGACATTTATGACATACCTTTAAATCACGATGTACAACACCTTGTTCATGCATATAATCCACTGCTTCCAAAACCTGCCTCATCAGATCTGCTGCATCTTTTTCAGTATAAGATCCTTTCTCAACAATTCTATCGAAAAGTTCACCGCCAGTAACACTGAAATAAAATCCTCAAAACAATGGAAAACAATAATATAAAATAACTTACAGTTCCATGATAAGATAAACTTTAGATTTATCCTCAAAAGTTTCTAATAGCTGAACAATATTGGCATGTTGTAACCTGAAAAAAACAAAATAAATGTTTTCAGATATAAAGAAAACTTCTTGAACATCCTTATTAGCCAAATAGAATTAGAACTCTTGTTTATAAAATAACTATTTGAAGTTAAGGGCTTGGCTGTTTAACCAGAATGATCAAAATAAATACTTCAAAAGATTTCTTACAGCAGCTTGTTAGGTAAATATCCTGAAAATCAGCATTGAGTAAAATCTCACCTTCGAAGGACTTTGATTTCATTTTCTAAAGAGTCCTCTTTTCCTTTCAGAGCCTTTTTATCGATAATTTTAACAGCATACATTTCACCAGGTCTATCTTTACTCTCAGCTAGTCTAACAACAGAAAACGCTCCTCTAAAAATTTAACACAGGTTAGAATGTCAACAGATGCAAAACAAAAAAGTTTCATACGTTCCCAATAGTTCCTTCAAATAATATTTATCCTCGATACATGGCTGTTTATCGGAATCTTTACCATCTTTTTTCGATTTCTTCTCTTTTCCAAATAAAGGCATCTTTATTTTGAAGAATTTGGCAGCATGTAACATAAATGAAATCACCTTATGAATGGCTATGCATCACAATCAAAACAGATAAGGAATCAACACGCAAATCACAGATAACCACTGAATGTTCATTAATTTGTTCTACTAATTCAATTTCGCAAACAACAAATTAAGATTATAAAAATTAAGAATAGGATACTATACAATTCTATCCTCTATATTAAATTCACACAATACAATAACCACACGAGTACACGACAGACGACACAATCTCTTCCATGTAGGACAAAAAATAGTGTACACAGAACACTAACTATGACGCAGATCAGAGACGAATGGATTTTATCTTATTTTTTTCGTACATTCCAATGCTTTCATTTTTCGCGTAATGATTTACGCTCCGTTTTAGTTGCTTCCTCAGATAACAAATCTAGAATATGAAAATTTCGAAAAACTTTACAGGGGAAGAAATTCAATGTTTACCTGTACTGCATTTAGTTTTGAATAGGAACGGTATGATTTCTTAGATGCTTGTTCTCCACTTCAGGCAGTGTGTAGAGTATAGAAATAGTTCCATGTATCAATCACATATCAATAAATAGAAAGATTGAGATATCGCTTCTATCATTGAAATTGAATTCAAACAAAACGAAATAACATCTTGAGTCACTTTAATACCCCTTCATCGTTTTTTGTTAATGCATGTTTGAGTTAACGCTTAACACAAAACTTCGGACTACCTAATTGTTCTCAAGACAATAGGTACAAGTATATATTCAATTTTTTCCTATTTTATGGAATATGTAAACCTTAAAAACAAAATTAAGTGAAGTGTGACGTGAAGAACGATCCAAAAAAATGAAAAGTGAAAGAGTCAATATTAATAATTTTTTCATAGGTACCTACTTTATTATATTCTTGTACATTTGAAATTGTGGCAACAGCACAATTCAAAACTAAAACTAATCGCTTGAAATTCTAAATACATAAATTGATAAGGGAGCATTTCGTACGACTAAGGTAAATGGAAAAACTTAAAGACCTTTTCAAGCACTGGATTTTTTTTTGTTTTTAATTCCAGTGGAAGAGAATTATGAATTTTAACAGACCAATACAGAAAGAATATTTTAAATACAGATTTATTGTACCTGGAAATAATAATTTCAATTTTTATCCGATTATCAGGAGTTGATTTAGATTTAATTTTTCGGTACAAAAAGGCATTTCCAGCAGTCTGCATCGAACCAAATCAGCTGAAAATTGGTTTCGATACTGAACGAAACTATCGAAATTTTGGAATATTTATCCAACCGGCGCCTTTTTTAAGTAGATATTTCCTGTTTTTTCGTGTTTTTTTAAAATGTACTCAAGTCCACATGTTGAAATACGATCTTTTTATTCCGTTCGAATCGCATCTCTACACACATCGCGATTTTCGTTTGAATAAAATAAATTATTTATCAATTTCTATTTCGGTTCTCTATTCATATATATATATATATATATATATATATATATATATATATATATATATATATATATATATATATATATATATATATATATATATATATATATATGATATATATATTACCTTCTTGAAGCAAAAGAAATATTAGAAGCACTGAACACTGGAAATCTCGACCACTTTCACGATCCCACAAAATATGAATACTAATTCTAGGGATGTAAGGATAATAATAAACAATAGACTTAAAAAATAGTTCAGTCTTAAAGAAAAAAAACTTGATATTGTTCTAGTAGAATAAAACAATTGTAAAGTTAATTTTTAATTCTTTTATTTTCATCCCGTTTTCAGTCACCCGTTATTCAAATAACAGATGAAAAAAGTATCTTTTAAAAAGATAACTCTTATTATTAAAAAGAAAGAAATGATAGGCAAGAGAAGTTTCTTTTTCTATTAAAAAATATCTTAAAAGGTTACTTTTTAAAGCATCATCTAAAAGGAAAAGACGCAGTTTTGTCAGTTTAGGTGAGGTGAATATTCAACAGCTAAAAATTTATTTATTATTTGTCTTAAATTGTTAGCTGTTGAATATTCACCTCACCTGGTGAAGTGAATATTCAACAGCTAAAAATTTAAAACTTGGATAAATCTACTAGAAGTTAGCCAAATTATTTCAGCCTTTTCGAATTATCATTTAGGCACTATAATTTAATATATATATATATTATATATATATTATATATATATATATATATATATATATATAAAGAATAGAATACGTATTTTAACATTTCCGTAGAACGCCTGAATTGATGGCTTTGTACTTAGTCATGAAACATATTTGGATAGCATTGAAGTTAAATATCATGAATCATATGAATCAATGGGTCGATAATTCAAACATTATATTTGAGAAGTATTTATTCTTATCAAATAATGACCATCTCCAAAACAACGATACACACAAATGCCTGTATAATTCAATTCACATTTAAATAAAAAACAAAGCTGTAAATCGACGATTGTAGTAACGGTTTTTCTATCCAGAGTTAAAAAAATTAAATATGTTAAAGTTATTGCTTTGTTTCCATCATTGAAAGGAGAACCTGACTGAAATTGAACTAAATATGTGGGAATAACCATATCGAATTATGAGAAAGCGTTTTCCAATCAATACAGTCCAATATAAAAGCAACAATATTCAGAGTATATTCTCAACAGTTTTCATCATTTTCTTCGAAGAATTATTCCCTTGATAAGAAAATATAAAATCAGAGGTATGAAGTACGACTCTACATCAGTTTTCCCTTTTACATTATAGGATTTGTTTTTTATAATTGACAATGATTCTGCCTAAGTTATTGATTTATGAAGAAAAATATTCTAGATGCGAAAAATGGACCACTAAAGAATTGATTTCTATTTCTTACACTCAACTTACTACCCAAGCAGATAGTACTGATTTGCTATAGCTGTACAAAACAAATTTTTAATCAGTTTTTGATACAAAATCTTCCAACATCAGTATTTTATGTTTTCATTTTGACAATCACTAAATTAAGTGATTAAAAATTTCACTACTTAGGACACATTATCTCTAAAACTCGAAAAATATAAGATTATTCACAAGCTTGTGCTGTAAAAAAGTTCAAAACAGAATTTCATCAAATTAGCTATATGCAATCTGGAGAATGATGATTTCAATTGATATAAACAAACCACTCAATCAGATAAAATATAAAAAAATATAATCAGGTACCTATTTTAAAATAACACATTTTTTCTCTCATTAAAATAAAAAATTACAAAAACATAGATAATAAATATTATTATTGCTAAATTCTACGATTTATTTGTACGCAAGGTGACTAAACATCACAAAATTAAATTTCATTGTAATTAGGTGAATATATATGCATATAATAAAAAAATATAATCCACATTTTAGACTCTTGGCTATTAGAGTTTTATCTTTTCCACTGAGGTAGAAAATACAATTAATTAAGAATAAATTATTGGAATGTATGAAAATGTTAGAAAAACATAATATTGCAAGAAAATTAATTTTAAGTGGGTTTTCATTCAATAAACTTGAGAAGAAAGTATAAATTTGGCAAGAAACCCCTAGATGTGCATTGTAACGAATATCTTCTTGCGAAACTATGAATCCATTTGGATTAGTCGATTCAAGAGGAAATTTTGTTTTTGAAATACTCTTTAATTGGTTCATAGAATTGATATCTAAGCGCAATAATTTCAGGAATGTCTTTGAAACCTCCAATTACCCCAACATCAGTTTCACATAATACGACTATGGTTATTATAACAAAGGAAATCACCATAATCGATAAAGGAATAAGCCTTCTTATCACATAGTACTTCTTAATTTTCTTATTATTCGTTGATACATGATGAGATGAATTTGGCAAGGTTATTCTACCATCCACTGAAGAATGTAACAGTTGCGGGGTTTGGCTCCGACTCGACCTATAAGAAAGGTTAGTAGTATCCTTATAACTGCTATCAATCAGCTGAGACTCAGAGGATGAATGATCAAATGAATCCTTTGTGTAGTAATCACTGAAGTGTTCAATTGAATCATCTTTCAACGCTGAAACCAAGAGAAATTTTATATGTGAAAAAAAATTCTTATACAGTTATTGGAACGAAGTTCCTTACGGCAGGAGGAGATAGGGATTTCTGAACTGAAAAATATGCGAGACTAAAAGTGTGACGAAAGTAGACTGACGAAAGTCACGCTTTTTAGTTAACACGAGCGAATATTGTATACCTTTCTCTTTCTCCCCGTTCTCTCGTCCCTTCTCTTTCTGATCCTACTCCGCCACGTCGATCGCCAATGCATTATATGTACTCATGAATTCATGTACAAGCAACTCGAAAACGTCAGATGTGAAACATCGAAATAATTTTGCATAAGTTATATGCATAAAAGAACAGATTACGATAGGAATCAGATATGGCATGATGAAAAGACAAAGCTATACAAATTTGTTCCATAAAATAATGACTAAGTATTGTAAGTTTATATTCAATTATATATCGTGGCGATACGTTATCCTCTCGTTATATACACTCTTGCGTCTATATTTTACATTGCGTTGACGACCGAGTGGTCTAAGTACTGAACCCTGGTGTGCCGTTTTTCTAGGTTCGAATCGCAGAGGTTACTACTGGCTTTTTTTATTTTTTTATTTACAATCTCGTAAGAGCTCTTAGCCCCACATTTCAATATTAATTATTTCAACTTTTATTAGTATAAGTTATCACTTCTGACGTGCGCCCCGACACGCACGTGTTTCGTTTTCGCAAATTGTGGTCCTTCTATATTATCCAAAGGAACTTCGTTCCTACCTGGTGTCCCATGACACCGTTTTCTTGTTTCACCTGTAGAATGCAATTTTGACAATCCTAGAGCTTCATGATCTTCAGTTACCGTTTCTAGAGCTGCAACATCACTATAAATAGGAAAATTATCTAAATTTGTCAGAAATCCTGTGCTACTACTAGACTCCATTCTGGCACCACCAGCATCTGATTGGCTAGATCTTGGCAAAGTACTGTAACCTAAAACGAAGAAACTCAAATAATAATAATGTTGACGATACACTTAAAATATTGAATTAGAATTTTTTTCACCTAAGTGGGGTTGTAATGGGGTAGAAGGAGTAGCAGGTACACTAGAAGCTTTACGGCGTAAACTGGAAGTCCTCATAATTGATGGTTCTTCCCTACTGAGAGAATTTGAGCTGTCCAGAATTTCTCTTTCTGTTCGTCCACTATACTTGAACTTTGTACCCCATGAGAAAAAGCCACCCCCTGTGACCACAGCTTTACTATCTGATGCTGTTGGTAATCTATACAACACACAGAAATCCTTTGAAATAATGTAATTAGTAAAGAATATTGTCTTCCAATGAAAAATCTCACAATATATAAAACTCTTCATCAATAAATAAAGTTTTTTAACAATTATTCTATATGTATCCTCTAAGTCTTTTTTGCCACTAATAATAAATGTTAATTAAAAACTTTCACTCATAAAATTATTTAACACGCCCAATGATTTTTCATTTCTCCAAGGTATATATAGAGTAAAACCTTAGTTTTAAAATTTTTCTTAATGATCAAATTGTAATATCAAAAGTATCATTCAGTAAGTATTTTTTGAAATCAAAAAATCTATTTTATGAAAAAAAATCATAGTATATCGATAAAATTCATTATATAAAGGGACAAATTTTCTATTGCAGAATAAAGGGTCTATCAAAATCTGTCAACTCCATAAAAAATTTCATACGAGAAATAGATTCAACATTAGTTGTTATCTATGATACATACGTGAAGAATAGCATCTGTTCAACAGCACATCTCCAAATGTGTCTACAAGAACCACCAGTAGTGCATTTGAAACCTACAGTATGTTTCTTCTTGAAAAAAAGAATATTTAAAAATAAACAAATCAGCCATTTCAATTAACTCACGTCATTAACTCCAAGATGAATTATGAACATTTTACCCTCATAATTAATTTTTTGTATATCTGACCATTTGAAATGATGAGTCTTTTTACTTCCTTGAAAAGTTAAAATTCCGTTATAATTGATTCCCAAATATAATTGTGTTCCTTTATGATCCTGAAACTATTATGACTTAGATACACAAGATAAATTATAATTTAATTCTCACCTTCACAGGATGTGGATCTATGCCATATGTATCCAAAGGACAAGCTAATTTCAAAAACTTGCTTTCTATTTGTGTGGGATCTTCTCCTTTCAATTGCTTTTGATGAATTTCAATTGCTCTTTCCTCTATAGTTGGTGTCTGCTTCAACAATATCTTCAAATTAGATACATAATTTCCTTCGTGAATATCAGGATCATAATCCCCGAGTTCACCTACAAAAACCAACATTAAAATTATTTTGGCCAGCTTATATGACATCTATACTTTGAATAATAAGAGCGGCTAACATTGCTGCATCATTTGTACCACAATACAGCCTGCCATGTAGCAAATCCCGTTTCAACTGTAAAAATATCTGATATCGTGTAATTTCTTCCTTCAATTTGAAGGGATCAGGAGGATAGAATTTTACACGAAAGCTAAATAGAACTGGGTCCAAGTCTTTAACTTGTTTGTTAATAGATTTATCCAAATCTAACCAATGCTAAAATGTTTATCATTTAATCAATTTCGATGAGATAATATTGGTGACCACTACTCACTCTTTGATTGGTAATATCAACATATCGCAAACCAAAATAATCTTGTTCTACAAGATTCAACTGTTGGCAGACATATTCCAATAAATATTTTCCTTTATGATGTAGCTGGAAAATTCGAAATTTAAATTTGGATACAATTTATGATAGCAACTTTATATACCCTATATTCACACTGCAAAATTTCTATATCTTCTAATAATCTAACTGTACATTTATAAATAATGTTGCTGTCATGTTTGGTACCAAATTTCAACATTTTTTCGTAGAATAATTAATAATGCAAATCTAACACTCATTGTTTTATTCAACAGAGTAGTTATGTGTTAGTCGCCGCATATTTTTGAATTTTCACTGAAATGAATGAACAAAAATTTATTTGGATGGAAGTGGGAGAAATGAAGATTTACACACAGACACAGGTTCAAGTTCTCATTTACTGATCTCTGTTTTGACAACTACTAGTCAAATTAAACATAGAAAAATATACTTTCAAGAAAAAGAAAATTTTACCACTGTATACTTATGCAACTTTGTATACGTCAGCGAGTAAAGTGTGTTACAATTACTATTTTTTTCGGGTAAGAGAATAACATAGGCCTATGGTCCAGTCGAGCATGTGCTATAACATACCCTATTGGATGACAACTGTAAGAGGGGGAAGAACTTAAATTTGATTTGATCTACCAGAATCTGCCAGTGCCAGAGCTTAAAGAGTCTTCAGCTTTCGACGGAAGTTTAATGTATTGCACTTTTCGGAAATTGGCAGTAGTGGTTGTGACAAGTGCAATAATATGCGATAAGACTTTGTAACATTTTCGAACAATAATAAACAGAATGGCTGAAGATAACTTTAACATTAGTGAACAAAACGTGGAATATCATTTAGTTGCGATTTTTGAAAAACTGGAAAATTTAAAAAATAATCATATTAATTCGAGAACTCTTGATTCGAAAACTCCAATTAAGGTCGAAATTCGCACGCTTGAATTTTACCGATCAGTAATTTCTGAATGTTTAGCCAGTTTTGTTTATGTTTTCGTTGTTTGTGGGGCAGTTGCGGGGGCCGGTGTTGGAGCATCAATTTCTTCAATGTTACTTGCCACAGCTCTAGCCGCAGGTTTTGCAATGACCTCTCTAACCCAGTGCTTTGGACATATATCTGGTAAGTCTGGAGAAAAAATTAAATACTGAAAAAATTTCGTGTATCACGCAACAACAAATTATTTCGAACTGATTTTTTCTAGGAGCACACGTAAATCCAGCTGTAACTATTGCGATGGGGGTTACGAAGCGTATTACTGTGTTAAGGACCATTTCATTCGTAATAGCTCAATGTGGAGGCGCTATAGCAGGAACAGCATTTTTGTATAGGTGAGAATTTTTTTCAAGAAACCAATTGAATTATTATAACTTGGTAATTCAATATAATTTGATGCCCAATGTTTTTTTAGAGAAAATATAACGCCTGCGATAATTTCTGATTACTGAAATATTGGCCAGAAAAATGTCATTCATTCGTAGATAGAAAACAAAGTAAATTGTTGATGGAATCCGTCGTTACTACGTGATAATTTAACATGATAAACAAAACTTGAATTTACTACGTTTATTATCACAAAAATACTTTGAAAAATATAACACTACAATTGCAATTTCGGTCACTGGACCATCATCGGGCAGATTGAGTTAAGAACTGTATACATAATTATAGATTTGCGCTTACGGGTGGGAAAGAATTATTGCAGGTACCTAAATAGACAAGAGGAACACATTTCAAGAAGGGCTAGAAGAAGTGGAGTTCCCAAATTGGTACAATAAAATGTTCTTAGAAAAATAATTATTGTTCGAATACACTAAATATAAGGGAATATATCAAGTCAATTTGGTCGTTCAGCAAGATATCTTTTGCATTATGATTGAGTTTAAAAATTTCTAATGATTCTAAGTAAGTAAGTTTGATTCCTTTCGGTAATTTGTGCATAATTTGAAAGTTATCCATTTGTTTCCCCCGTTTCCACAAGTAGATAACTTTCAAATTATGCACAAATTACCGAAAGGAACCAAACTTACTTAGAATCATTAGAAATTTTTAAACTCAATCATAATGCAAAAGATATCTTGCTGAACGACCAGATTGACTTGATATATTCTCCTATATTTAGTGTATTCAAACAATAATAATTTTTCTAAGAACATTTTATTGTACCAATTTGGGAAATCCACATCTATTAGCCCTTTTTGAAATGTGTTCCTCTTGTCTTAAGGTACCTAATAATTCTTTCCCACCCGTAAGCGCAAATCTATAATTTTGTATTCAGTTCTTAACTCAATCTGCCCGATGATTGTCTAGTGACCGAAATTGCAATCGCAGTGTTATATTTTTCAAAGTATTTTTGTGATAAAGTAAATTGTTTCTTATTTATATTTAAAAATGTGTTATCACAAAGTAACGGACAAATCCATCCAATATTTAATAAGTGCAGAGTTAAATTAGTTACATTCTTAAAAATACCCAAATGTACGTCCTTATTCCGTAAGAGAATTTCCTAATTCATCTTGTGGTATTCTACCTGAGGCACATTTGCGGGATGCTATACCCCCTACACGCCACTGTACTAGGTTGGTCGAGGTATAGCGAACGATATCCTATCACCTGCTCTTTTGGTTCAGCTGTTACATTCTTGCATTCCATCACACAAATCTTTTCAACTGTCTGCTGAACTCTAAAGAATTGATTCGAAGGAATCAATGAAGTGTGTCAAGATTTGTCTAAAATGTGCCGAATTTATTTATTATCCTTAAATTATTACCATCATGTAATGAACTGGTTGATCTTTGAAATGTCCATTCAATTTAACATGTTATTTTTAGATTTATTTCAACGAATACTTGTTGCTGAACTCTTGCGAAAACGTGTTTGAATATTTATTTAAAGAAGAATTATTTTAAAATTAAACACTTGGTAAAATTGTACGATATAAAAACAAAGTTCCTTGACATTTGTTTTGGGTTGCTAGTCCATTATCTTTCAGTCTTAAATAAACTTTTGATAATGATCTAGCAACCTGAAACAATTGTCAAGTTTTGTTATTGTATCGATAAATTTTTGTTTTATTTGATAATACGTTTTCATAAATAAATGTTAATACTTTTGAATTGAGAAGGCCGATACCTATTTGGTGAACATTAACTTTAATTTATTTTATAAACACTGTTTTGCAAAATGAATCCTAATAACAAAACAAGAAAAAAAACCAATGAAAATCAAAAACAAAAGAAATACAAGTAGGTTACTAAAAATGGAAATATATATAGGTATATATATATATATATATATATATATATATATATATATATATATATATATATATATATATATATATATATATATATATATATATATATATATATATATATATATATATATATATTTATAAAACAATTTGATAGCTTGGAAATATCGACTTGTAGGTTGAATTTAAGAGAAATGGTTTAATCGGGATATAAGTCACAAAACTTGAAATCCGGTAAAACTCTTTATTGAAGAATTACCATCATCTGGGTGCTAAATTTCAATAAAGACTTTTACCGGAGTCATTTCTCTTAAATATAAAAGAAGTAAAAAAAAAGATACAATACTAGATACATGATGCAACAAGAAAATACCAATTATGCAGATTTTGGTCTCAAGAAACATGCCCTTTTGTCAGAAACAGAACAGTTGAATACCTATATGTAGCTTGCCCCCCAAAAATATTGTTCACACATCATGTTCAATGTAAATTCAAGATATTGGTTCTAACTTTCCTTCGTATGGTGAAAATTCAATATGTATATATATATATATATATATATATATATATATATATATATATATATATATATATATATATATATATATATATATATATATATATATATATATATATATATATATATATATATATATATATATATATATATATATATATATATATATATATATATATATATATATATATATATATATATATATATATTTCATTTATTACTAAACTCACTTATACTAGAATTATTTCAATTTGAAAAATATATAGTTTAAGGAAGGTTAAAGTTATTCTTCCAAATTGTCTTTATTGTCTGACAAACCACTTTCTTCAATTAACGAATGTGTGGATACAGAGGGTCATTATACTCCAGTAGAAACGTTAGCAGATGTGACGCAGATGATTTTACTTAACATCAACAAGTTGAATATTTTTAATTAAGGGCTTCAGTTCGCTACTGTCTGCGAACAATATGTTTAGTGAATCCTCGAAAACCCATGGCGAATATGTAAAATTATTACCTTGACCTGGAATCCTTGTGCTTAAACTTTCTTTTTTGATGCAGGGGAAAGTGTATAATTTAAAAACAAGTGCACTCCCTTTTCAGAAAGAATAGATAATCGAAAGATCCACTCTTGTTAAATTTTGTTAAAATTGTTTCCAGTAGACCATGATTAATCCAATGAAATTAGTATTTCATCCCCCTCTAAATGTTGCGATTTTAAATGATTATTCGTGGGAAAGTAAATGTTCTTCGTAAGGGTTCAATTAAGTCGATTTTACATTGACTACTGAACTGATACTTTCCCACCGTCAGTCAATACGGCTTTAGTTGCACTTTATTCCCTTTTGATTTGAATTGGGGTGGCACGTGGATGCAAAATGAATGATGAGAGAATATCAGTTAACTACCCCATATGAAAAGTTTCATCACCGCAATTTCGTTGTATATATATATATATATATATATATATATAAATATATATATATATATATATATAAATATATATATATATATATATATATATATATATAACGAATAATATTCAAGTATTTGTAGCTATTTGAATTTTAGGGGAAATCGACTTCAGGAGTTATTTTTAAAATAATACTCTGTGTCCCATACCAAGGTTTCGAACCTTCATTGGATCCTTCCATCAGGGTTCAACTGAGATATTATACCAGTTGTCTTAAGAAGTTTTATATTTTTTGATCGTTGTTTCTCAAAGTTTAGTCCAAAATCAATGATTAAAATTCCTTGAAGAGGCAAAATATATTTGTTCGCGAAGGCATAATTTATTTTTGTTTAATGCTCTCCAATATTCTACGTCTTTATATCGGCATACACTTTTTTTTAATTATATAATAATAATAAAAATTGTGCATTCAGCGAGAAAATTATTTTACTTCTTCAACGAACTTTAATTTTTGACTTAACTTTGAGAAGCAACGAGCAAAATAACACTGATGAAGGACCCAATAAAGAATCGAAAGCTTGTTATAAGGATTATTTTAAATAAAACTTCTGAAGTCGATTCCCTTAAAATATATATATATATATATATATATATATATATATATATATATATATATATATATATATATATATATATATATATATATATATATATATATATATATATATATATATATATATATATATATAGGTATATATATATATATATATATATATATATATATATATATATATATATATATATATAGGTATATTTAACTCGTATTGGGTTAGTTTTTAAAGTATTGCGATGGTAAATATAAATTTATTATATGTGTATTCTAATGAGGTTAGTAACTGGGACATTTTAAGGACCTAAAAAAGTGGTTCAGAAATGATAAACAACTCTGGATTTCTAAAGGATCTACTCTAAACATCGACAATAACGCTCTAATGTGTTATCAGTTATATACATGTATATATTTATGAGTTCATTTCACTGTTTTTTATTGTACCTATTCATGCTTTGTTCCAATAAAATTTGAATTAATACCACTGATTTTAGTAGCTCAAGAAATTGTGTTTTTCAATTATTATAAATATATCTATATATATATATATATATATATATATATATATATATATATATATATATATATATATATAAATATATATATATATATATATATATATATATATATATATATATATATATATATATATATATATATATATATAGAATGCATAAAATGTTTCTAGGGGGGATTTCTAGGAAATAAAGAAGCAATATGTAGCTTTATTAATTAAAAATGCAAAGCAGGAAGATGATACAAAACTAATTTATTCAAATGTATTTTCAAAATGATTTAATGCCCATTCGTTTTTTTTTGCAACCCACATCTACTTATTTCTTGCTGGTTTATGTTAATGGGTCATTTGAGGAATCTAAAAATGATGTTAAGCACTTCCTGACGTATTTCAATAAAGACACATAGCAAGTAATGTTTTAAACAGAAATGAGAATAATTATTGTAGCAATATAAATCAACTATTCATGTAACTACCTCATTCGAAAAAAAAAATCAACAAAAATATGTGGATAATGTAGGATGGAATTTGCGAAATTATTATAAAATCCAAGTCGATACGCCACTGTATAGCATGATCTTAAAGAGCACATGACATCAAGGCCCTTGAAGCATCTGCATTGAACACCAAAACTAAACATCTCCGAAAGCAAGAACGCCAGGTGGTTGGAGTTAGCTCGCACATGTGTTCAAGAAAGTTCATAGTGGGTCTTCGAGTTGGCTCCCTCTTTATTTTCGTAGTTATAGAATTTTACAAATATATTAAATAAACCACCATATGATTCTGTGGTATACCTTCTTACAAATATTCATTTTAGTGTTTTTTGATTATTGTCTTCGGATAGAGGTGTAGATATTCTACTTTAAGTTCCATTATTTAAAAATATAAATTGGAATTTCTAATTGATATTAATATTGATTACAATTTTTTAAAATTTTGGGTGACTAATTTCCGGATACAATGTGACTTTTCAGAGCTTTATAATGTGTATATAATTTTCAAAAATTTTAATATGCGAAAATAAAATTCTGAGAGGCAATAATGGTCAAATGATTCCTATTCTTTTTGAAAAATATTGCTCCCTCTTTATTTTCGTAGTTATAGAAATTTACAAATATATTAAATTTACCACCACATGATTCTATGGTTTACCTTCTTACGAATATTAATTTTAGTGTTTTTTAATTATCTTCGAATAGAGGTGTGAATATTCCACCTTTAGTTCCATTATTTAAAAATATAAATTGGAATTTCTAATTGATATTAATATTGATTACAATTTTTTAAAATTTTGAGAGACTAATTTCCGGATATAATTTGAATTTTCAGAGCTTTATAATGTGTATATAATTTTCATAAATTTTAAAATCCGAAAATAAAAATCTGAAAGGCAATAATGGTGAAATAATTCTTATTGTTTTGGAAGAATATTAGTTTCTTAGTACGGTGATTTTGAATAGATTCAGGGGGCTTGTAGTATGATCAATTCGGCTATTCAATAGGAGACCTGAATCCTTGCATTTATTTATCTGTAATGATTCTAGAAATGTAAGGGAATTAAACTTAATTTTCTAGAATTATTACAAATAAATAAATACAAACATTCAGGTCTCCTATTGAATAGCCAAACTGATAATACTACATGTCCACTTCTGAATCTTTTCAAAATTACCGAACTACCTGACTAACAGTTTATAATGGATTTTTCCTCTTTTACTAATTATTTGTAACTGTCCTTCTATTTACCCTTTCTACACAATTTGTCATCTATTCATTTTTTGTATTCGATATAACAGAGAAACATATTTAGTTTGTATTAAGCATCTGAAGAAGGTGATGAAGTTTCACCGAAACGTGCGTCATGCGTTATTTTTTTTTTTAATAAACGTGTAAATTGTTTTTATAAACAATTGTTTTAATATATTCATTAATCTACATCATGTATCGGCCCTATCAATTCAATATACATGCATACATAGATCAGACATCACAAAAATTGGAAAATTGTGGTCACACTGTTGACTTTCGGTGCAGGGCAATACTACTATTATTTCCGGGCAAAATGCTACTAAGAAAATCGATGAATGAGTAATTACCTATAATAAGGGCATTAAAGGCGACGAATGTATTCATTGCCGATTTGTCGGGATGGTTGAATTTTTTTTAAATTGAAATTTTAAGATAATATGTACAGAATGAATGCGCAAAGTATTGATCTGCAAAAAAAACTACTCTGGCATAAGGTCTCGATTCTAGGCATAAGTAACCCCTTTTGAACCACAACATATTCGGGGATTGAGTGTGACAATATATTGTAATTCGCATACAACGGCGTGATCATTGTTACCATCCCACCCCTATAATATAAATTTACCCTGCACTTGTTCTCCGATATCATGGGAAGCTATTGTCTATTTTTTACTGCCACTTTATATAGCCGAGTATTTTTTCTTTATGTTCAGCGAATGGATTCGATGCATAAATCTCTCTGTGAAAGTAGCAAGAACTATTGCCCAACCAACACATATGTCCGGTATTAGATTGCTAAAATGTTGTTTTTGAATGCGACAAAAAGGTATTTTTTCGACTTGTCAAACTTTAGTTTACTGCAACGATAAATGAAAATATTATCTTAAATAGTTGTATAATTAGAATGTGCTGGGTTGATGATATGTTGCGTATTTCTACTTCCTAGTTGAAAAAATGTCAACAAAAAAATTGCGATGGTGAAAGGAATCAATTGAATTCCTTTGTGCACTTCCCCAGCATCAACGAAATCCAAGTGCCATATTTCAACCCTCTAACTTTTTTTTTTTTTTTTGAAATCACCTTTATTCATTAAATCATAATAATTTCTTTACATAATTAAATGTTACTTCTAAACAATGCCTGAGAGCACTGGTATCGAAGTATTTAAACATACAGAAGTGTTTGAAAAATATTGAATTAAATTTAGATATAATTGTAATAAAATACTCTAGATAAACACAAACCAACCTGATTATTAAACCATGTGACAAAATCAACTAATAATCAACCTTATAATTAACCAACAGGTCCAGAAAATGAGATTAAACCCTTATTCTAATCGTTATAACTTAAGTAAACTTCTAAATTAAAACAAGATCTGTAGCAAAATCAGAATAATTCGAATAAACCGTGAAAATAAAAACTAGAGAAAAGGAACCATCACAACGCCAGAACTATGTCATACTCAAATACATATTAATACTTCTAATAAATTTGCTGATTCCATCTATTTCCTTCACTGAGCTAGGTAACTGATTATAACAGAAAATGCCTTCGAAATAAGATTATTGATCCCAAATTCAGTCCTTACATTAGTCAAATATATGTTACATAATTTCCTGGTGTTATGTGAATGAACATCCCTCAAGAACCTATACTCTGTGTTCGATTTCTGTTTTCCATGAACTATTTTATAGATGAGCTTACATTGCTCCAGTTCTTTCAGCTTAGCCAAATCAAATAGTTTGAGATCGGTGTAAATTTGCTTTGTTCTAGTTCGTCTATCAATATTGAACAGCATTTTTGTGAATTTATTTTGCAGAATCTGCATTCTACCAAAATTTGAATTGCTACATGTTCCTCATACTGCAATCAGATATCTCACATGTGAGAGAAAGAACGCATTATATGCATTGTATTTAGTATTTATAGTCAAATAAGTTCTAGTTCTATAAAGTATTGTATACATAGGCGTAATTTTATCTCTCAAGTGGTCAATATGTCGTCTCCAGCTCAGCGTGGAATCCAAAACAAGTCCTAGGTACTTTACATCTTCAACTTTTTCCACGTTTTCACCGTTTATACGAAAGTTTAGATTTTCAATATTTTTATTTCTTTGTTTGAATAGCATATATTTAGTTTTATCTATATTAATTTTTAATCTATTAAATATTAACCAATCTGAATATACTTTCAAATCATTATTTATTAATTGATTTAATTCATCCTCATTCGAGCCCGTATACAATAATACGGTGTCATCAGCGAAAGAGAAGTAATCTGCCTTAATTCCAGATTTTTTCAAACTCAATACGTACAGAGAATACAAGAGCGGTCCCAAAACTGAACCCTGAGGCAAACCATAACTATTTGTTGTCCAATCGCTTTTTACTCCATTCACAACTACATATTGTTTCCGTTCCTTCAGGTAAGATTTGAGCAGATCGTGCATCACACCCCTGAGACCTAAATATTTCATCTTACGGAGCAATATAGGAAAGTATATCACGTCAAATGCCTTTCTAAGATCAACGAATCAACTCAATCAGCAAAACTTGAAAACCAACGAAGAAACATGAAATCTCTATATTAAAATGGCGACAGTTAAGAAAAATAGTTAAACCACCACGGTGCACTTTCTCAACGTTAACTCAATCCACGTTCAACTATCTAACTCAATCTTGATGAGCTGTGGACATGCGCAAATCTTCAAACGTCACGAAAAATCTCTACGTAAACATATCGGCAGTAAATAAACAAGTTAACTCCGCCCAAAATCTCGTCCATAGTATCAACTCATTCGATGAACAAATTTTTAATTGTCTTACTCAATTTTGAGGGGGTTGAGGGTGTGAATACTCTCCAGAAACAGGGGTTTTCAACTCCATTTATCCGCCTCAAAGCCCAAGGAATTTCAGCTCATTTGATCTGATGGGAGCCGCTGGGATGTCAATATGTATCGGGAAAAAAAATATATTATATATCTATATAATATCTGTCATTCTAAACATTTGAAAATCGTGGCCTAAGGAGGTCTAACACGGATATAAAAACCACTCCCGCATTTTACTGTTGACTTTCGAAACAGTGCAATTGTCTGTAAGTTTCGAAAATACCACTAAAAATAACAGAATTCAACTCCAGAGCTTCTTCGGTTGTATGTTAAATCAATATTCTGGTTATGACTGCACAATTAACTACTTAAAAATGTGGAGAGCCATCCTATACAAACATTACCCTAGTCACATAAAATAAACTTTATTCTAAAAACACATTTGTAAACAATCATGATTTAATGTACCGAATACATTTATTCATTTATTAGTAACATCAGTAATTACAAACTGGACCTTAAGTACTAATTATAAACTGGACCTTAAGTAGGTACTAATTACAACAGCTGATATCCCAAAAATATATCCATATCCGACTTGAACGATTATTTCATTGTGGAAAGTATAAAGAAATTGCACTTTTTTATATTTCATCATCGATTTTTTTGGAGGAGTTTAACAAATAAAAAATAGGGGTTGATCGTAGAGGGGTGAAAATTTAGCGTTGTATGAATTTTTGAATTTATATATCATGAAAAAATAGAACAGAAAATTTTGTCTGAAAAATAAAAATTAAGGGGTGGACCGACCACCCCTCGGCCCACCCTCAACATTCAGGGGGATGAAAAATAGATGTTGTCCGATTCTCAGACCTAACCGATATGCACACAAAATTTCATGGGAATCGGTCTAGCCATTTTGGAGGAGTTTAACAAATAAAAAATAGGGGTTGATCGTAGAGGGGTGAAAATTTAGGGTTGTATGTATTTTTGAATTTATATATCATGAAAAAATAGAACAGAAAATTTTGTCTGAAAAATAAAAATAAAAATTAAGGGGTGGACCACCCCTCGGTCGAGCCTCAATATTCAGGGGGATGAAAAGTAGATTTTGTGTGATTCTCAGACCTACAGTTCCACCGGAGGAACATTTTGTTGCTGAATGTTCCTCCTTGTTGCCAAGGGTAGAAACTTATGGAAACATACATAAAGTTCTTGTTTCCACTGAAGCAACTGAAATTGTCAATAGTTGCATATTATTTAGTAGAAACAATAAACATTTGTTGCCGAAACATAAAAAAATTTTAAGGAACATTTACGGAAACAAGCAATAGCAACAAAAATGTTCCTCCGTTGCGTTCCAATGTTTACTAGTTGCGTTCTCGATGCGTTGCCACTGCGATAGCAACACGAATTTTTCACAAATGTTTCCTATTTTCTTTAGAAGTTTACCGCTCAAAATGGAAACCAGTGACAAGTAGGAACAGTCAACATTTGTTGCCGAAACATAAAGAAATTTTGAGGAACATTTAGGAACATATATATATTTTAATACGAAAAACCTAAAATTCTAAATTATGCAGACGATACGAACATCTTATTGAAGGCAAATACTTTTCCTGAAATTACCATAATGGCAGAAGAAGTACTGAACAGGACAGAACATTGGTTTACCAAAAACAAATTGAGCATGAATGTTGACAAGACAAGCATCATCCTTTTTAAAACCAATCATGCAGGCTATGATACTCCAGAATATCTTAAGATGTCAAACTCTAAGATAAAATTCAATAAAACCACAAAATTCCTGGGACTGCAGATAAATGAAAATCTAAGCTGTAAAGAACATATTCAAGAATTATCAAAGAAACTTTCAACAACTTGTCACCTTTTAAGAGTAATAAAACAATATCTAGACACGAAATCCTTAAAAATAATTTATCAAACTACTTTTGAATCGAAATTAAGGTATGGAATTCTATTTTATGGAGCAAGCTCAAGTATAAATAATATTTTCAAAATAGAAAAAAAGAGCACTACGAATCATTTGTGGCATGAAGTCGATGGATTCTTGCAGAAGTAGGTTCAAACAATATTATTAACATCGACTGCAATCCATATACAAGAGAGCCTACATTTTCTTTTCAAAAACAAACATTATTATACAGAAAACAGAAGTCAGCACTACAATACAAGAACATCACAGATTTTATATCCAGCACACAGGCATAAAATAACGGAAAAAGGACCACAATACCAATCGATAAGATATTTCAACCATTGCCCAATAGGAATCCAAACAGAAACCAACATTAAAATATATGAAAAAAAATCTACCAAATGCTACTGGACATGGAACCATATGATATCCAGGAATTTTTGAAGTATAACTTTCCTGGATAAACATTCTTTTTTTCTTTTCTTTTTTTTTCCTGACACAATTTCATTTCTAATTGTTCACAATATCGTGTAACATTCTGATTTGAAATGAAGAATATTATTATTATTATTAATAATTCAAATCAAATACTTGGCTTTGTTTGATTTGAATGATTAATATTTAATCATGTTTCACCAAGAGCTCATCGAGGATTCAGTATCATTTACTATATTTTTTTTTAATGCTATACCTAATGCTGTAGTTATTTGGGCTACATTATGACAGGTTCATACCCATATGCCCATGTTACTGTTAGTTGAATTGATGTGTTCTTTAATTGCATTTTGCTTATTATTGTATCTTGTCCAAGATGACCAAAATTTATGTACCTGTATATTCTGCTTTATGTCATTTTTGGATTTCATTGAAACAGTGATATATTTATTTTTCACTCTCATATTGGATAATAATTTTACTGATTCTTCAATACAGCAATTATTTGTATCTCAAATTGACTTGCTACAAATATATTTATACATACCGTGCTTAAATAAAATCATTATTACTATTGAAAATTCATAAATTTAACAAAATATATCTCAAAAGCTATCAAAAAAGAGCTTTTCGCCTCTGGCCAGTTTGAAAAAGCAGTTGAAAAAAATTCCATAATATTTATAACCTTGAACACATTCGATTGAAAACCAGTAGCAATAAGAAAATTATGTTTTTTTTTTGTGAAATCTCTTTAGTATGCGAAACAGGTAATTATTTGTAAAGACCACTCTGAAATAATTTTAATTACCTATGACATATATGAAATTTTGAATTCAATGCCGAATAATGTTGACCGACGCGTCGATATTTTTGTTAGATAAATCCCAAATTTCAATAAGGGTGACTGCCAGAGTTTCATTAGAGATATCCCCCTTTTCATTTCTGAGGATAAATCCTTCCAGGAAAGGAAATCAATAGCATAAGAAATGACGTTGCCAGTAAGCACACTAAGAATTTCTTAAAACATCCAAGAGTCTTGATAGATCGAAAGTTGAAATGAATCCAAAGGTTGACCGTAACATTTGAAATTATGCCCCTGCACAATTGGACGTTCGTTTCGTTTCTCTGAAGATGTGAATAACAAACTTGAAGAGAACGACAGCTGCGTTGATCTTATTCGGATCTGCAGATTATTTACGAACAATACGCTCAGGTAGAAAAATTCTCCTCTTTGTTGGATAGGAGGGCATGTGTAGGCGCTTGATATTCAATTCTGACATTTACGTAATGCAGGAGCAGTTGGAAATTCTGTAAATCCTCCGGGTTCTCAAAATTTCTTTTGCCTGATAATTCGACAAACGTTTTTGTCATTTTTTAAGTATTTTCGTAATTATTCTGAATCCATACATCAGATATTTACAAACATACATCACCTGGATATATAATCAATAGAAATAAGATTATTCCAAACAAAACACTCAGGTAGAAATGTCCCCTTTGTTAAAAAAGGAGGGCGTATGTAGGTGCTTCATATTCATTTATGGTATATAAGTAACGCAGGAGCAGTTGAAAATTAGATTGATATATAGGTACCTAGTTTTTTCCATGAAGTTTTTATGATCTTTTGAAATCTGAACCTTGATCATACGAAATGCAGAGTTAGTATGATTATCTTGACGTAAAAATATAGACTAAGTGAACTTTCAAGTTTTGAGTAATGTTGAGAGTTGTTATTGTGGTTAAATTGTCCTTTGTTGAAATGTATAAAACTAAAATTGTTAATCTCACATACATGATAGTGACTGAAGAAGGAATTAAAGCCATTCCGGAAGCTCTGACCGTATAAAGTGTATTTCTTGAATCAGACTTGCTGCAAAATTACCTAATTTATATATATATATATATATATATATATATATATATATATATATATATATATATATATATATAATATATAGTATATATATATATATATATATATATATATATATATATATATATATATATATATATATATATATATATATGTTATGCCCACAGTTGTGCTACGTACTGATAACTTGAAAATATTCAAAAGGGAACTCAAACTTATTGTTAATCGTTATTTCTAATGAGAGTCTATTTTGTCTAAATTTGTATATTGTTATATTCATATAATTATAATTATCTTATATATCTATTATAAACTATTTTCTATTCTATCAACATGTTTTTTATACCCAAATTTATTTTATTTTGTATTAAAAAGGATCTTTGATGTAATCATTGATCCGTTGACTTTTCAAATATATATGTATATATATATATATATATATATATATATATATATATATATATATATATATATATATATATATATATATATATATATATATATATATATATATATATATATATATATATATATATATATATATATATATATATATATATATATATGTATAAAATAATGTTTCCATCTACTCTGGAAGTAATGAATAAATCCTAATATACTTAGTTCACAATTTTTTTAAATTCATTTACTTTCAATTGATGTTGATCTATTGCTATTCAATTATCCCTGCTATTCATTACACAATATATAGCTAAAAATATAATGCATAACATATAGAAGAAAAAAAAGAATCGGTATCCTACGTTACTGTTTTCATTTTCAAAAGAAGGCATTCAAATCATTTCATCTTACTTTCCACCATTACTAGGCCAGTGGATGATAAGTTAAGAGTTATCACCTTTAAACTAATTTTTCTTATTATTTTGGGTTCACTTGTAATTATTCGAAACATAAATGTGCATGAGTCATTGAAAAGTACAAAGAAAGAAGTAAACATATATACAGATATGTATCGATATATATATATATATATATATATATATATATATATATATATATATATATTTATATATATATATATATATATATATATATATATATATATATATATGTACATTTATATATGTGTGTGTATTTTCTCATTATTGGACGCTATATAAAAACTGTGAACTGCATCTCTTATCACGATATATTTTCAGTTTGCAACTCATCAAAATAAAAAAATCTTAACATCATTTCTGCTTCTTTTTTCCAAGTAGATGAATAAAATTGATCACAAGGGCCATAGAAGCTGAACCTGCAGAATAATAAACCATTTTGTGTTGTAATAATTCAGTTTTTATTATAATATGAAGAACAAGCATTCCAGTATTCTGAAGTATTTTTCAAAAAGTATTTTCGAAGGAAACAAAATTTAATTTGAGAATTTTTACTTTTCAACATAGCTAGCAAAAAAGTATCATCGCCATTGTTTCAATTTTTTACATAATGAATTATGTCATCTTGTTGTCTTGTTTAAGTTTTTTTTTGGTGTAAAATGTTATTAATAAATATTTTCTCGTTACAGTGTGACTGTCCCAGGATATCAAGCAAACCTCTCAACAACGCTGAATCATTCTTCGAGTGTAGCACCTTGGGAACGTTTTGGGGTGGAGCTTATCCTCACGTTCATCGTAGTTTTTTCCTATTTTGTGTCAATGGAGAGTTATCGAAAATGGATGACCAGTTCCTCTTTAACAATTGGTGCAACTTATTCCGCTTGCAGTTTCGTATCGGTAAGAAATTAATATCAAATTATATACAATTCTAATATTGTACTCATCCACTATTCCTTTCGATAAGAAAATTGATAGGTAATATCAAATATTCAATTCCGAAAAATATTTTTTATCTCTTCATCGTAGATTAGCAGACCAAATATCAAAAGTTATATAAGGAACGATATTAAATATCCAACATTAATTTTATGGGTTTTTATTTGATGAAAATTCATTTCCACCAAACTGATAAAGTTTTTCGTAAGGGATTATCAGAAACAATTTCCCAATAAATGCCCAATCGAATATAATCAAATATACTTCACAGTAACTAATCTCTTCTTATTTTCTTTTGCAGATGCCTTACTTGAACCCAGCTCGTTCTTTGGGGCCTTCTTTTGTTCTGAACAGGTGGGATAGTCACTGGGTGTACTGGCTAGGACCAGTTATTGGAGGTATAGCCGCTGGACTCACTTACGAATATATCTTTAATAGCACAAGACAGCGCAAAATTTCAAAAGATTCACAAGATGAAGAGTCTTCAAGTATACGATCTGACGAAGATGCTTATGACGACTTAGATAAACCAACCCAACCAAAATTTCATGGCTCTACATATAATAATTATAGAGGTATTGGAAATGGCCCAGGCTATTGTGCTAGTTTAGCGTCTGTTGGGTTGTATTCAGGGCCTACAAAACAACTAGAAAGAGTAGAATCACTATATGGAGGAACCAAATCTTTATGCTGCAAGTCTCCACCTTTAACTAGAGCCAATTTGAACAGATCGCAATCAGTTTATGCGAAATCAAATACAGGAATTAACAGAGAAACTATTCCAAAACCTGGCCCTTTGGTCCCAGCTCAATCATTATATCCAATGAGACTGAATCAAACTACTCACATTCATAATCAGAACACTCAAAATCAGATGCAGCATAGTGAGGCTCTGTATGGAGTGAGAGGTCCCCCATCTGGAACTTCAAGAACTGATAATTATTCTACCACAGAAAGAATAATATACAGAAACAATCAAGTTGAAGGAAATGCGAAGTATGAAGCAAATTCAAAGTATGAAGAGAATTCTAAATCTTGTAGAAGTACAAGGCCTGAATCAATGTATGGTATAGTTCCATCTCAACAACGAAGGGGACAAACTACCAATCAGAATGAGGAAAATTGTTACGCCTGGAATTATGGTACAGCTGGTAGAAATCAGCTTGGTGGTACCTATCATAACTCCGGAGCATCTGCAGTTTTTCCAGGAAAAGCTCAACCAGTGAATAATATTCCTGGCTATATGACCAGAAATGTTATTGGATCTGAAGTTAGACAGCCATCACCAAATCAACAAGGATCTACACAAGTCCCACAACATTCACCTAATTCTCAATACTGAGCCTTGTAATTATAAAACCTGTGAGTTTCAGGTAAAAACTGAGCACAATAAGCACTATCAGAAAACGAAACCAAAGACACCAAAAAGGGCTTTCCAGTTAAAGAGAAGAAGCTATTGGATACAAGCTCATGCAGATAATCTGATTGTTTGATGTATGTTTTTTTGGAATAGGTAGGCAGGAAGTTGAGATGTACATAGTAAATGTATTGAAATACAGAAACTTCTAATAAAATATATCATAATTCATTAATACATATTTTTATTTCGACTTTTGTCATATATCTCGATTTCAAATATAACATTTGTAAAAACTTAATTTTTTTCCGTAAATGCTTTCTCTGAAGGAATTGTTGTCTTTGTGGGTGTAATGAATCACTTTGAATGAAGTCCTTAGTTGGGATCAATAAAACGTTGTACTTAATAACAAATAACTTTTATTCCTCTAAACTTATAACGCTCTCATCATACACAAGATAATAATTGAAGGTTGGAATAACAATGTTTTGTATTTGGTCCCTGAAACTCGGAAATTAGCACAATAATAAAGTCAGAATCCTTAAGTACCTAATCAATTGGATGCATGGTTGGGTCATATTCTACAACTAAACTTTTGGATACAATATCATAACCTGTACGATTGAATCGAAATATATACATAGTAAAAAAAACAGGTAACATAAAACCTACAAATATATTCTTCAAAATAGCTCTCGTAACAGCGTGCTGCAAACCTAAAGTAGAACATGGATTCACCCTTACTTTATTTTCTATAAGACCTGGTGCAGGGGTGACATTTTCAACTTGTATAACTATAAGGCCCATGTATCGCTTACCAGGGGTAGCACAAGGACCTCCCTTCAACCAGTACACCTGTAATAATACTTCATATAGATATTTAATCATGGTTCACCAAGAGATCAGCGAAATATCAATTAACACAAAATGTCAATTTCATCAATAAAAAGAAGACTACTTTCTAGTAACATTAATTTCAGTTATTTCATAGACTTCAATAAATCCAAAGTATAAAACAAGGTAATAAAAGCATATGTCTCAACCTTTTGGAAATTTTTACTTAAACATTTATTCGTGAACTTAGATTGTCTTATAAAAGAGCTTGTGATTATTTCCTGTTAGTCTTGATTACCCAAAACATGAAAACAAATTATTATTTTCAAATATATCATAAATCTTTAAGCCAAGTTTTTATTTTAATTATCAATATTAATCATGTTTCTCCAACAGATTAGCTAAATTTCAGTGACAGGCATTATATTCTTGTTATTATTTAAAGCACGATCTGAAGAAGTAATGCAAACAAAAATATATTTCAACAAAATATTCTTGAATACAAGTTTCTCAAGAAAAAATTATATTTCAAATCAGAGCTGCAAATACAATATGTGATTAATGCATATCTTTACCTCATAGCAACAAACTATAAACCTATGAAGAATTTCTAAGCTTAAAATTTCTACAGACATTTGCATAGCCATTCTTGGATTCTGTAAATATTTTTCAATTGTATCAAAGCCATAGTTTTCCACAGTTCTAAAACAAAATATTCAAGATTAAACCCATCAACTGTGAATGAAAAAATCACTCACACAAAATTGAATGTTTCTACTGCAACAAACGTAAGAAGTAACTTTATCATGAAAAGTATTGAAAAATCCAGTACCTCTGCTACAAATCGTTTCCACATTGGTGGTATCACAAATTCATATGTTCCAGGTAAAAACGCTGGAACACAACAATTCCTTTTCAAATTTTAGAACTTGAAATCGAGGTAGTGCTACTCACATAGATTTCTAGGATTTCCATTTAAAACTTCTTGTCGATTCTGATAAAATCTGAAAGATTCTATGAAGGGATTGGAACGGGTAGAATTATTTGATAATCCTGAACACAATGTAAATTGTCTAGAATAATCTAAAATGATGCATAATCTTGCATTATCTAACCATTGCAGTAATCTACTAATATACTCTTCCCTGCTAACTTGTCTTTCATTATTTGAAGTTTCAGGCTCCATTTCTTAGCTAAGTTATTGAAGAAATACTAAATTCTCAAATTTTATTCATATCTCTTCCTATCATTCGACATAAAACATATATTTTCAATTTATAGTACACATACTTCTTTCAAAAACTACAAAATAAATGATTTGACATTATCCTTTCAAAAGTTGACGTGCGTTTCACATAGGCATAGATCTATGGCCATTTTTATAATATTCTATGAAAATTCATATAATGAAATCTGATAAGGGTCATTACGAACAAAACTATTAGCCAAATCCGTCTAACGCAATTTTTCGATAACAAAAAGAATGGTGACAAAATAAAATTAACACATATCATAACGTGTATCATACTATTGAAACTGTTTATTATCATACTACGATATGATCTACTAAGCAAAATATCATTTGCCAATATTATACTATATACAAATTGCAAAGCAAAACATAAATAATATCTATAATTCTATGATATTTGTATCATGTAATTATAATTTTTTGGCTGGTTTTTGGAAAGATAGAATTGATGAAAGTAATCAACATCTTTAAACACATCATTGTTATTCGAAATTTCCAGTCATTAGTATGCTGATGTTCATACTACCGTTTTTAATTGAGGATTACGAAGTTTTCATTAAGACAACCAATAAATTTGAATGAAAAAAGGAATATTTTCTGGTTTAATTGAAAGAATCCGCTTAGTTATCTAAAAATTCCTTTCAACATAACTTATCATAGATTAACTAAAATCTCTGTTGTATGTTCCTTATGGCTTTTATCGTATCATTGAAGATTAAGACATTTTTATACTGAATCTTCATTAATAATTATTAACATCATAAATGCATCAAAACCTACATAAAACCTTAGTTACTCATAATAGATTAGTTACCATAATATAATACGTTAGTTACGAAAGCATAATACGTTAGATACCAAATAATATTAGAACTAGTTTTGATGAACATATAAAACAATATTTTGACAGTTTTCAATCTTGATGGATACACCTTTGCCGTTAGCGTCTGCTTCTCCTCTAAAACGTCATCTTCCGTGTAGTGGTCATCTTCGCTAATTCATTGGTTCGTTAGGCTCCTCCAATTCCAATTAAAAAAGCAACTTTCATCATTAAAAACTCCTCATCTGGGACAAAAAACAAAAATTCGTTGACTTGTTCTCTTGTAAATACTTTTGACTTTTTTGCTGTATATCCAACATTTTTCTTCTTGATGAAATGTATTAAAGCGCCGTATTTATCGTTTTCCACACATTCCTTAAGTTCTAACATGGAATATTTCGGCCACAAGGATGAAGCAGAATATTTCTCAGAGAGTTTTGCGAAATACACCAGCAACACCGTTTCTTCTGCACCTTGAATATGTTCTTTGTTTCGCCACTCACTAAACTGCCGATATTATTTTTTATAATGGATTTTAGAATTATCCGGAAGCAAGTCCAACCTTATAGTGTTGGCTGCAGCTAATATATCGTCAGGAATATAAAAATCTTACTGGTTTTAATGACTTTTTGAAATGTGGAATGAAATGACATAAAATCTTGTTGCTTTTATTTTCACATCGCCGTTGTCAATGATACGATAAAGCTTTGAATGTAACTCGATTATTAGCGATTTAAAACCGTCTCGGATATTGCTAATCTCGTTATATCAATAGCTATAATTTGACAATTATTATGAGTTAAAATATTCTTCAATATCAGCAACTTAACAATATATCATAATTTTAAGTTGTTGGGACATATTATCATTTATAATGATAGCAGCGATGTAGGAATGTATGTCTAAACATAACTTTGTTCAATCAAATATGCATGAGAATGTATTTATTTACTATAAGCTTTTCCTCCAATATTGTATTTTTGATTTCAAATTAAGCACTGAGGTACTACTTACTTTTGTCAAGGAGCTAGGACTAGGAAAGTCATACACAGTGATTTAATTTTATAGATATAATAAGGTTTAATTTAAAAATACAATGTTTAAGAAACAGAATTCTGAATTATTAGATCAAGAGCATGCTTTAAAAGATGTGAATTCTCATTCTAAAAACAGTTATATTGGCATAAGTAATTTTATTTTAAATATCAGGCTCCTTACACCTGAACCAGAATGTAATATTTCAACTACAAATATTACATTATTCCTCACCATTTTCAATAACAACAAAATTTCACAATATGTATACAATATCAATGCATATTCAAAACCTTAGCTATACAATTATTATTATTCTTCAAAAATACCTTCCAAATACATTCAAAGACAGTCTAAACTATCCAACGCTAATACAATTATTATTATATACCTAACACCTTTTAAATACCTATATAGACAATCTAACCTAGCCTAAGCTACATGCAATTTTCATTCTTCACAATCACCTTTTACATACAGCATACACTCTTGGCTGGCCAATTCAGTGGTTCGCACAGTAACAGTGGGTTGCTGATTTGATACCTGCCTTAGTCTGGGAATACTTGCATTTGTGCGAGGAAAAATAATTGTCAATATTTAAATGCATCGCAATTGCTGAGCCTATAGAGATAGAGAAAAAAATACATAGATGACAAATTGTGAAGAAAGGGTAGATAGAGGGATGGTTACAAATAATTATTAAAATAGGAAAAACCAATTCTGAACTGCTAGTCAGGTAAATCGGTAATTTTGAAAAGATTGATCGATTTGGCTATTCAGTAGGAGACCGGAATGCTTGTATTTATTTATCTGTAATGATTCTAAAAAATTAAGTTCAATTCCCTTACTTTCAGCATTTAATATTTTAAAATCAAAATTGAATACGCGAATTATAACCAAAATTAAAGTAATAACCTATAATGCTAAATGTCGAAACAAGCAATAGAATGGTTGTATATCAAGCATATGGGATTTGTTTTAATGTCCACAAAAGAATAATTTATAGTCCATCTTCCCTGAAAACTTTTTAATCCTTCTATGATTTTTCTCTTTTCTGTTCTGTCTTTACTAGTTAAAAGAAAAAAACGTTTTGAAAATGTAAGTAATTATTTTTGTACAGTTTTACAGGCTGAAACATAACTAACCCTGGACCTTGCGAATGACACATTCCATAGCCAAATATAATAAATAAACAATTTTCTTTTCGGTAACTCAGGTGATAATAATAGATTGATATGTGCAATACAAATAATATCCTAGTCAACTTACTGATATGTACGAATATGCTCATTTCTGTCCACATTAGACCAATTGAAGTTCAAAATTTGTTGCTTAACTTCAACTTCTTTAAGAGTTTGTTGCTTAGTTAGTCTAGCTATACAGCCGTTCGGGAGAGGTTTCATGGACGGTTTACACCCCAGATCTGGTATTGTTTTGAAAAGATGTTCTAGAGATCGTGCCAGCAGCCCTGGTTCCTGATCAGTTCCAATTATTGTATAGGTTTTTCCTGTAGAATATTATAATTTAATAAATGCTTTTGTAAATTCAATGTACTAGGGCAGGTAGAGGATGAGGTAAATGCCCCAAACACTATTGTGTTGAATATGTATGAATTCTTCATATAGTTATAATTATAAGAAAAAATAGAGCAGTATCTTTATATATTTTTAATCACAATATGTTCAAAAATAAGGATACACCCAACAAGTAGTCTTATGAAAAGAAATGAGTTTTGCAAATTACCTTGTATTGCTGAAAAAATCATATACTTTTTACTAATTTAGTTATATTTAATTGTTTTTAATTCAATTGGCAATATGTTAAAAAATTATACCAAAAAAAAATTTATATATTTCTTAGTAACACTTGTAATCTAAACTCTAACTTTTTCATAACAGTTACAGATGGCAACCCTGAGGTTTATTGATAATTTTTATTAATTTTTTTAAATAATATCATTACGAGCTTCCTCAAATTTTTACATACTTTTCACAAAATATACTATTTGATATCAAGATTTTCAACTAAAAGTGAACATAATAAAAAATACCTGAACTAGATACCCCATAGGTCATTAAGGTACAGTTATCTCCTCTTAAAAGCTGCAATAGTCTAGGTTTCACTAATTCATTGAATAGATCTTCCTGTCTAGTTTCAGGCCCGAATATCTTTGAAAAATCATGTTTTTTTAGTAATTAAATCTCCATCTTGTGTGTTTCTGCCTGAATAAGACCCCTCTGGTATCTTTGAAGTATTCGTCTACTGCTGTTATAATTTCTTCGTAAAATGCTTCTATGTCTTCATCATTGTATGTTGATGTTGGGGCGTAGACTTGTATGACTTTTGACGTACAGTGTTTTGACAACTGCATTTTGATATACGCCACTCTATATGATATTCCTTTGTACATTACTATATATGGTACTGTTTTTTTGTGTATTATAAATCCTACACCTCCTTCGTTATTTTCTTCTTCGTTTTGTCCTTTGTATTATATTACATTTCCTGATGTTAGGACCATACACTTTTCAGCTGTTCAGAGGAGAAAACTTTTTTAAGATACAGTTATCTCCTCTTAAAAGCTGCAATAGTCTAGGTTTCACTAATTCATTGAATAGATGTTCCTGTCTAGTTTCAGGCCCGAATATCTTTGAAAAATCATGTTTTTTTAGTAATTAAATCTCCATCTTGTGTGTTTCTGCCTGAATAAGACCCCTCTGGTATCTTTGAAGTATTCGTCTACTGCTGTTATAATTTCTTCGTAAAATGCTTCTATGTCTTCATCATTGTATGTTGATGTTGGGGCGTAGACTTGTATGACTTTTGACGTACAGTGTTTTGACAACTGCATTTTGATATACGCCACTCTATATGATATTCCTTTGTACATTACTATATATGGTACTGTTTTTTTGTGTATTATAAATCCTACACCTCCTTCGTTATTTTCTTCTTCGTTTTGTCCTTTGTATTATATTACATTTCCTGATGTTAGGACCATACACTTTTCAGCTGTTCAGAGGAGAAAACTTTTTTAAGATACAGTTATCTCCTCTTAAAAGCTGCAATAGTCTAGGTTTCACTAATTCATTGAATAGATGTTCCTGTCTAGTTTCAGGCCCGAATATCTTTGAAAAATCATGTTTATTCGTAACTAAATCTCCATCTTCCCAGAAACACAGATGGAGATTTAGTTACTAATAAACATGATGAATAAGACCCCTCTGGTATCTTTGAAATTAGTGTACATAAATTATTTATTTCATAAAGTTCTTCATAATTTGCAACTCCAGCTTTAATTCTTAAACAGACAATGAGGCAGTTTTCTTCCTAGAAAAGGAGTGAATTACGAAAAAAAATGCAAATGAATATTGATCTGTTTACTCTATATAGATGGATATTGGATATTATTTAAATTCAAACCAAACAACTGCTTGAAAATATCATCTTGGCTGTATTTATCCATTACTATCAAAGTTTATAAATGAATATGAGAGATTGAGAGATGTATCCAAAGTATATGGAAAATGAGGATGGAAATGAAGAACAGAAGACAATTATTCAATTTTTTTGATGCATTCTATTCACTCGAATTTTGACAACTGTACAAAAAATGACAATCACTTGTCACTGTGTGACCTGCGATTTGAATTTTTGACTTGTCTGTAATTTGTTTATTGGTAACAAAAGGTTTTTATATATTTTTCTTGTAAGTTAATTGCTTGCGAAACTAGTCAGTTGTAGTTTTTATGAAAATTTGTTGGTATATTATTGTTATGAAGCTATCTGTATTTATGTTAATCTCAACTGGGAAAATTTGTATGACGTGTGCAACACAATGTAAAATTAAATTGTGACAAGCACTAATAAATTATCTATCATGGTATTTTTCCATCCATGCTGCCAAGAAGCCAATGTAGGTTTACAATACAGCAACAATATCCCTTAGAATTGGTTGTTTTCACTTTATTCTGAATCGCCTACAATAACATGCATAACTATATATATATATATATATATATATATATATATATATATATATATATATATATATATATATATATATATACATATATATATATATATATATATATATATATATATTATAATATATATATATATATATATATATATATATATATATATATATATTATATATATATATATATATATATATATATATATATATATATATATATATTCAGAGTGTCATAAAGTGAAAACAACCAATTCTAAGGGATATTGTTGCTGTATATTAAACCTACATTATATATATATATATATATATATATATATATATATATATATATATATATATATATATATATATATATATATATATATATATATATATATATATAATATATATATATATATATATATATATATTATATATATATATATATATAATATATATATATATATATATATATATATATATATATAATATATATTATATATATATATATATATATATATATATATATATATATATATATTATAATATATATATATATATATATATATATACGGGGTGTACCAATCTTATGACAAACTTCGGTATTTGGGATATTTTAAGAGATATCAAAAAATGTTTTCAACAAAAATGGTATATGTCTTTAAGGTCCATATTTTGAAATTATTTCGAACTATACAGAGTTTTGCATAACTCCGTTACAAACTAAACATATGGTTTTTTAAATGAGAACCCCTATATATTATACCGAATTCGGATTACTCACATTTTTTAGAAGCTTTTAATATAAGATTTTGCTATGTTATACAGAGTACTTCAAAAGATATGGACACGTTTATATGAAAATCGTAGGTAAATCAACGCTCTGTAGCTTATTGCGCGTTGAAGAAAAAAATTTTATTTTGCCCAACAGTGTTTCGTAAGATGATGCAATATCTCCGTATTATATTAAATTTGAATTATTTCTCATTTTGTATACAGGGTGGACGGAAACTCGAACCTTTCATTTTATCTCTTATTTCAAATGGAACACCCTGTATTTTATAGCACAAATAGAATCTTCTATTATATAACTTCATTTTTTGTCAAGCATTCCCTATACCCAAAGTTAATAAAAACAGAGTTATTTTGTAATATTTATTGTGAACTATAATTATTAACCTTATATGTGAAAGCAATAAACGTTGAATGTAACAAATAATCCTATATAATAATAAATTTTAATAAACAATATATTCTTAACAAAACAAGTCACCAAAAGTATAATTCTAACCGTAATATTAAACTAAATGTTCAAAGTGTTCCCGTTAACATCAATGCAATGCTGGAAACCATTACATTTTCTCAGTTAGCGTTAATTGAAATTGATGTTAACGATGAACACTTTGAATATTTAGTTTAATATTACGGTTCGAATTATACTTTTGGTGACTTGTTTTGTTAAGAATAAATTATTTATTAAGATTTATTATTATTTAGGATTTTTTGTTACATTCAACGTGTATTGCTTTCACATTTAAGGTTAATAATTATGGTTCACAATAAATATTACAAAATAACTCTGATTTTATTAATTTTGGGTATAGGGAATGCTTCACAAAAATTGAAATTACATAATAGAAGATTCTATTTGTGCTATAAAATACTGGGTGTTCCATTTGAAATAAGAGAGAAAATGAAAGGTTCGAGTTTCCGTCCACCCTGTATACAAAATGAAAAATAATACAAATTTAATATAATACGGAGATATTGCATCATATTACGAAACTCTGTTAGGCAAAATAAAATTATTTTCATCAACGCACATTAAGCTACAGAGCGTTGATTTACCTACGATTTTCATATAAACGTGTTTATATCTTTTGAAGTACTCTGTATAACATAGCAAAACCTGAAATCAAAAGCTTCTAAAAAATGTGAGTAATCCGAATTCGGTATAATATATAGGGGTTCTCATTTGAAAAACCATATGTTTAGTTTGTAACGGAGTTATGCAACACTCTGTATAGTTCGAGATAATTTCAAAATATGGACCTTAAAGACATCTACCATTTTTGTTGATATCATTTTTTGATATCTCTTAAAATAACCCATATACCGAAGTTTGTCGTAAGATTGGTACACCCTGTATGTATATATATATATATATATATTATATATATATATATATATATATATATATATATTATATATATATACTATATATATATTATATATATATATATATATATATACATATATATCTATAGTACTTATATATATATATATATATATATATATATATATATATATAATATATATATATATATATATATATATATATATATATATATATATATAATTATATATATATATATATATATATATAAATAATATTTTTTTTTTTAAAATAAAAAGTTATTGTTATTAAAAATAATTATAGAAAATATATATATATATATATATATATATATATATATATATATATATATATATATATATATATATATATATATATATATTTTATATATATATATATATATATATATATATATAATATATATATATATATATATATATAATATATATATATATATATATATATATATATACATATATACATATATATATATAAATATATATATATATATATATATATATATATATATATATATATATATATATATATAAATATATATATATATATATATATATATATATACATATATATATATATATATACATTATCCTTAAATGGAGAAATTATTTATATAATTATCGTGAAAATAGTAGGGCCGGACAATAGTGAACATTTTCACTGAAAACATCAATATGAAGTTTCATACTTATAAGTGCCAATTCAATTCTAATAACTATTGAAAAGTGGACCTTAGTCAATTTTAATTGACCGCCTCACATAGAGGCTCCGTACGGGGGTCGGGCGGTGTGGGAGGGCACACGTCCCACCTCTTAAAAAAAAAAAAACCGCCTCATAATGCAGTTCAATACGTACCTCTGTATATCCAGCATTTGTCATTATTTTTCGATTCGGGGCGGCATTATTCTTGAGATTAAGATCCGAGAGGTCCCCTTCTGAACGACTTAGTCCTATTCCTTTTTTTCTTCTTGCAGCTGAAAAATTTTAATTTTGTTATATCTTCCCGCTGGTCAATTTTGCAAAGAACAGTGTTTTTTAAAAGTTTCCATTGGCTCTCGAAGTAGTATATGCATCCTAAATGAAAATTTTTTTTTGTTTTTATTTTATTACTCTGAAAATTTGTCAATTTTATTGCGAATATTGTATTTAATTGAAAGTTTGGAAATTAACAAGCTTAGGAAAAACCCAGAATTCCAAACTGTAAATAACCAATTAGACCCCAACTCCTCTCCACTCCTTAATCTTCACGGTTAGATATAAGGGGGCATTCATCCATTACGTGAGATAATTTTGGCGATTTTTTGACTCCCCCTCCCCCCTTGGTGAGATGTCGTGAAAACTCCCCCTCCCCGAATTTCACGTGAGATTTTTTAAAATGCGTATTTGTTATGTAAATGAGTCAATCTGTGCTAATTCTATTAGTTCAAGTAGGTACATCAGTAATATTATATAAACATGTGAAAAACATTAAGTTAATAATAAAACAACGGTTGTAATAAATATTTATCAATAGTTAACGAATAATGTTAGAAAAATACTCTTTCATATTCATTTTATTTTTAGTTAATAAATTCTTCCATCAGTGCATAATTAAACCGCGATAAATATTTTCATGAACGATTTAACTATATTTTAGTGGAGAAACATTTTTTACTCAAGTTATCCCAGTTTTCTCGGAATTTCATCCTGTTTCTTGCGGAAAAAAAAATTACGTGATATTTGACGAGACCACGCCCCCCCCCCCTCCCGCACGTGAGATTGGGTGAGATTTCGCTCGATCCCCTCCTCCCCCTAAACACCTCACTTAATAAAAGTGGATGCCCCTTAAATATTTTCTACCTGATATGTCTACATTTACTCGACAATGATGTGATAGTCGAAACCGGTTGCATATTTTGAATACCTTGTGTGGAAATTGAAGAAAAGTATTCTTATTTCCGTTTATTTTATTGCGCTTAATATTTGATACAACACAATGCCAGAAATGATTAAAAATGAAACTAGTTTGAATATCTATAAAAAGAAAATATACAAGAAATTGGTTGATATAGAACCATACAATGTGTAAGAATTGTTTGTAGGGGTTGGAAATCTGAAAGAAAATTACATCTACATAGCAGAATCTTTGTCATTATCAATTAATTTTTATTGACTAATTTCAAAGATTATAGTGACTCGCTGAATTATTTATTTGAAATAAATATTATTGTTATTATAGCGAAAGGAAATTCGTTCAGGTTCTGCTGAATCAACTGCAATAAAATTATGTTTTTTATGAAAAACTCGATAGTAAATGGACATACATACCGTCAAGCGATTTCCTCATGATGATTTCCTTCCTTGCCGACGTTTCCCCCCTACTGGTTGTCGCAAACCAAAACACGTCATTATGAGGATTTGGCGTATTGAAAACGTTATCGCTGACGTCTTCAATGCTCGCGTACTTATTTCGAGTTGAAAATTCTTCGTTCCCTGAGAAGTACGTATTTTCCCGTCTAATATTCCTGGGTACGGTGAGCTGCAATAATATTTCCATTACGAGAATCTTAAAAAGGCATCTTATCGATTTTTATGATCGAAACAAATATTTATATGCGAAAAAGCTGGTTTATCAGTATTAGGGGCGTAGCCAACATTTTTTTCTGACAAAGATAACTAATTTTTGGCATAATCATGTTTTTTCAAGTGAAATAAAATATTAGATTTATTAATCTGTAATGATTTTGGAAAATTTAGTTCAATTCCCTCACTTTTCAGCATTTAATATTTTGAAATCAAAATTGTGACTTTCTTGGATTAAATAAAAACATTCAGGTCAACTATCGAATAGACAAATTGATCATATTACAGGCCCCCTTCTTAATCTTTTCAAACTTACCGAACTAGTTTAGAACCATCAGTTTAGAATAGGGCTTTAATAATTATTTTCAACCATCTGTGTATTCACCCTTTCTACACATTTGATTATTTATTTATTTCTTGTATTGGATATATCGGAAAAATGTATTAATTTTGCATTCAGCATCTGAAGAAGAAGTTTCACCGAAACGTGCGTCATGCTTAGTTTATCCTATAAACGTGTAAATTGTTTTTATTAACGATTCTTTCTATAATAATTTATTGACCTATATATATATATATATATATATATATATATATATATGTATATATACATATATATATATATATATATATATATATATATATATATATATATATATATATGTATATATATATATATATATATATATATATATATATATTTTATATTTTATATATATATATATATATTTATATATATATAATATATATATATATATATTATATATATACAGAGCTATTCAAATTCGAGTATATGCATGAGGTTTCGATAACGGTAAGAGATAGACGGATGGTTAAATGGAGGCAAAGTTGCATATTTCAGAGGTCAATTATATTCATAAAAAAAATCTGATCTAGCTTCTTTAGTTCTGGAGTTATCCAGGAAAAATAAAAAATGTATCTGCCTATATCTTTTTATTTTAAGAATTTTTTCAAAACAATTTGTCACTTTGCCATTGCAACGTTTTTTAGGCTATCCAAATATCTGAATGAAAAATATATACAGGGTATCGTATAAATTAGGCCATCCTCAACTTTCAACTTTCAAATACGGACCTGTATTTTTTATTGCATTTTTTCGAATGCCAAGAGTCATGTCTCATATTGTAATAGTATTTGAATCTGAATTACAGAGTATTTTGGAAGTATTGAACAATTACCAGTGAAATGTCAACATTTTTTTGAAAAATTTCATCTGTAATTTAAAAAAAATAACATAGAATAAGGTATAGAATGCCTAGTATTAGTTCAACATTTCCAAAACACTTTATGATTTAGATAAAAATAAAACGCCAATATGAAACATGACTCTTGGCATTTGAAAAAAATGCAATAAAAAATACAGGTCCGTATTTGAAAATGTGAAGTTGAGGGTGGCCCAATGTGTACGATACCCTGTATGTACATGTCATTCAGATATTTGGAAAAATATACAAGATATTGGTTGATATAGAACATGAACATATGATATGTGAAATGCCACAAAAAGTTGCTATCGAAAAGTGGCAAAACTTGAAACAAAATATATTTTTTTTCAATTACAGCTGGAATTTTAAAAAAATGTTGAAATTTTACTGTTAATAGTTCAATATTTCCAAAACACTCTGTAATTCAGATGAAAATACTACGACAATATGAAGCATGACTCTTTTCATTCAAAACAATACTGCTATTAAAAATACAGGTCCGTATTTGAAAATTAAAAGTTGAGGGTGGCCCAATTTATACGATACCCTGTATATAATTTTTATTCAGATATTTGGATAGCCTACAATAAGTTGCAATGGTAAATTGACAATTAGTTCCTGAAATAAAAAGATATTTGCAAAAGAAGAATTTCGAAATTTTCGATTTTTCCTGTATAACTCCGGAACTGAAGAAGCTAGGTCAGATTTTCTAATTCATATAATTAACCTCTAAAATACGCTACTTTGGCCCCATTTAACTAACCCTCTATCTCTTACCGTTATCGAAATCCCCATGCATAGACTCGAATTTGAATAGCCCAGTATATATATATATATATATATATATATATATATATATATATGTATATATATATATATATATATATATATAAATATATATATACATATATATATATATATACATATATATATATATATATATATATATATATATATATATATATATATATATATATATATATATATATATATATATATATATGTATATATATATAATTATATTATATATATATATATATATATATATATATATATATTATAGGTATATATTTATATCAATCAAGACAATTATTAGATTGAAACTATTCATCTTTCCTTTTTACATTGGTATCAGATTCTGAAAGAGAAAACTATGACGGATGGTAAACTTTACTAGTGAAAAAGGAAATTTTATAAAATATCACTATCAGGGAAATAAAAATTTCTTCTTGATTCACTTACTCATTATGATTTGGAAGTGGTGATATTCCTCTAATTATTTTTTTTCCTTTTATGTAGTGGAGGAATGTGTACAAGTCTTGACGATAATCAACTCGACAAACTTTAAATATTGGTTTTTGTTTTTTTGTTTGGCTTCCAACTTTTTATTTTCTTTTTGTTTTTTCCATTCCTCCAACAATTCTTCTCTAGTTTTTTCTTTTGGAGGTTCTTCGTTATGGTTTTGAAGAGGTGACATAACTTGTGGTATTTGTCGAAGCCGAGTAAGTAACGAATGTCGTTGATCCCTCCTATTTTCGACAGCTGAGTTTCTTCGGTTTTCGATGGTTTTTTTCCAAATCCTCCTTTGGATTTGTACAACTGGCTCATCCATTTTTCCGTTTGAGCCCTGAAAAACAGATTTCTATATATATATGTATATATATATATATATATATATATATATATATATATATATATATATATATATATATATATATATATATTATATATATATATATATATATATATATATATATATATATATATATATATAATATATATATATATATATATATATATATATATATATATATATATATATATATATATTCCATATATAATATATATATATATATATATATATATATATATATATATATATATCATATATATATATATATATATATATATATATATAATAAATATTATATATATATATATATATATATATATATATATATATATATATATATATATATATATATATATATATATATATATATATATATATATATATATATATTTATTAAATGAAATAACGCATGACGCACGTTTCGGTAAAACTTCACCTTCTTCAGATGCTAAAGGCAAACTAACTATGTTTCTCCGTTATATCGAAAACAAGAAATAAAGAGATGACAAATGATGTAGAAAGGTTAAATAGGAGGATGGTTACAAATAATTATTAGAATAGGAAAAACCAATTCTGATATTAATTAATTATTTTGATAATTATTAGCAATAACATGCTTGGTGAATCTCAAAAAAACTTCAGCATTCAATATTTTAAAATCAAAATTGAATGTGTGATATTCTTGGATTAAATGGTTTGTATAATGTGAATCCGACTTTTGATTAACAAAGCTGTGTTTGTGTTCTGAAATTCTAGTTTGAAATCTTCTGAAAGTTCTACCAATGTAAAACTTATCACAATCACCACAATTGATTTTATAAACTCTTCGTTTTCGCGTAGTTCAAATGGCGCAGCCCGTACTGCAACACCTGAAACGCTTCCAGACCGGACGAAACGTGTACGCAAGTTAGATTTTTAACGTAGGCGTGACCGTTCGAATTGCCAAGTTTTAATGTCTGCTTGGATTTCACGGGAAATCTAAGCAGACATCAAAACTTGGCAATTCGAACGGTCACGCCAAGTTTTAATGTCTGCTTGGATTTCCCGTGAAGTACTTCCGGTTGAAGGAGGTCGTAGACATGCTCGTTGTAGATTTCGGAGAAGGAAATGAGCACATTCGTTCATACCAGTAACTTGACAACTTACTGATATGTACAGATATGCTCATTTCTGTCCACATTAGACCAATTGAAGTTCAAAATTTGTTGCTCAACTTCAACTTCTTTAAGAGTTTGTTGCTTAGTTAGTCTAGCTATACAGCCGTTCGGGAGAGGTTTCATGGACGGTTTACACCCCAGATCTGGTATTGTTTTGAAAAGATGTTCTAGAGATCGTGCCAGCAGCCCTGGTTCCTGATCAGTTCCAATTATTGTATAGGTTTTTCCTGTAGAATATTATAATTTAATAAATGCTTTTGTAAATTCAATGTACTAGGGCAGGTAGAGGATGAGGTAAATGCCCCAAACACTATTGTGTTGAATATGTATGAATTCTTCATAATAGTTATAATTATAAGAAAAAATAGAGCAGTATCTTTATATATTTTTAATCACAATATGTTCAAAAATAAGGATACACCCAACAAGTAGTCTTATGAAAAGAAATGATCCCATAGAGTTTGCAAATTACCTTGTATTGCTGAAAAAATCATATACTTTTTACTAATTTAGTTATATTTAACTGTTTTTAATTCAACTGGCAATATGTTAAAAAATTATACCAAAAAAAAATTTATACATTTCTTAGTAACACTTGTAATCTAAACTCTAACTTTTTCATAACAGTTACAGATGGTAACCCTGAGGTTTATTGATAATTTTTATTAATTTTTTTAAATAATATCATTACGAGCTTCCTCAAATTTTTACATACTTTTCACCAAATATACTATTTGATATCAAGATTTTCAACTAAAAGTGAACATAATAAAAATACCTGAACTAGATACCCCATAGATCATTAAGGTACAGTTATCTCCTCTGAAAAGCTGCAATAGTCGGTTCGGGCCTGAAACTAACCGAGAAGATCTCTTCAATGAAATAGTGATAATTCATTAAATAGATCTTCCCGTCTACTTTCAGGCCCGAATATCTTCGAAAAATCATGTTTTTTGGCAACTGCATCTCCATCTTGTGTGTTTCTGCCTGAATAAGACCCCTCTGGTATCTTTGGCGTTAGAGTACATGAATTATTTATTTCATAAAGTTCTTCATAATTTGCAACTCCAGCTTTAATTCTTAAATAGACATGGAGGCAGTTTTCTTCCTAGAAAAGGAGTGAATTACGAAAAAAAAATGCAAATGAATATTGATCTGTTTACTCTATAAATATAGATGGATATTGGATATTATTTAAATTCAAACCAAACAACTGCTTCAAAATATCATCTTGGCTGTATTTATCCATTACTTTCAAAGTTTATAAATGAATATGAGAGATTGAGAGATGTATCCAAAGTATATGGAAAATGAGGATGGAAATGAAGAACAGAAGACAATTATTCAATTTTTTTGATGCATTCTATTCACTCGAATTTTGACAACTGTACAAAAAATGACAATCACTTGTCACTGTGTGACCTGCGATTTGAATTTTTGACTTGTCTGTAATTTGTTTATTGGTAACAAAAAGTTTTTATATATTTTTCTTGTAAGTTAATTGCTTGCGAAACTAGTCAGTTGTAGTTTTTATGAAAATGTGTTGGTATATTATTGTTATGAAGCTATCTGTATTCATGTTAATCTCAACTGGGAAAATTTGTATGACGTGTGCAACACAATGTAAAATTAAATTGTGACAAGCACTAATAAATTATCTATCATGGTATTTTTCCATCCATGCTGCCAAGAAGCCAATGTAGGTTTACAATACAGCAACAATATCCCTTAGAATTGGTTGTTTTCACTTTATGACACTCTGAATCACCTACAATAACATGCATAACTATATATATATATATATATATATATATATATATATATATATATATATATATATATATATATATATATATATATATATATATATATATATGTATATGTATATATATATATATATATATATATATATGTCTCACAGAACATCCATCTAGGAATTGTCCGCTTCTTTTTGCCCCTTTGATGTCTATCTGATCTATGAGATAATATAATTCTGAAAAAAGTGACAATTATTTATTAACCATTAGTTTGAAATTTTGAACTTTGGCTAGTTCTTTCAAATTTCGAATGATTAATAGCACTCGTTGTTGAAAAATTTGGATTAATGTGATCATCTTTCTGAGGTGTTGACGTGCCTTTCTGCACAGTATATAGTTCATGAGGTACACAGTAGCCTTTCTCTGTACTATCGTAGAACCATCGTGATGTACCTAACACAATTAATGTTTCTCAATTAATTTTTTGCCTTTTATTTCCACTGAGAAGTTCAGAAACATTAAATTTCAATTATTTAATAGCGGTATGAGTGAAAAGTACAGATAAGCCAGGAAAACAGGAAACATTCATTCTATTACATTACGATGGCTCTACGATTGTATAGAGAAAGGCTATACTGTGTACCTCATGAACTATATACTGTGCAGAAAGGCACGTCAACACCTCTGAAAGATGATCACATTAAACCAAATTTTTCAGCAATGTGAGTGCTGTTAATAATTCGAAATTTGAGCGAACGTCAGTAACGGATTACTTAAGATTAACAAATGATAAAGTACCTTTAAATTATGTCAAACACAAAGGTAAGTTAGCCAAAGTTCAAAATTTCAAACTAATGGGTATTAAATAACTGACTTTTAGATGGAATTACGCATGTTATTGTGGGCGATTCAGGGTGTCATGAAGTAAAAACAATCAGTTCTAAAGGATTTTGTTACTGTATTGTAAACCTACATTGGCTTCTTGGCAGCAGATCGAAAAAGATCATGTAATGAGGAGCCTTTTTTTACAGGCACTGTATCTTTTGAGGAAGGTCAGAAGGATGATCAATGAAGTGGATTTAACTGTGTCTCAGAAAGAACATGAGGAGATCGCCGACGTTGCAGACCATTTACTGAAATGATACTAAAAATTAAATGAAATTTGTTCTTCAGCAACCCATCGAAAATATTCAATGAAAATTGAAGTCAGCTATACATCAAATTTACAAAATACTTACATTTTATATGTCAGATACATACCATGATGAAACTTATTCCAAACATTCTATCAGCTGGTGATGAATTAATAACCGTATTCCAATGGAAACGTCTTCTGGAACTTTATGGGATATATTTAGAAGCAGTGGGCCTAAATTCTTGGAATTAGTTCTTGAAATTATCTAATTTCAGGAATTCAGCGCCGACTTCTCCCAAATGTTTTCGATCCTCAAAACGTACTTCGAGATCGTCTCATGCTTCAATGGCAGTGATTTTCCATACAAGGTGTGTTAGTTTATTTAAAACGTCAGTTTAAAAAGGTTACTGTGCTCATATTACTTATAATAGGTATATCAACATGAAATTCTCCAGTTTTCAGGTATTATTGTTGTCACTAACTACTGGAGGAGTAGGATTAAACTTAGTGGGGCAAATCATCTATTTTTAGTAGATTTGCATTGGAATCCACAATTAGGGAATCAATCACAAGATCGAATCTATAGAATCGAACAGAAGAAGGAAGTTTATATATATATATATATATATATATATATATCAAAAAATATCAAAATTTTAAAATATCAAAAGAACACCATACAAAATATTACCCTCACGATTACCAATATAATGCACTATGGGTTCTGTGAAACCTGTGCGTGCACTATTTATTACAATTTAATATAAATTCAAATTAATTTTAATTCACAAAGAAAAGAAGAAGAGAAAAAAGAAAAAACCAGACCATTTATACTATATCAAACACATTCATAGTATATACTCTATCCATTTCCCAGTATAAAAGAACTTTCCAAGAGCCACTTATTGAGGAGCTTAGCTTTATTTCTAGTGTAAGGCATTGTTCTTATATTGGAGGGCAACGAGTTATAAATTTTTGGGCCACTACAGCTAATGTGCATCTGCACAGCACTGAAATTCACATAAGGCGTCAGCAAATGTCCATGTGTCACATTCCTGGCCTGAACTTCGTGACGCACATAGTTCTTATGATGAGAATTCAGTATGTATATATATATATATATATATATATATATATATATATATATATATATATATATATATATATATATATAAATAAAAGCATTCTTCTTCTGTTTCAATCTATAAGTCCTTATAAGTAAATATTTCAGGCTTATATTATTTTATTATTTCAGGGAAGTAACCAGCACTGCTTTCTAGAGGGGGCTGAGCAAATTCTTGGGGGGCTTGTTTTTAACAGTACTAAAATAAATATACGTGAAAAAAAGATAGGAATATACAGCTTTTTCTGTCGTTTTACTTAGAAGTGTATACTGGAAAATGAATATTAATTGAAAAACATTTTGGAAAAGTAAAAAAATTTAACCTAACAAAAATAATAAATATTAAATAAAAAATCTCTCCTAGAAAACTCTACATAAATACTATTAATAGAAATAAAAAATAGTAAAAATAAAATAAAAAAATCTATAGACGTTTATATCATAGAGCCACCTTTTGGAGGAAGATTATAGATTTAAAAAATGCAACCTACAAATTCATGTTTGAAGATTTAGCTCTATTTGCATTTACTCTTCTAAGGTTACCGTCATCCAATTCATTCGTGGAAAGGATTTTTTTCATTGATTAATATTGTTAAATGTAAAATTCGAGATAAAATGATACTGAAAAAAACAAGAAATTCAGTTATGTCTATTAGATCTCACTTGGAAATGAATGAGATTTGCTGAAAATAATATGAGCCCAGCAAAGCTATGTATGCAAAATTCAATTCTGATATGTATCAGTAGCAGAACCAATCCACAACTTCAAGCACAGACAAAGATGATGAAATGATGTCTTGTGAACAGTTTATATAAAAATAAAGATATTTGTAATAGAATCGTGGTTTTGATTGTAATAGTAATTTAAGTAAAAAGTCCCGAAAGTACCTAATATTATTTTTCGGACGAGTAGGCAACATGTTGGGTGCACTATTTTTCCGTGCAGTTCATCAAAACATCATGATAACCAACAATTCAAATTTAAGATATAGTCTTTCAAATAAGGAATATCACACTGAAATAATATAATCCTGAAATACTTACTTATATATAAAAACTTCCTTTTTCTGTTCCAATCTATAAAGTCTGTCTTGTGCTCGATTCTCCAACTGTGGATTCCAATGCAAATCTGATAAGAATACTTAGATGATTTGCCCCCACTGAATTCAATCCTACTCCTCCAGCTTCCTTCTTCTGTTCGATTCTATAGATTCGATCTTGTGCTCGATTCCCTAATTGGGGATTCCAATGCAAATCTACTAAAAATAGACGATTTGCCCCACTAAGTTTAATCCTACTCCTCCAGTAGTTAGTGACAACAATAATACCTGAAAACAAGAGAATTTCATTTTGATATACCTATTATAAGTAATATGAGCACACTAACCTTTTTAAACTGACGTTTTAAATAAACTAACACACCTTGTATGGAAAATCACTGCCATTGAAGCATGAGACGATCTCGAAGTGCGTTTTGAGGATCGAAAACATTTGGGAGAAGTCGGCGCTAAATTCCTGAAATTAGATAATTTCAAGAACTAATTCCAAAAATTTAGGCCCACTGCTTCCAAATATATCCCATAAAGTTCCAGAAGACGTTTCCATTGGAATACGGTTATTAATTCATCACCAGCTGATAGAATGTTTGGAATAAGTTTCATCATGGTATGTATCTGAAATATAAAATGTAAGTATTTTGTAAATTTGATGTATAGCTGACTTCAATTTTCATTGAATATTTTCGATGGGTTGCTGAAGAACAAATTTCATTTAATTTTTAGTGTCATTTCAGTAAATGGTCTGCAACGTATGCGATCTCCTCATGTTCTTTCTGAGACACAGTTAAATCCACTTCAGTGATCATCGTTCTGTTCCTCCTCAAAAGATTCAGTGCCTGTTAAAAAAGGCTCCTCATTACATGATCTTTTTCGATCCATGCTGCCAAGAAGCCAATGTAGGTTTACATTAAAGCAACAATATCCCTTAAAACTGATTGTTTTTACTTCATGACACCCTGAATCGCCCACAATAACATGCGTAATTCCATCTAAAAGTCAGTTATTTAATACCCATTAGTTTGAAATTTTGAACTTTGGCTAACTTACCTTTGTGTTTGACATAATTTAAAGGTACTTTATCATTTGTTAATCTTAAGTAATCCGTTACTGACGTTCGCTCAAATTTCGAATTATTAACAGCACTCATTGCTGAAAAAATTTGGATTAATGTGTAATCATCTTTTAGAGGTGTTGACTTGCCTTTCTGCACAGTATATAGTTCATGAGGTACACAGTAGCCTTTTTTTTCGTAATTCACTCCTTTTCTAGGAAGAAAACTGCCTCCATGTATATTTAAGAATTAAAGCTGGAGTTGAAAACTTTGAAGAACTCTATGAAATTAATAATTTACGTACACTAATTTCAAAGATACCAGAGGGGTCTTCAGGCAGAAACAAGATGAAGATTTAATTACTAAAAAACATGATTTTACAAAGATATTCGGGCCTGAAACTAGACAGGATATCTATTGAATGAATTAGTGAAACATAGACTATTGCAGCTTTTAAGAGGTGTTGACGTGCCTTTCTGCACAGTATATAGTTCATGAGGCACACGATTGTATAGAGAAATGCTATAGCATTTCTCTATACAATCGTAGAGCCATCGTAATGTAATAGAATGAATGTTTCCTGTTTTCCTGGCTTATCTGTGCTTTTCACTCATACCGCTATTAGATAATTGAAATTTTATGTTTCTGAACTTCTCAGTGGGATGAAAAGGCAAAATATTACTTGCTTGAATAACTGATAAGATAATTAAATCAAATACATATTAAAGATCTATCACTGAATTATTCACTTGCTCATGTAGTTTCAAAATCTGTAATATCTGTAAGAAAACTTCTGATGAAAGACTGATAATTGTGAATATCCTTTTAGTAAACCAATTTGGACGGAGTTGAATATTTTTAAAATGAAAAAAATTTAAATAATCAAACAATATTTGGGAATGAGATTCATATAATATTCAATTCGAGGTTCAAGTCTGAACCACTTTATCTAATGTAAAAATTAAGATTTATTGTTTTTGTATACCTACTAATATATGAAACGCACACGACCCTGCATACAAGTTCAACTATTTCAATTATACAATCTAATGATTATATGAACAATAAGTTGATCTAATCTGTTGTTACTCATTTATTTAGATCATTCGACCAATCAGGCAGATTGAGTTTAGAACTAAATAAAAAAGTTTGTCTCTCATATAGGCCTTACCTTTCCAGGAAATTCTGCTAGGGCTTTCAAATATAGGGCTTCGAAGAATCTTAATTAAGGGCAGGTTACCTATTAAAATGGGAAATTCAAAATATTATTTAATAATATTTCATAAATATCCTGTACAATTTGCCTAATTAATCGTGAATATAATTTTCAATTGATCTGACAGGTGTTTTAGGCATGAAACGTTAATAACTTGAGAAATTAGTAGGGTTATCAGCTGCGCTCCCGTGTGCGAAAATTTTCTCATGGAATTTTTTGCATATTCTTATAAGGAGTGGATCCCTTCAACATAATCCATCGGGTTCCAGAGGGTTCTATCGGTAGTTTTTTGTTTAAACAATTTTTTTAAACAAATTCAAAAAAATAATTGCGTCTGAAAACATAATTTTATGGTTTTCTGGATCATTTTGAACAAAAAAGGTCTCTTGTGATTTTTCTCTAAAGTTGATAGTTTTTGGGATATTTGCGTTTGAAGTTTGAAAAATCGCGATTTTTGCGATTTTCAAGGTCGGAAAAGAAGGGGAAAAAATCTTAATTTGAAGGGTGCCAACGTCCTAAGATGAAGTTTGGACATTGTTTAACAAAACCCCGATGCGTATTTGGCCATATTTTAATTATCAAGCCAAGTCAATATAGGTAATTTATTGATATTTTTCCGTCTGATAATAGCATATTTACAGATTGAAGATTATGAATAGTGCGCTTTATATAGAGAGAAGGTTTTAATGTTGTTTTTTAATGATTTCAATTTTTAATATTAAAAAAATGTATAATATTATAATGAAACAATATAAATATTAAATATGATAGAGTGAATACTTTGATTTTGCGTATCTGGCGGTATTTTTTTTTCTATATAAAGCCCATATTCATAATCTTCAATCTGTAATAATAAATAAATATGCTATTATCAGACGGAAAAATATCAATAAATTACCTGTATTTAAATTTAATTACAAGTGTAGGTGTTGGGCACACGTATACAGAGCGAGCGCGTTATATTATATTATATTATATATATACATAGAGAGAGCGATGCCGAGGCGCGCTGCATCAACGTCAAGACGTTGTTGGCTGCATACGGAAGCGTTAGAAAAAGGTCGAGCGCACCTAGATTTAACAATTAATAAACAAGGCTTGATAATTAAAATATGGCCGAATACGCATCGGAGTGTTGTTAAACAATGTCCAAACTTCATCTTAGGACGTTGGCACCCTTCAAATAAAAATTTTTTCCCCTTGTTTTCCGACCTTGAAAATCGCAAAAATCGCGATTTTTCAAACTTCAAACACAAATATCTCAAAAACTATCATTTTTTGAGAAAAATCACAAGAGACCATATTTGTTCAAAAAACCTTAAAAATATGTTTTCAGACGCAATAATTTTTTTGAATTTGTTTAAAAAATATTGTCTGAACAAAAAACTACCGATAGAACCCTCTGGTACCCGATGGATGTTAAAGGGACCCACTCCTTATAAGAATATGCAGAAAAATTTCGCACACGGGCGCAGCTGATAACCGTACTAAAGGGGAAAAAAAAGCGCACATGTAATTTTCTATTATTTAATATTATTTGAGCTTCTGTCAAACTTACCTGTCTCCTTCACAAATAAGAAAGTCTGTAACATTCATGTATTAGACTTCTAAATTCCTCTCTGTCATTTGAATTAATGATATCAGTTGAACAAATTATTAATTTATATAAATATATATATATATATATATATATATATATATATATATATATATATATATATATATATATATATATATATACACACATTGAAGAAAATCATAAACAGTAAAAAAATATATAAGTTCACGCTTTCTTACCGAATAATTTGCTGTTTTTAGACTGTCATATATAAGATGTGTGATGTTCTCTGTAGGAGAGTCTGTGTAATAGCCACACATACTTCGAACTTTTTCACTGATAGCTATTTTAGTTTTTTTTGGTAAATGCGACGAGGTGACAATATAGTTATACATTGTAATATTGTAGATGGGCCACTGAAAGTTTGGTATTTTTTTCCCTTCCATCAAGCATATCAAAACACACCATGGACTCTACAGAGAGTATTCAATCACTAAGTATGGTAGGTTGGAAAACAAATTCTAAATTTTTTTATGACAAACTTTCCAATACCTTTTTTTTTTTTTTTAAAGAGGTGGGACGTGTGCCCTCTCACACGCGCCCGACCTCCGTACAATTTTGGCTTCGTCAACGTGGACATTTAGCCATCAATTTACTATAATGAGGGGAACCACTTAAATCCGGACGCATACAAACACCCAGGAACACGGTGGGAATCGAACCCACCAACTCCGTCAACGAAGACGGCATAGCGTTACCTATACCGCTCAGCCACGGAGCCTCTTCCAATACGTTAGTTACTAGTATTTCAAAATTATATTCACGAAGCATAACATAAATATTATTTTATTTATGAAGCAATAGTAAGATTCCCGAAAATTATCAATTGAAATTTTAAGAAATGTAAAATTGAATAGGATGCCTTGGTGTCAGTATTGAAGAGCTTTTGAAATATGAATAACTGAATATTATCACAAAGGATCACCAATGAGTAAAACAAGTGATGAATGGATATAATACTCTAGGCTTAATATCACCCACCTGGTGAACAGCCTAACAGCACAAATAACACAAGTTTACGTCATCATATCAGCCATATATATACAGGGTGTCCCAACGGGAAAGAACGCGATCTGTATATGGAAAACTACACATAGGAAAATATTGAAAATTTGACAGTATACTAATGTCGATAGGGGCAACTCGACTAAAATATTTTCAAGATGGTGGCACTTCCGGTTATACCGGAGTAGATACCAACTTGCTTATTTTAAATTGGATACAATATATCTTAATACATTTTTGGATTCTACGAAAGATTCTATTTTATGTATTTGTCCTATACCTTAGTCTAAGCGTTTTTGACATATTTAGGTTTTTATGTCAAAAATGACGATTGCAAGCCCTAATATAATTATTAATTGTTCCTATAAGGATTCCCGTATTACTTACTTTGAGATGGATTCCTTGTTGAAAAAGACTTGCTTTAATAGATTTTGTATAGTATTTGGATAACTAATCATACAGGGTGTTCGAAAAATAAGATCTAAAATGAGATTGAGAAAACTGACGAAAATCAATTTTTTCAAATGGAAACCCCCCATTTTTCTTATTTTGTAGTATTTAGCATTTAAAAAGAAGGTAACTTTGTATACAGTTATCTATACCTAAAATTTGAAGTTTTCGAAATATTGCCAATTTAATATTTTTATATGGCGATTTTGCATTTAATCGTTAAACAATTAGATCTAGGATAACCACGATCGTATTTGACATTTCAAGTCATCGTACTGGCACCCCGGTTAAATTATAAAAAGGAAAATTATTTAAACTTATTTATTATTTATGGACAATGTGATAAATTATTTCAAGAACATGTGATACATGTGCGACCCGATATCCTCATAAACGAAAACCATCACCAAATACGGTTAAACGAATTATAGAAAACTTCAAGAATTTTGGATCCGTAAAGGCATAAGTGTACAAAAAGAAACCAGTTGTTAGCAATGAAAATATTGAAATAGCAATTTTGGGATATTTTGAAGCATATCCAACAAAATCTTTAAGGCAGATAGCATTAGAATCAGGCAAATCTAAATCGTCAGTTCTAAGAATTTTACGGAAACACAAATATCATCCCTATGCTATCCATATTTTCATTAGTGCAGCATTTAAATGAAAATGATTTAGATAAGCCTTCAAAATAATCTTCGTTTGTATAATTTAACCGGGGTGCCATTACGATGATTTGAAATGTCAAATACGATCGTGCCTATCCTAGATCTAATTTTTTAACGATTAAATGCAAAATCGCCATATAAAAATATTATATTGGCAATATTTCGAAAACTTCAAATTTTAGGTATAGATAACTTCATACGAAGTTACCTTCTTTTGAAATGCTAAATACTACAAAATAAGAAAAATGGGGGGTTTCCATTTGAAAAAATTGATTTTTGTCAGTTTTCTCAATCTCATTTTAGATCTTTTTTTTCGAACACCCTGTATGATCAGTTAAACAAATACTATACAAAATCTATTAAAGCAAGTTTTTTTCAACAAGGAATTCATCCCAAAGTAAGTAATACGGGAATCCTTATAGGAACAATTGATAATTATATTAGGGCTTGCAATCGTCATTTTTGTCATAAAAACCTAAATATGTTAAAAACGCTTAGACTTAGGTATAGGATATAATACATAAAATCTGCCTAGAATCTTTCGTAAAATCTAAAAATGTATTAATATATAGGGTATCCAATTTAAAATAAGCAAGTAGGTATCTACTTCCGGTATAACCGGAAGTGCCACCATCTTGAAAATATTTTAGTCGAGTTGCCCCTATCAACATTAGTATACTGCCAAATTTTCAAAAGTTTCCTATGTGTAGTTTTCCATATACAGATCGCGTATATATATATATATATATATATATATATATATATATATATATATATATATATATATATATATATATAAATATATATATATATATATATATATATGCGCTTTTGGTACCAACAGTGGCAATGAAAACTATTTGAATAAACACACATTACAGAGTATTGAGTTGAAAAAAATGGGTTTTTACAGGTATTAATACAAAACTTATAAGGGTTTAGAGGCGGAAATTTGAGAAAAAAATTTTCAAAAATTATATCTCCTTAACCGTGAGTCTTAGGAACCAGGCTCCAAAGAGAAAAGGTAGCAAATGACCCCATATATATATATATATATAAATATATATATATTTATTTATATATTTATAAATATATATAAATATTTATATATATATTTATAACTATATATATATATATATATATATATATATATATATATATATATATATATATGGGGTCATTTGCTACCTTTTCTCTTTGGAGCCTGGTTCCTAAGACTCACGGTTAAGGAGATATAATTTTTGAAAATTTTTTTCTCAAATTTCCGCCTCTAAACCCTTATAAGTTTTGTATTAATACCTGTAAAAACCCATTTTTTTCAACTCAATACTCTGTAATGTGTGTTTATTCAAATAGTTTTCATTGCAACTGTTGGTACCAAAAGCGCATACGAGGATTTTCATTCCACAAAATTAATGAATTTGTGAAAATGAATCAAATTGAAAATTCAATGTTGAAAAAAGTAACAATAGTTGAGAGCTTCACTCTCCTTTAAAAACTTCCTCACTTAATGAACTTTTCAACGGTATGCTACACATTGATAAGAAAAAAACATTTCTAGTTCAAATAACGGATATTACTTCAGAAAGGCGCAAAACTTTCTGACTTAGTGAGGAAAACAATTTTTGTTTTATGATCGTTCATTTGAACAAAAGTTAAACTACTAACAATAAATTAATATATAACTGTTCTCTAGTTATGAATTTTGTTCGAACTGTTCTCCCTTGTTCCTAATGCACGTCTGGCACCTCTTTCTTACTTCAGCCGTTAGGGTAGCTAGTAATTTCTCGAAGCAGAAATATTTCTCTTTTTGCTCGAACAAAATGTGATTTTAATATCGTTTATTTGAACAAAAGAAAAACTAATTACTATAATTTAATACCTACCCGCTCTCTTGTTGCACATTTTGTTGGAAATTTTTTTTTTGAAGCAGAAATATTATTTTTCGAACAAAATGTGTACCAAGAGAGCAGACAGGTATTAAATTATTATAAGTAGAATCTTTTGTTCGAATAAACGATCATAAAATCACATTTCGATCGAATAAAAAAGAAAAATATTTCTGCTTCGACAAATAAAGTAGCTAACGTAACGGCTGAAGTAAGAAAGAGGTTCCAGACTTGCATTAGGAACAAGGGAGAACAGTTCGAACAAAATTTATACCTGGAGATCAGTTATATATTCAATTATTGTCAGTAGTTTATCTTTTGATCAAATAAACGAACATAAAAATAAAATCATTTTTCACACAAAGTCTGAACGATTTCCGTCTTTCTGAAGGAATATCCGCAATTTGAAGCAGAAATAATTTTCTCTTATCAATGTTCATCATACCGTTCAAAAGTTTATAAGAAGTTTTTGAGGGAGAGTGAAGCTCTCAATTGTTGTTACTTTTTTCAACATTGAATTTTTAATTTGATTGATTTTCACAAAATCACTAATTTTGTGGAAAAATATCCTCGTATTTTGGTCGCCTTTGGTACCAACAGTTGTAATGAAAATTATAAACTATTTGAACAAGCACACATTACAGAATAATCAGTTGAAAAAATTGGGCTTTTACAAGTAGTAATAAAAAACTTATGAGGGTTTAAAAGCGGAATTTTGGGATATTTGGGGAAAAAAATTTAAAAAATTATATCTCCATAACCGTGCAAATGACCCCAACAATACCACAAAAAATGGTGTTACTTCATGTGCCGAACACCCTGTAGGTATATATATATATATATATATATATATATATATATATATATATATATATCTATATATATATATATACATATATATATATATATATATATATATATATATATATATATATATATATATATATATATATATATATATATATATATATATATATATATATATATATATATATATATATATATATATATATATATATATATATATATATATATATATATATATATATTATATATATATATATACATATATATATATATATATATATATATATAATATATATATATATATATATATATATATATATATATATATATATATATATATATATATTTTTTTTTTTTTTTTTTTTGGAAAAAAAATTGAGTTAACCTGACCCTTTTTTTTTGTAAAAAAAAGAGAAAGCGACAAATTTGAGTAAATATTCAGCTTTTCAGCCCACAATAAGCAAGAATTCAACATTTCATCAGAATCAGTTACTCTGGACATAACTCCATAATTTTACCATGCTTTAATTTTGTCGTAATAAGTAAAATGTTACCTCAAATTCTTGGAGCATAATTTCGCCAGCGTCACTCTCATCATTGAATTCATTGGATAATACAAAAACTACAGAAATTGAATCCATTCTTCTCTGAATCTGAAAATAAATAAGCATGGATATTTTCAAACTGAATTAGTCTTGATAGTTTATTTTCCAGAATGAAGAATACCTACCTATGATTGATATGTGCAGCAAGGACGTGGAAAAATTAATTCTTTCTATGAATGGTCTTTTATCTTGCCTTTGTAACACTGGAGTCAGATAAGAAGTAGTCACAGAAATGAACAGTAATTAAATGATAAATTATCGCCGCTGCGCCTTAAAAGTTCCATGTGTGATTTTTTTTTTAATGCTTTGGATTACAACAAAAAACGTGCTAGTGAATAAAATAACGTAAACACTGCAAACCATATTACTTCGATCAAGTATTAGGCCAGTCAGTTTAGACATGAAAATCGAAAATTTAACAATAATTCCAAAAGTTTTTGAACTTTGGTCAACTGAATACATATAGAAAGGAATACATATAGAAAGGAACAAATCTCATTTTGCAACTTTTTCCGAAGTCCGGAATATTGTTAAAATTGCAATAACTTTGAATTTTGCCTTATGCTTGTGAAAAAAATTCCAAAAGTTCTGCAAACTTGGAGTTGTATTAAATATATTATTTCATATCGCTTATCAAATTTGCAACCAATTTAAGGGTACGGAACATTTTTTCATTCAAAATTAACGTTTTTCTTTGATAAACTGACCAAAAAAATTCCAAAATATCTGCAAACTTGGTAGATACTTCGGAAAAATATACCGAACAGTTTTATAAATTTGCAACCTTTTACGTTGACCGGAACATGTTTATTTATAATTTTTTTAATTCGTTGTAATTTTTTCGAACAAAATTGTCTCGAAATAATTACAAAAGTTTTGAAACTTGGATGCAAATTTAGGAAACATCTATTCTGATGCATTTGCAAATTTGCAACCTTGTACGCGGTCCGGAACATTATGCAATTTGCAAAAATATAAAAATCCAAAAATCATATTTTTGCAAATTGCATAAAGTTCCGGACCGCGTACAAGGTTGCAAATTTGCAAATGCATCAGAATAGATATTTTCTGAATTTGCAACCAAGGTTCAAAAAAAAACGAATTAAAAAATAATAGATAAACATGTTCCGGTCAACGTAAAAGGTTGCAAACTGTTCGGTATATTTTTCTGAAGTATCTGTCAAGTTTGCAGAACTTTTGGAATATTTTTGGTCAGTTTATCAAAGAAAAACCTTAATTTTGAATAAAAAATATTCCGTGCCGTTAAATTGGTTGAAAATTCGATACGTGATATAAATTAATACTACTCCAAGTTTGCAGAACTTTTGGAATTTTTTTCACGAGCATAAGGCAAAATTCAATATTATTGCAATTATCGGTATAGAACGCTTATATGGAAGCAGCCGTTGACACGTGTTTCGGACTCTTTAGTCCTCACACGTGTCAACGGCTGCTTCCATATAAGCGTTCTATACCGATAATTCTGCTCTACTTCTTTAATATTTTCCCGTGACTAATTTCTTTTCTGTTAAATAAATAGTACCCTATTATTATTATTTTCGAACATTACATAGGTAAAGGTTTCTTTAGTTTCCCTTGCCTTCTAATGATAACAATTTTGAATATTAATATTAGACTGAATAGCACGTAATAAATAACAAAGAACAGCCACATCCGAAAGAAGTTTTAACAAGACAGATCAATCTTATCTATTCAATTTTTTCAAGTCAATAAATGTCAAAGAATTTTCAATTTTTTCAAACGTCTTGAATAACTATGGATGTCGTAGTGAAACGTCAACTTATTAATTAAATCGAGTTTTTTAAGATTCAACCAGCCTGTTATTGCTAATAATTATCAAAATTAAAAATAAATCACAGGCAACAACAATTCGAATAAATATATATATATATATATATATATATATATATATATATATATATATATATATATATATATATATATATATATATATATAGATAGATATATATATATATATATATATATATATATATATATATATATATAATATATATATATATATTATATATATATATATATATAATATATATATATATATATATATATATATGTATATATATATATATATATATATATATATATATATATATATATATATATATACATGTTTGGGAAATGAAACTCTTAGTTTAACGATTTTCAAATATAATAAAACAACAAAAGTTGCCTAACACGTTTCGCTGATACCACAGCTTCTTCAAGTGCGAATTTCAAATTTAAAGAAACTACAGCTTCTACAGCGAAACGTGTTGTTCTTATTGAGGAAATTGAAGGACTGTCCAACATATTTACTTCTAGAGTTTTGGATATGGAAAGAAGAAAAGTAAAGTTATTTCTGTTATAATTGATACCATTTCAACAAACATGGAGGAAAATGAAAATTTTGATGAATTTTTGGATTGGAGATCCAATAATTCTATGGTACTGGGGGGTATTTAACCCCCCCCCCCCAGAAGAGAATTTGCAACACTAAATCTTCGAATGAAATTGAAAATATAAAATATATAAAACATTATCCAAAAAATAATGAAAAAGGTTTTTTCATATTATTTGATATTCCACGTAGCGTATAAAAGAAATAAATAAGCAAACGAAATTTATCAGAATAGATAGATCCTAGATAGATCATAGCTAGATCAGTGAATCGCATGAGAAAGTTTGTGTGGTTGCATAAGTAAATTTAAGTAAATTGGCGCGATGCCTCGGCTCGGCTTCACTCATTCAAGAGCAGGGGTGCGGGTTGCCGCATCGTTTGGTCCAAATTCTTTAATACAAATTATGAAAATTATACAAATTCAGAACATTTGTTATACATACTCATTATGGTAAGAGTTCCGCCCGATGACGATTTCTTATCTGCAGAAATAAAATCCACTGAATTTAGATTAACATCCCTCGAGTTCTATGTTCTATGTGAATTCCCTACATCTGGTAAAATCTGAAGTGACGTACGTACGTTATATGCAAAACAAAAGCAAAACTTGAATTTACTGTTTATTATCACAAAAATACTTCGAAAAAAATCCGGACACCCTACTGCGTAGCACTAGGAATGATAATAAAACCCCTCGGCGCATGTGCATGTCGTAATGCCTGTTATATCATTTCCTATGGAAAATTTGAAAATTTCAGTTGATTCTTAGAGAAATAAGTTTGAGCTCATTTTAAAGATAATTTATCGCAGATCATTTTTCCTCATGGTGACTTTATCGGGAAATGTATAGTATTTGATATATAAACAAACATTTGAGTGAAATTCATAATTTTTACTAATTTTTTTATTTCTAGGTGCACCACGTCAATATTTTTTTGAATGTATTATATAAATTAAAAAACTACCCATTAAATGCTATCATTTTATTTCATTATTGTAAAAATCGATTTAGGTTTAAGATTTATAGATAGCACCACATGTCTATGGACAAAAAAATCTGAAAAACGCTATATTTTTGTTATTCTTCGCGGGGAAAAATTTTTTAAATCACTTTTCTTGTGAAATTATATGTGTTTTATCGATATCCGTTAGAATTTTTAAAATCGGACCAGCTACTAACTTTTTCTCGTGAGACTATAACCCCTTAGTTTCGCCTCGGGGTAAATATAACACTACGATTGCAAATGTAAGCGCAAATCTATAATTATGTTTTCAGTTATTAACTCAATCTGCCCGATGATGGTCTAGTGACCGAAATTGCAATCGCAGTGTTGTACTTTTCAAAGTATTTTTGTGATAATAAACGTAGTAAATTCTAGTTTTGTTTTTGTTCATTATGTTAAATTATCACGTAGTAGCGACGGATTCCATCAAATATTTGATATTGTTAAGTTTACAGGTGAGTTTAGTAGTAAGAGTCAATAACCAACTAACATCCAATTTATATACTTACTCTTTTCACCTGATGTGATCTTTTTCACCTTTCTGATATTTTCCCTTTAAAATTTGAATAGCCCATTTCTTGGGTTTTCATTGGGTCCTCGCAATTATTTTATATTTTTTTGATGTAAAATAAAAATGTTGAATTATGGATGAGCTAAGATCAATCAACACCCCTCCCTTCCCCGCTTTCGCTTAGGCTGATCATCTTATAAATAGTTCAGGTCAACTCCATAAAACTTGCCACTACCCCCCCCCAAACTCAATCTCTGGATACGCCACTGCTTGCTATATACACATATATATATTTATATATATATATATATATATATATATATAATATATATATATATATATATACATATATATATATATATATATATATATATATATATATATATATATATATATATATATATATATATAATATATATATATATATGTTCAAAATAGGTTCTAATGTATTTGGATTTTGAAAAGTCAAAGAATAGGGTACTATTTATTTAGACGACCACAGCCGCAATGAGAAATTTTTGAAAACAAGATAAATAGTACCCTATTCTTTGACTTTTCAAAATCAAAATAATTTGAACCTATTTCGAACATTACGTGGGTAAAGGTTTCTGTGGTTTCCCTTACCATCTAATAATAACAGATTTGAATGTTAATATTGGACTGAATAGCACGTAATAAATAACAAAGAACGGCCACAGCCGAAAAAAATTTTAGTGAGACATAGTAGTTTTTTTCTATTCAAATTTTTTATCAATAAATGTCAAAGAAATTTCAATTTTTTCAAAAGTTTTGATAAAGCCACGAATGTCGTGGCGAAACGTCAACTTTTTAATGAAATCGAGTTTTTTGAGATTCAACAAGCCTGGTATTGCTAATAATTATCAAACGATATATATATATATATATATATATATATATATATATATATATATATATATATATATATATATATATATATATATATATATATATATATATATATATATATATATATATATATATTATATCTTCCTCTGTATTAATTCTCAAGATAGGGCTTTCATCAGTTTTTCTCACAAATATTTTTCCATCTTTGTACCATATTTCACAATATTTAATTTCTCGCGCCTTTTTCAAGATCATCTGATTTCCAATATTGTGTTATTTGTCTTCAAACCAATATGTTTTGTATTGAGTTCGGTTCTTTTCTTTTTTCCATGATCATTTCTTCTGTCATTAAAACAACTGTAACTTGTTTGGGATGATCTTTTCCCACCATTGAACATGTGATGTCTCCTTCAGTAACATTCATTTTCAGTTTTTTTGCGATATCAATAACCAGTTTATTTAATTCATCTTTTTTGATTTCTCGAGAAATGATGCTTCTGTCGTATGACACAAATTTTAAAAACTCCTGCAAGTAATTCTGGAAACCGGTTTTCCGTTTACAAATAGAAAGTTTCTACTTTGTGGAAAATGTTTCTGAGATTTTCATATTTTATAGTTTGAATGTTCACAAAGTTACAAAAACCTTAAGTCAGAGTCAGATCGTATTTTATATTAATTTTCAAAATTCGATGGCATTCTGTTGAAAAGCATTTAGAAGTCTTCTGTTTTATTATTGAAAACTCTAAATTGATATTTTGGTCATCTTATTTTCAGGCTTTCTAGAAATTTCTTTAATCCCATTCCATATGATATTTGTATATGATTTAGAGATACTAGCTGAAATATGAAAACTCAGCGATTTCATAGAAACAATGGTTCTTAAGTTCTTTAGAAATTTCATGATATTAAATTAGTTTTTGTCTTGTGCATGAACCATTCAAAGGGAGATAACTATAGAATTTTTTTGTTCAAACTTTAATTTCTTCTAATTTATTGTAATGCAACAGAAATGTAAGAGGCATAATTTGATAAGTGCGATTCATAGTACCTTTTTTAAATCAATATTCGCTAGCTTGAGTGATGAATGGATTCTATCACAAATTTTGTCTCAGAATGCTACAACTAGCAGAATATTCAATGAACAAAATTTCTAATTTGGTCAGTGACCAACAACAAAGTAAGGTAACTTATTATTGAAGAATAAACTACAAATTTCATTAGAATATTTAAAAAAAACGGTACTAAAACTATGAGGAAATTTTAAGTTTTTTTTAAGATTTTACCACTCAAGAAATGAACAACTATGTCTCTTCTATAAAAAAAAAACAGATATTAGGGGAAAATATGACCTTAGCGACGGAGCTCTGTTAATCACGCGTTTTTTGTTATTTGAGATTATACTTTTTTTGATGAATAAGTTTAATCTTAGTTTATATAAATTGTAGTGTTCATCGGGTGTTGGGCGTTTCACCTTTCAATATTTTGGCTTTCTAACTGATGTTTATTTCACAGGGCAACGTGAAGGAGAAGGCTATTAACTTCACTCCAAACTCCACAAAGACGGCACACTTTCGTTGTGTGTCGACGTCGGCTAAAAGTCGACACACAACGAAAGTGTGCCGTCTAGGTACTCTCACGATAAGTTATTGAAGACCAGCAGTGCCGACTGTCGGGAGAAGGAACTGAAACTCGAGGGGAGGGAGCTAAGAAAGCAGGAAATTATTGAATGTGCCGCCTAGGTTGAAAGAAAGAAGAAGTACCAGGAGAAGTTGCTCAAGTTGCAGCAGCAGTTGAGGGAAGCGATGGAGAGGGATTATCAGAAAGCTAAGGAAGTGCAACGTTTAAAGGAGGAAAGAGGCAAGCTTTCTTCGTTCCTCCTGGTGTTGCAACTGGAGGAAGATATAGGCACCTTCATCTGCCTATACTTTTCTTCCTCCAGTTGCAACACCAGGAGGAGAACGAAAAATTAGTTTATAATTAAATTGACGGATAAATCATATATGTTTTCGAGTGTACACATTTGACATTTCTATGTGTATATTTGGAAATCATCAAACATAATGTCTTTCTCTCAAAAGTTATTTATTTGTTCATTCCAAGTAAATCTAAAAAAGGAAAATGAATGCTGTCTCTATAACTTTTGTCAAACATGGACAATTGGACATTGGTAGGCATATTTGATGCCATTCACTATGATTAGAAATTACCATTAATTTTGACTTATTTATGTTTAAACATAGTTTGTGGTAACTAAGCCAAGCCTTTATAAGGATAGGGTCGTATTCTGCATAATTTTTCATGTTCCTTATTTTTGCTGCACTATTTACATGTACATAGAGAGAGAGAGAGAGAGAGAAATCAACTTTATTGATTATAATAAATCAAATGGCTATCGACTTCAGTCTTCCAGCCGGTTATATGAATTTCTATTTTACAAAACAAGTATACTGATTTTAAGGGTGTTTTTCCAAGGATATTAAGTATTCTCGAAGTGGTAATGCTGGTGATTATGCTTGTGTTATAGTTTCTTCATAGTAATGGTTTATCAGTGGTTCCACAATATTTCCATTGTTTCGATTTGAGATGAAGCCCCAGGAAGCTCAAAAGGAATTCAGGCGCATATTGGGGCAAACCACAGAGATATTCACTGCTAGATACTGGTTTTCTTGGAAAAAAAATTGGATGTATTGTTTATTTGAAATTAAAAATTAACATGAATACTCTGCTTGAATGGTTTGTACGTAATGAGTTATTATATTTTTTAAATTTTCCTGAAGTATAACAACTCTCATAAAAGTATGGTGGACTTCTGAGAGTAACTGTTTTTTTTTGATAGAATCTCTGTTTTCCTGGTTATATAATTGAATATTTTAGTTTTTACCTAGCTATAGAGTCAAGTTCTAGTTCATATTCTTGATGTTATGATAAACTGTTATTTTGGTTGTGCAAATAAACATTATTTATTATTATTATTTCAATAGTATCTCTGGTTGTTACATGAAAGAAAATACAATTATCTAGAATATCTGGATGATGGCCCAGGTTCAGATTCCCACAAAAGTGGAAAATTTTTCGTTGGAATAGCATGGGACTTCAAAAACCCTACGTTTTCGGTTAGCTGTAAATTGCACATCATCAGTTGATACAATTCTATATGGAAAAATCCACAAACTTACTGCAGGGAAAATGATTATTCTCAGTAAACTGTAAAGAACAACTCTCTTATGTTCAGACACTTTTTCTCAATCTTCAAGTTATGAATCCACACATTTCTTCTGTCCATCATTTCCTTGTTTCCCAACCTTGTTTGGAATACAAGTTTGAATTGTCCAGCTTTCGGAAAGGTAAGTAAGCTATATTCCTGTTTTTTTACCCAAGATGTACAATAGGATACACAACAATAGTGATTCATCCCAAACAAAACTAAACACAATTAAAACTCAACAACTTCCCATATAAAATACACGTAAACAGATGTAAACAAAGCAAAGCAATCTATTGCCCAAACGTTAGAAACATTCGACACCGGTAGGGGGCGTATCGCTTATCTACGTTCGCCAATATGAATGCTACACCGCTAATTTTGCTCCCTTTAATTAATATTTTCCCGTGACAAATTTGCTTCTTTCTTTCAGACCTATCGTACTCACAATCAGTGTTGTACACAACCACATTTATTTAAGCTACATGTTAGTAATTAGTAAATTTCTACATTTTGATAGTTATATGAATTTTAAGAAAAAATCAAGAATAATAATTGGATTCTATGTTCCATGACTTCCCACGGTAATATGAAAATATGTATATTTCTTCTTTACAGCACTTTACCTTTTGTTCTCTGTTCTCTGGGTTTTCGTTTCACCGTTTCTCTTCTAACCGAAAAAGAGGAGGGGTCAAATTGGTTTCTATTTTTCTGTTCTGTTGGGTTGTGAAGGAATTTGATCTGTGTATTAATCTGCTACATGGTTTGCACGTAATAATAATATAAAATCAATCAGTCGTGTACGTGTACTTGAAACCCTTTATTGGCGAGCAGGGAAGGTAGCAGAACTCGAGTTAGTTTTCTTTTCTAAAACTCCCATAAGCATGTCATTTTATTGCTAGGTCAAAAAACGGTTAGAGAATTTGCACTAGTAACCGCCAATATGGCGGAATCTACGAGAACATCTACATTTCGAGGAAGAACTGTCTCTAGTTCAGAGTAAGTTTTTTTTGCTTATATGCTAATATTTTATACAACTTATTCACCTATTATTTGAGTTGAAGAGATGGACATTGTTAACATCATCAAGATATTGATAAGAACGATCTGATCTGAGAGACATTCCTAAATTTCTACCATTGTGTTCAAGGAAAACAAGCTAATTCATTTCGATGTTTGCCAAAATTATTCAATTCTAATGAAATTATTTTGGTTGTAGGTTGTCAGTATAATATCTCTACTGTATAGCGATTTTGCAATAACAACTTTCTTATTGTATTGTTTTATATCCTTGGAGGTATTCACCAATCTGTCAT
>JARQZK010003642.1:337500-360000 GCA_030704885.1 Cynegetis impunctata
ACAAAATGTGTACCAAGAGAGCAGACAGGTATCAAATTAATATGAGTAGTAATTTTATATTATATTATATATATATATATATATATATATATATATATATATATTATATATATATATATATATATATATATATATATATATATATATATATATATATATATATATATATATATATATATATATATATATATATTTATATATATATATTTATATATATATATATTTATATATATATATATATATATATATATATATATATATATTTATATATATACGTTTATATATATACATATATATTTATATATATATATATATATATATATATATATATATATATATATATATATATATATATATATATATATATATATATATTTAAGAAGTAACTTCTATTCAAATGAACGATCATAAAATCATATTTTGATCGAACAAAAAGGAGAAATATTTCTGCTTCAACAAATAACTAGCTACCGTAACGGCTGAAGTAAGAAAGAGGTGCCAGACGTGCATTAGGAACAAGGGTGAACAGTTCGAACAAAATTTTATTACTAAAGAACAGTTATATATTAAATTATCGTTCAAATAAACGATCATAAAAATAAAATGGTTTTCCACACAAAGTACGAACGTTTTCCGTCTTTCTGAAGGAATATCCGCAATTTGAAGCAGAACAGAAATGTTTTTTTTGTTATCAATGTGTAGCATACCGTTAAAAAGTTTATTAAGTAAAGAAGTTTTTAAAGGAGAGTGAAGCCCTCTATTGTTGTTACATTTTTCAACATTGAATTTTTAAGTTGATTCGTTTTCACAAAATCACTGATTTTGGGGAATCAAAATCCTCGGATGCGCCTTTATTACCAACAGTTGCAATGAAAATTATTAACTATTTGAACAAGCACACATTACAGAATATTCATTTGGAAAAATTAGGCTTTTACAGGTATCAATGAAAAACTTATGAGGTTTTAAAGGCGGAATTTTGGGAAGTTTGAGAAAAAAAATTATATCTCCTTAAGGGTGCAAAGAGAAAAGGTAGCAAATGATCCCAGCAATACCCCAAAAAATGTTGGTGCTTCATGCGCCGAACACCCTGTATATATATAATCGTATAATATAATAATTTCAACATTATCAAATAGTTAATGTAATCCGTCGTTACTACGTGATGATTTATCTGATGAATAAAAAACTAGATTTTAATATGTTTATTTCCACAAAATATGTACTGCTATTCCAATTTCGGTCATAATACCATCAGCGGCAGATTGAGTTTAGAAGTAAATAAAAATGTTTGTCTCTTAAACAGACAGTAACTTTTCAGAACATTCTGGTAATGTTATCATAGATAGTGGCCTTTGAAAAATATATTGACTTCAAAAACATTGGAAATTATCAAACTCAATCATAATACCAACAGTAGTGTTTTGCCGAACGATCAGATTGACTTCATTTATTTCCCTATATTCGATATTTTTTAACCATAATGTATTACAAGTGTGTTTTCTGATATTAAACGTACTAAAGTTTTGATTTTGTTCATCAACATTATAATTTTTTCATTTTAATAGAAGTATTCATTATCATAATGCTCTGAAAATTATGAATTAATAAATATATGAACTGTTTGGTCTTTATCTTACCTTGGAAAATCGTTTTATCATAATACTCTGAAAAATGATGAATTATCAAATATATGAACTGTTTAATCTTCATCTTACCTTGGAAAATCGTTAATGGATGTATTTTATTCTATCTAGGGCTTGCCCTGAATGCAGAATTACATCTGATTTTGTATGCCCCAGTATGTATTGGGTGGATACAAAAGAAGATAAGGACAAGTTGATAGACGATTACAAAAAGGCTTTGTCTAAAAAGGACTGCAAATACTTTAAAAAGGGTGCTGGCAAATGCCCCTTCGGCAATAAGTGCTTTTATTTACATGCCTTTGCGGATGGAAGGGTTTGCGACGTTGGCCCTCCACCAAGACAGAGAAGACGTCGCAATTTCGATCACACCGATTTCGAGGTTCTTCAGGTGAATTTGAAATATTTAGCCTAGTTTTTCGTTTCCTTATTGAAAAGTTGATATTTTTCTTTGCAGCACGTTATTCTCTGGGATTTTCTAGACGATCGGGCCCAGCCTTGGCAGTCTCTGGCCGACGATCTAGAAGATCTGGTATCCTTCTTTTCAGATTCGGACGATTCAGATTGGTCTGAATATGATTTATTCTACGATTAGAAATGTTTCTCGTTTTTTTGAGTTATTAGTTATTTCTTCCGCAAAACAAATGATAGTTTGGGTTTAGGCTTAGAAACCTTGTATAAATATATGTTGTTTATTGATGATCTAAATCACTACCTTATAGATATTTGTTGGATTAGTCTATACTTTCGAATTACAACTATATTTTTCACTAAAGGATTGAGGGTAAAATTCCCATGAAGTTCATTTCAACGAGCCCCATGTTTCTATGAAATCAAATGAAAGTTAATCCAGTGCCATCACTAGGTTATGAAAATAATGCTTTGCTTATATATTTTACTTTCTTCATGAGTGTTTAGCATTGCATCTCTTTTGCAAAGTAAGTTCACTGTATGTATTAAAATTTTTTTTTTGTATTCATCTTGAGAGCTAAAATTTCATGTTTTCGACGAAAACATTTTGCCAGCAGCTAACGAATGAGATTCTTTTTTTTGTTACTGAAATAACATGTCTTTATTAAAAATCTTGTGATGGTATTTTTGTTAATTTACACACTTCGTTCAAAGCGTTCTTAGTCAGTATCAGTGAATCAGAGGAATCAAAGGAACCTTATACAGTGGCAATCAGTTTGTACAATACAATTTTTTATTATGTAAAATGACACTTGGGAAAAATATCAGGTGATGTGTCTGACATTCTGTGGTGAACAGAATTCAGTATTGAAATAGTCTTACAATACTTGCCTTAAATAAAAATAAAAAAATATTCTGAATTGTAAAAATCTTCAAATCTCATACTACAGTTATTCATTTATTATCGTTATACAAATAATAAAAAGTTAGTCGAGTTTTTGAATGATATTTTTCCTAAGAGTCGATCAAACATTGGCAGGTAGTTTTTGTGTGTGATTTCTTCCAGTTTCCTTCACTTGGTACATGAATTTGAATAACTTGTGTTAATTTGAAAATCAAATATTCTTTGCTTGAACCAGAACTTATTTGTTGTCACTGAATTCACTGTGATAGGGAGGAAAATTGTACAAATTTGTAACTTTTGATGTTAAATTGACTTTAGTACGGATTGCTCCACTTGTTCATCCTCAGGATTACTATTTGTTACAATATATTTGTATGTATGTATTCCCATAAAGTAATATTTCTATTAATGTTGGTATTTTTATTTACACTAGATGGAGCTGTTAGTTATAGTCCGGGAGCCAGCGACCTTTTGAGAGGGTGGTCATTTCACCAATAATAAATTCTGTAATTCTGTAATTGACCAATAGCAAGCGGTAAACCGATGAGGCTATTGTTTCCTAGCATGTGTTATTGTTTACACTAGACATTCATTATGCGCTATAATGGATCATTCTTGCTGTACTTTGCTTTAGTTCTTTATCCAACCGGTTTTTAAATATATTAACGTTTGCTGCTGTCACTGTTTCATCTGCAAGTGCATTCCATGAATATGCCACACGATTGGTTAGGAAGTTCTTTCTTTGGAGTTTAGCAGCTCTTTCTTTGTCCACTTTCAAAGAGTGGCCTCGGAGATGCGTGTTCTGGTTGAGATGAAAAATGTTTTTAATTTCGCAATGATAGTGTTCACTAATTATTTCGTAAGCCTCTATAAGGTCTCCTCTATGTCTCCGTTCCCTTAATGTTGTCAACTGAAGTCTCTTCATTCTTTCTGGGTATTAATTCAAACATTCTCGAAACAACTCTTCCTCTGGACAGCCAACGCACTTCAGTATGTAACAACAGGGTCTCGTGTTCACTGCCTAGCTCTTTGCAAATAGCTGCAAAAATTCTAGAGTTTGTGTGCCACGGGCCTTGATTAAGTTAACAATTTTTACAGCATATTTGGGAGTAATATCTAAGCTGGCTGGAATTTTTTTACAACCCAGTGCCTCTCGATGAGAGCCGAGGGCACGCGAGATGCGGCAGGCGCGGGATAGCGCACGGTCGGTCATAGTGCTCGGTGCTCCGTGCTTTTACGATGATGATCGTGGTAAAATAATATTTTGGAAATTGTTCTTGTTTTTACTGATAACCGCACGTACCCCTTGATGCAACTTCACGTACCCCCGGCGGTACGAGTACCACTAACTGGGAAACACTGGTTTAGGTCGTTCTCGGTTGTAAGTTTGTCGCCACTAATCCTGAACAATCAAGTTGGTAACATTTTCTGTGCGTCCTTCCCTTGTCATGTAAAACAATTCAACATTTACATTGAAATTAGAATTTGACAAGCATTGATAGTTCTAACAATCTAATTCAAAAACTCTTTTTTGTTTTAATGAAATTAACATAGAGGCAAAATTCATAATTTAATGCACATCCAAAATAGTGCCCTCTCTTGGCCTTTAGCCTAAAAGTTCCGGAATTTTATATATATATATATATATATATATATATATATATATATATATATATATATATATATATATATATATATATATATATATATATATAATGAATAAACTAACACCTATTCATTTCCAGCAGAACTTTTGAATTCGAGCGGCCAAAATGATCATTAAGTAGGTTTTCAATAAACAAAGTTAGCTTTATATAGAGAGTTTATTTTTTAGTTAACAAGGATTAAAGCTACAAAATACCGCTATAATTAATAATTTTAAAAATTAAGGTATCAAAGTAAATGTTGAAATGTTCATACGCTGAAAAACAAGAATCCTATCTTCGCCTCATTTCCGGGTTTATATGTTTCTCATGTTAATTGTTTGAATGTGGACAAAATATTGTTTTATCGACAAAACAGTATGAATCTTTAGAATAATTTTCAGGCAAAAATAAATATAAATTTTTGCTTTCCAAATCATATTTTTTTATGAAATTGTGACAAGTTTGAAAGTTTTGTTGGAAAATAGTAATTGAGTCAAGGTTAAGATCAAGAATCACAATATTGAAACTATCTACCAAATTTCAATCTTGTGTGTAAAATAAAAATCCGTTTCCTTCAATTTCAGAGAGGTGTAACTTGACGAAGGAGGGGCATTCAATAAAAAATCGTATATATATATATATATATATATATATATATATATATATATATATATATATATATATATATATTTATCCTCAATCATAGGTATATCTTTTATAGTATATTGTTTCGTGTATCGACTCCCAAGTTCATCATAAGTGTTTAGAGACTTCTGCGACCTCAAATCAAAAGGATATATTGTATACTGAGATTATCAGAAATTATAACCATAAATAGGTAGTTATTTAATACAAACAAATCTTGAAGTTTTTTAGGAATGTAATATTGAAGTTTTATTCCAGCATGTAAACTATTAGTTATTGAAAGTTAAACATATGCTTTTTGTATTATAAAGTGTGCCTCATAAGTTTGAAAGGCGGTTTTTGTTATATTAACTGTTCTATGTTGCGTTAACATATTTTGTAATTTGTTACTACGGTAAAATCTATCCTAATCTTAGGCTAACTATTTATTTTACCAAATTTTCATTATTTTTTTAATTCTTCACTTGAAAGAGTAAAGAGTGAAATGTTGCTTCATTTGATTTACATTCTACATCTTAATTTGGTTGAAGTGAACATCTGATTAACGCAATCCTGCAGAGAATAAAAGAAATGAATGACATCCATCACCAATTTATTTTACATATCGTATAAATAAAAAACTTACAAAATGCGGTTATTTTACAATGTGATTTGTTTCTGAGCATGGGAAGGAGTAAACAATGATATGCAAACATTACATATTCTATTGGACTTAAGAGTAGAGTGAAAAAAATTAAAGTAGGCTTACATTATTTTACAACGCCAACAATAACACTTAAGTGAATAAAAAAGATAACTGCAATTGGTGCTACAATTCAATTTAAAAATTGAAATTGTAGATTGGAAAAAGCAATGGAATACACAATAAATGTGACTGCACATTGATATGCTGACATAAGCAGTACTAATATGAAAATGTACTAGTTATAATTAGGAATTATCACGTTTTATGATTCTAGAATACAGCTAAATAATAGTACAAAAGTAATAAAAGAGCGCAAAATTTCCTAAATATACGTAACTGTTGAGCTCAAAAATGTAGAGGCTTGGTAGATTAGATTGGTTGTCTAGTCCCATTCCCCAATATACATGGTACGCTGCGGTTGACTTGGTATGTAAGATCTAGTTGGAATTGGTAATCTGCCGTAGATTTGGTTGTACGGTGATTCTATTGCGTCGTTGTCTGGAAAATCACAGTATTAACTTTAGTTTATTTTCTCTGACATTGGAAATATGATGACACTGAAAAAATGTTGATAAATAATTCCATCACAAGGTATACGAGACAGTTTATATTTCACAAGGCTTGGCCTAGGAACGATAACATAACATAAACAATATTTCAAGCACACATTTTCAGAGAGTGATATTTTTTTTGAGGGAGGGCTAGAGGGGGACGGCTTGGGAGCAAAACTTGTCTTGTTCACAATCATGTTTTTCTAAAATAAACTTTACTTAATTTCACAAGGCTTAACCTAGGAGCGATCACAAAACATAAACAATATTTCAAGCACACATTTTCATCGAGTGATATATTTTTTTTTTTGAGGGTGGGCTAGAAGGGACCGGCTTGGGAACAAAACTTGTCTTGTTCACAATCATGTTTTTCTAAAATGAACTTCACTTAATTTCGCAAGGCTTAACCTAGGAACGATAACAAAAAATAAACCATATTTCAAGCACACATTTTCAGCGCGAGTGATATTTTTTTTTTGAGGATGGGCTAGAAGGGACTGGCTTGGAAAAAAACTTGACTTGTTCACAATCATGTTTTTCTAAAATGAACTTCACTTAATGTCACAAGGATCAACATAGGAACGATAACATAATATAAACAACATTTCAAGCACACATTTTCAGCGAGTGATATATTTTTTTTTGAGGGTGGGCTAGAAGGGGCCGGCTTGGAAAAAAACTTGTCTCGTTCACAATCATGTTTTTCCAAAATGAACTTCACTTAATTTCACAAGGCTCAACCTAGGAACGATAACATAAAATGAACAATATTTCAAGCACACATTTTCATCGAGTGATATTTTTTGGGGGTGGGCTAAAAAGGGCTGGCTTGGAAACAAAACTTGTCATTGTTTTCAAAAAATATGAAATTACCTCTGCTTTATTCATACGTTAATGTGAACAATAATATCAAACTTTATTTTGCTTCAAGTTGAATGCTATTTAATTATATGCGTTAATCCATAAATTAAGTCCCATCTTCAGGGGCGGGGAGGTGGTCAAATAAGTGTGACAGGGAGATGATGAGTCATAAGCTTCGCGACGTAACATGTACAGATCTAAATTATTACAACTAACAAAAAAGTTCAAAGTTAAATCTTTGATACTGGGCTTACCTATTCCACTTTCGTAGCTTCTTGTGTGCCACATATTGGGTGGCATGTGATGGTGGTGCATCATTGGCAGTGGGGCAGGCTGATTTACAGAGAATCTTTTCGATGGAATGGTTTCTTTGGTCTTGGATTTTGAGACAAAATTTGGCACCCTTGCTCTGAGTCCGCAGTAGTAAGGATCGTCTATTGAAAAAAATATAAAGGCTTTCATCGTCTCGAAATAATTCACTAATTATTTTTTGAAAATTGAAAAAACTCGAATATTTACATTGTGAAATAAGTAATTTTTAAAATTTAATATCAGTTGTCATCTATCATTTATTTTGCCAAAAATAATAATTCTTTTAAGTTTTTTTTTGAAGAAACTTACCATATTTTTTGTTTTTCGATTTTTCTTTTCTAGAGCTGGGGAATGGCTTCAGCCTGCTTTCTTCGTCTTGGTGGTCATCATAATCGGGCTGTTGACAGAAAAATACTATATTAAACAACAATCATTTGATTTGGTTGACAATGACATGAAAATTCTCAAAAATGGAACATTTCAAATGAATTTTCATAATACTACAACTTTTTATATACATTTTACTACAACTCTAGTTCTCTAGTTGTACGTAAATGTCAAATATTCATATAGGTATGTACATATATATATATATATATATTTATATATATATATATATATATATATATATATATATATATATATATATATATATATATATATATATATATATATATATATATATGCACAAACTACAGTAGCAGACTCAGTGGGTATCAGATTAATGAAATATTCTCCAAGAACATTATAGTGAACAGCTGTTCTCAAGCATAATGCTTTTGATTCAAGTTGATTTCTAAATGGCCTATCTTCACTTCAAATTATTCCCTGCCACTAGATAATTCGAAAACTTTTGTTATGCTGGCTACCGACAAAGGTGGCTCATATGGATTCTCGATTTGAAAACGGGTCGGAGTAATTGGAATAAATTGGACAATTCAATTATAGCAGACGATCTACCATGGCGCCTAAAAATAACTAAGCAGAAATTGGTTAGTGAAGATTACGGTGATTATAGAAATGCATCTCGTGATCTATGTATCGGTTGACTACCAGACAACTGCACCAACATCATTTTATCTCTCAGGAATAAAAAGGAATATGCATCACTGTACAAGGGAAATCGGAAACAAAAGATTTGAGGAAGAATAAAAACATTTTGCGAAATAGAGTTGCAAATCAAGAATGCTAATTAGTTGGATATTGTGATAGCTTTCGTTCCACGAAAAAAACTACCAGAAACCCTTATTTCAAAACAATCGAGGTCATAATCACCACCTGCCGACTGCTATAAATTGTCATGTGTTTACATTTAATACATTATTCGCATCTTACGGTGGTTAGATACTTTCTCTTTTGCAGTGGCGTGTTCAAAGAAATACTCGCGGTATTTCAACAAAACGTATCTTCATTTTCATCAGGTGATGGAGAGAGGGAGACGAACAAGTGGAATACGAAATTCACCAGTCTCAATTATAAACTGAACTGAAGATTTGGCGCTCAATACTGGTCCCAGTTTGTAAAGTGAAAGAAGTTCTGAAAGGAACAAAGCACGCCAACGGTTTATGAAATTATTACAGCCGAATGTTTTATTAAAGATACGAAAGTACATTATTATCATTATATAAAAAAGGACAATATTATGGCACGACAAAAAATTGAAATCTGTGAATTATCTGAAGTATAGTATCTCCAGTTTTAGCAAGAAACTCATTGTTTTAGAGAAAACTACTAGAATGACTAATCCATAGTGCATAGTTCCTTTTGGTTCCTACGAGCTAGAGGGCAGATTATGGGCATGACCTATAGATGAATAGAAATTGGTGCGATTGACCAGCAATGTCTTGGGGCAGTCCTATGATCCAAAAACCTACCTTCAAGGGTACACAACCCAAAGATTAGGAACTTCGCCAGGTAGGTTCATCATATGTTGCCTTCAGCCCGCTGTTAGTTATGTCTAACTTAAGCAGCGCCATCTAGGTTGAACGGACCATTGACAATTGGTTATTTTGGTCAAGTGTCTCCAAATAACTTCGTCAGGAATGTCAAGAGTCATGCAACTAAGGAGTGTGCAAATATGTCAAGGGTGTGTAAATTGAACCATAGCTTCATGGCTATCTATGAACTCGTGATTGAATGCCGAAAACAACGAATGTCATCTATAACTAGAGCACATTGAGTTGTACACAAAACAAAGAAACAGCTAAGGGGACACATGATTCAGATTGATCAGAACCTCATATGATGTTTACCTAAATTATAATACTTCCTACCTTGGGAATATCGTGCGGATACATGTTTTCCCTTGGAGGTAACTTTGGAGGTTTTTCGCTTCGGCGTTGTGCGTGCTGTTGACTTTGGAGTAGCAGTTGCTCACGCGCAGCTGCTACATTACCATTCGCTGCAAAACCAGAACTACCTGAGGAACCACTACCATTTCCAGCTATACTGTATGGATCTTCGTCTGGAATTGGAATTCTAGGTCGATTTTTGATGTCCAATACTCGCTGAACTGAAAAGTATGAAATCTACCTTATTTCAATGTTTTAAAGTGATTTAAACATGGTTTCTATTTTTCTATACTAGGTAAGGCTTGGATTAAAAAGGTGGACTTGTAAGGTACGAAGTGACAAAAACTGGAAGCTCAGCTGTCAGAAAAGTCCTGAATAGTGATGAGAAAATATGGCCAAAACATTTCAGTTACTTAATTATAATATATATTCATTTTGAAGAATTCAAGTTTCAAAGAATAAAAATTTTATTTGTTGCACATACCTGGAGGTAATTTCGATTTCAACATATCCATAGCTACAACGTTAATGATAAGGACCCATATGGGACACTCGAGTAATTCAGTTTCGTTCTTCACAAATGCTATTGCGCTTAGACATTGACATTCTAATCTACGCCTATCAGGGTAAGCTCGCCTCAGTTCTCTATTTACATTTGATTGAAATTTCTTCATATCGAATAACTGAAAACAAAAAACAATGGGTAATGTATATCTAAAAAATTGTGAATTGATTACCTTCACGGGTTTGTCTACTTCTAAAGCGCAATTAGGCAGTTTCAATATTTCATTTCCAATAGAATTCTCATCATCTTGACCGGTGTTTTTGATGTAAACGTTACATTTGGACACCCTTTTAATGAGGATGTTGCCAGCGTCGTCCATCTTTATTTTAACACCCTGCAAGAAGGCCATTAGAAGAACGTGTACATTATTGAAAACTTTAAATACTTACATGTCCGATATGTCTCTTGAACTCTTCTGTTTTCTGATCTCGCATGGGATTGTCAAATCCGCACAAGCCGATACTGTAAAGAAAAAGGAAGCAATGAACGGCAAGAATTTTACAAAGTCACAATCATCATATAACTACTCTTTCACAAAATTACTAACGACAAATACGAATTTTGCCAATTTCGAATAGGGTAGCATTGCGTCGTTATTTGCGCATGTCTGTGACGTGAACGCCAAGTCTCGCTGGACAAACTATAGCGTACGTAATTATTGCAAGGATAATTTGAAGTTTACTTGACCAAGGATCTTTCCGTATGTTCAGAAATTCGTTTAGAACAATATGATTAAATTTGGGAGCTAATTTTAAATCGGTAGATGATACTTTTAGGAATATCAGTTATCTCATCATCAAGTGAACAACTAGTGATTTTCTCATTCAAAAGTTATCGAAAATAATGATCAAAAACTTTTATATCAATATTTGATATCTTCACATCACAGGTATTGCTTTATCGAAATGAAATGTTTGCACAACACCAACTGCAGAATGTTAGAATTCATTATAACTATTCAAAGCGACATTTTATGTAACGAAACTATAAGCTATTGGCTTGTGCGCTAACAAATACATACGACATTCAAGTCAAAGGTTTAGAATAGTAGGCGCAGAATGATTGCAAAACAGCGTCAGGCAGAAACACTATAAAGTAGGTAATATTTTTATCGTATTATCAAGTTACCTTTCTAATCCTACACGAAATGGTGCTTGTTTTCCGTTAGATTGATATTCTCAGATGTGTATGAATAGCTTCCGTTTGTTAATTCAGAATCGTTTAAATTACTAGTATAAAACGATCGAAATCATCGAAATATACCTACATGTGAATGGAAGCTAGGCCTAAAAAAAAGGTAAAGGCTATCCTTCACACGCGGGTTGCATATTTACTTTCAGATACTGAATTAATTAAATATGTGAATTGAAATAGAAAAGTTTAGATATATTCGTCGGAATTTTATATTGAAGTTCGAATTGGTTATGTCTGTGGTCCAGATGGTTGGGAAATTGTCTAGGGCACAGACGGTACCGGATTCGAATCCCGGATAAGATATGGGTGTTGTGATTGTTCATAATTGCAATTTGTTGGGTAATGTACTAGCTTACGAACCCATGAGGGAACACATGCGCCTATGTCTCATCATCCGCTTAGAATAAAAAATAAATAAAATTGCTTATTGATTATAGATTACGTATGATTTTGAAGTAGATAATAGATTATAGTTTTTACAAATAATCTACTATCTATTCGTATAATATGAATCAGGAATATATATATATATATATATATATATATATATATATATATATATATATATATATATATATATATTTATATTTTTATATATATATAAATATATATATATATATTTTTATTTCATTCGAATTGTTGTTTCCTGTAGTCTTTTTCTATTCAAATTTTTTCCAATCAATAAATGTCAAAGAAATTTCAATTTTTTCAAAAGTTTCGATAAAGCCACGAATGTCGTGGCGAAACGTCAACTTTTTAATAAAATCGAGTTTTTTGAGATTCAACAAGCCTGTTATTGCTAATAATTATCAAAAGATTATATATATATATATATATATATATATATATATATATATATATATATATATATATATATATATATATATATATATATATATATATGAATAATTTTTTGTCCATTTAAGTACTGTCAATAGTTCTAGAGTAAACCGTTAAAAAAGAGAATAATCGATTATAAGGATAGTTTCAAAGTGAAACTTTTATTCAATCGCCCCAAAATTTTTCCTCCATCTATCGCGTCTCGCATTACAGCCGCAAGGCGCATGGCAGGGCAGCCAAGGCCAATATGGCGGCGTCATATCAGCTGACCGTGTTTATATTCTAAATTATTCGTGCAAGTGTCCTGCGGTATTTCTGTGTTTTGATCTGTATATTTATTTTATCGTTATGGATAACGATACAGCTAGTGAGTTAAATAAACCGGCCGTTATTGATAGAATAATTGAAGTTGACAACGATTCAATGATTAGAATAAATATTGCTCTAATTTTTAGTATGCGTATATCATCTGAATGATTGTATTAATTGTGTATTACGTACTCTAATACGCAAATTGAAATTAAATTTTATGATTAAATATTTTGTATACTATTGATTTTAACATTAAAAACGCAATTTTAATAACCTAAATCAAATAATATTTTAAAAATTTTTAGTTAAATACCCACAAACCGAAAAAAAGTTTCACTTGCTTCGTGGCTTTATGAAACCACACAAATATTTTTTTTCTATATTGTGTGTGACTAAGCTTTCAAATTGTATAAACACAAGCAGCGTATTGAGCGTGAATAGTGCGTTTAATTTTTTTTTTTGATCCATTTGATAAACCATTCGAATTTAAAACAAAATCTTTTGTAACTGAAAAACCATGAAAGTCAATAGCACCTTGACACAAATATTAAACCATTACTTATCAAAAAAAAACCTATTATATCATATATAGGCTATTTACGGCTATCATTATAGACTGCACAATATTTCACCAGCTGGCGTCATCTGTACTTCAGGCTTAGCAATTATCAGTCCACCCTCGTACATCGTGATTGCGACATTTAATTGTTATGCATGACTGAACGAATGTTATAAACTGTTATTATTTCCAAAACTTGGAATTTATGTGTAATTGTATGCTGAAATAGAAAACAAAAATTCGATACATATTTTTTTGCAATTATTTCGATGAAATTACTGCATTAAACCCTGGAATAATGCCTCCGGAAATGTGAATTGGCCGAATATCTGAGTCACTGAACGCTCCCGGTTCGTGACTGAAAGCGAAAGCGGCTATTTACATACGCCGTGATACCGTTCATATTTTCGATTATTGCTCTAGGATAACTGAAAATCAATTCATCTTTGAATTGAATGTTGTAACGCTTTCTTCACCTAAAGACAATCAAGGATTGTTATAGAAGGCATATCTATTCATTCATAGATTTGTTCAGTGAAGTTCTTGTCAGAATTAAGTGTTTCTGGTGATGTTTCACCAGCCGAAGAATACCCTTTTTTTAGGCTTTTCAAAATTCCGTTGTCCAAAGCTAACTTCCGAAAGGAATTGCATATAATTAAACAAATGACAGTAAATAATGGTTATTCACCCAATATGATTGACAGCCTCATTCAGAGGAAAAAATACAAAATGGTAATTTCAGAAGTTTACCCACTTATATCCGAGAAAAGTAGAGTATTCAACAGTTTAACATACTTGGGCAAACCTTCCGAAAACCTAAAATTGTTTTTTCATAAACGAAATTACATATAAAACCAACAATAGCATTGGAAAAATGATTGAAAACAACAAATCAAAAGTGTTCATGCCAGGTTGAATTGGAATTAATGCCAACTTCCAGAAGCAGCAGTTCATTGGTTGGCCTAATAACTTCGATTTCTAACACTAATTGAGGTGCTATGCTGGGAAATTCTTCTTTGAAACCTGGTTGCTTGAGTCTTGGTCACATTAAAATCAACCGAAGTATCAGATCTCCAGTTAGAAATGATCTCAGATCGTTATTTATGTACTTAATGAGTTGATGGCTAGATGTAGATGCACTGGTAGGAACCTTGTTGGTGGTGGATGGTATTAGATATCCTACTACCTTCACCGACGCTCACAATATTGTTTTTTGTCGACTTACGAAGACCATCAATATGAATCACTAAAAGCGTTAGTGACAAGAGAGACCCTTGAGACACACCAGCATTTAGAGTATGCGGGACCAAGCTTACACCATCGAACATAACACGTATTTGCCTTTCATGGAAGTAGCTTTCGATTAATCCTCATAGTATCCTCTGAAAACAGTTAATAGATGATCACAATGACTTACCGAAAACCATCGAATCCGTCATCCGATCCATTTACTGTCAAAACTGGTGCTCGGGCGTACGCTTTGGCCACTCTTCTATTTCTCTCTAATACAATCACTTTGGCCCATATTTCGTCATCTATTTGCGTCCACTTGTCCAGCACTTCCTGTATGTGGTCCTGAAACAAGGAGAGTTTGAATGTTTTGTCCCGAAAATTGAAAAAAGACGAGGAATTTCTTGAGGCACCCGATTTGAACAGATGCACTTTCACTATATATTATATATACAGAGAGGGTATAAAGTAAGTACCCCCTTCGGTAGCACGCAAATGTTTGAGTACGTTCAATTGACGCAAAAATTTTAAATTAGGGTAGGGGTCATGTGGGCCCCTCAATAGAAAGCTTACTTCGGAATACATACAGCTGTGAAGCTTGCAGTCGAAAATACTAAGATTTCTTCAAGTTATAACTAAAAGCCTTCAGCATTAAAAAGCCATTTCACTCTGTTGAATCAGATTGTTGCCATGTATACGACAAGCTTACTTATTTCTTGAAAGGTTGAAAATTGTTCAATGTTTTTTTTTTGGTAACTTCTAAGCGAATCTTAATAATTTGGCTCTATATTTTAACATGAGTGTATCATACCCATGGCAACAATCTGCAGAGTGAAGTGGTTTTTAAATGCTTCAAGTATTAGTTATAACTTAAACAAATATTAATATGTTTGGCTTCAAACTTCACAGTTGTATGCATTTTAGAATGAGCTTTCGATTGAGGTACCTACACTAATTTAAGATTTTTGAGTCAATTGAGCGTACTCAAAAAGTTTTGAGCTTCCGAAGTTTTAATGGAAAGAGGGGTATTTCTTGCGTATGAACTGTAAATTTGATCTTTTCAAATTGAATAGAATAAAGTTACAGGTGTGGGGAGCTTATATATATATATGTGAAGGTATTCATAAATATATATATATATATATATATATATATATATATATATATATATATATATATATATATATATATGTATATATATATACAGTAGTGTGCGAATTAATGTGAACACATCATAATTTTCGAAATTTTATTTTTTTTCGCAGTCGGCAACACGTTTATGACAGTCAGTGAGTATTAAGACGTGTCACGCTACAGACGCGTTGTATTTTGGTTGTTTTCTGAATTAATTTATTGTTGGTGGAGTAAGCTGAACTAGGACCGTACTAGATTGAAATTTTTGAGGATGGATATTAGTCCCAGAAAGCGCACTAAGCGCACACACATCAATGACTCAAAGAGATATTGCCAATGAGTGACATGTGAGTTTAGGAACCGTAAATAAGATTTTGAAGCAAAAAAAGACACTGGGACTATTGAGGTGAACACAAGAGGAAAATGTGGAAGAAAAAGAAAGTCAACAGCAAGGGATGAAGGTTTTTCAATAAGAGAAAGTAAATTAATCCCTAGAAAAACGAACCTCAGAAAGACGTAGCACACGCTGGAGTTATCATTCATGACTCCACTGTTCGAAATCGACTAATAGAAGGTGGAAAAAAATAATTAGATCTCAAAAGAAACAGTTGTTGACAGCTCATATGATTGAAAAACGATATGATTAGGCAAAAATTTTCAAGAGCTGGACTGTCCAAGATTGGGGGATTGTGTTGTTTTCAGATGAGAGCCATTTCTCAGTACAAGAGCAGCGATCTCGTTACGTAAGAAAGAGTGACAACGAAAAACTTACTGCAGCTCATATTGACCAAACAGTTAAACATCCTTTAAAGAAGATGTTCTGGGGTTGCTTTTCATATAAAGGTACTGGATCCCTTGTGCCAATCGAAGGTATGATGAACTCGCAAAAATACAAAAGCTTATTAGATCAAAGATTGGAAGTTGAACTGAGAAAAGTTGATGCTAATGGTCAAGCAGTTTTTCAACAAGACTCTGCTCCTTGTCACGTGTCCAAGATGATATTGAAATATTTCAAGGATAAAAAGATATCATGACTTGAATGGCCAGGAAACCCACCGGATCTTAATCCTATTGAAAATTGTGGGCAATCTTGAAAGCTATACTACGTAAAATAGATCGTACAACAAAAATCAAACTCATTGAGGCTGTCATCCAGATATGGTTTCGGGACTAGAAAATAACTGAAAATTGTGAAAAACCTATTGATTCAATGCCAAAACGTGTCCAAGAAGTTATTGGAGCTAAGGGAGGACATATTTCATATCAAAACAATTTGAATTGTATTGATTTTTCGATTGCATTTAAATGTAAGCAATAAATATTTATTTTTTCGAATTATCGTTTGTGTTCACATTAATTCGCACACTACTGTATATATATATATATATATATATATATATATATATATATATATATATATATATATATATATATATATTTGTTAGTATTTGAAAAAATTATAATCAATTCTTGCCTTCAAAATCATATCGAATATATAAAGAATAACCCATTCTAACTTAATTTTTAAATTACCCAGAATATTTCTATGATTGAAAGAAGAAACATTACATAGTTTTTAATTCACATATTGAAAGGATCTCCTTTATCACGCTTAAATTACGTTTTATAATTTATCGTTTATATGCCTAGCATGCCATTCGTCTATTGTCTGGAGTGTAGCGTGAAACTTCGTTACAATAAGTAGTTATTTTCATTACTAACGTATTTAACTGTGTAGGTATTTATTTCTAACATTTCATGTAGTTTACATAGATCAGATAAATTAATTCGTGAGTAATGAATGTACCACATGTACCACAAGTAATGCAAATCATCTGAATATATCAATTCTTCACTAGCCGAGTACATTTGTCCTTCGTTTAATTTATAAACAATTTACTAAAGTGACTACCATATATTTCTTTCAACTTCTATATTACATAAAGTGAACAAGGAAAATTCTTCAATAATTTTAAAAATTATCAAACAACTTTCCAAGGGAGCTGGTTATATGTATTCTGCGACGAAACTTCTACATTCACAATCCATGAAGAATTTTCCTTGTTCACTTTGTGTATTAGGTATATCTATTTGCTTGTCTGAAATAAATGGAAATTAAATTTCTGCTCCTCGTCCAGCAAAAGAATATATACAGTAAAAACTGAAATCAAAATGAAATAAGTATTTATTGTGCAAGGTCTCGAAATTGATATTTCGCAATTAGTGAAGCCCGCCACTGGTCTGGGGGAAAAAATTTAGATCAGGTTTCGAATTCTACTTGCAGTAATGGTAAATCATTGTGACTATCCTAAATATAGCAAGTACACACAACTGCGATAACTCTTGAAACGAGTATTCCTCTTATTATTCCTTTCTTTGCATGTTACAATGGCAGTAATTCAATGTTTCACTGATAAAAATATTGTGAACGAATTTGTCTCTAGATTTCTCCTTGGAAGTCTGATGTTGAAACGAAAACATGTTAGAAACCAGTTTTTTCGAAATAAAAATTGTTTCATAAGGTAGGTCGTGGGTGTAATACTTTACTCTGTATTTCAGATCTGGAGAAGAACCCCAGAAAAAGACCGAAGTCTCGTGAAAATCTATTAGAGACAGATATATTCATTCTGCTCAAGTACGACTTTGTCTCGCTAGGCAGAGATGGACTCAGACATTTTATATATTACTTAAAGCCAACAACAAGAAAAATTTTTCAGTAATTATCAAACAACATTCCAAGGGAGCTGGTTTTATGTATTCCGCAACGAGAATTCTACATTCACAATCAAACAGTGAATTATAAAAATCGTCAAGTCACCCCGACGCAAAATTTGCATACAGCTGTTTCGATCTTATTAGATCTCATCCTTATTTGACTTGGAGAGAATTAACTAATTTCTAATTGTTCCCCAATATGAAGACTATGGTCAACTTGTATATTTTTCGTGCATTCAGACATCTTACTTGATTTAAGCATCATGCATTTTCATCGTCAATAATAGTTAGCAGATTTCTGATACTGTAAAGATGGATAATGGTTTTAATTTCGTTTTAACTCACCCGCCTTCATGAATACTAAAAACAATATGTGCCTTAATTTTTCTGCACAAAAAAACATCTCAATTGATCACCACTAACTAAAATTAAGTTGGAAAGACTACCTTGGTAGGTTTCTTCTTCCATAATATAATGAATTGGAAATGTAATTTTCATAGAGTTATCTCTTCGTTCTGTCAACATTGTCGAACTTAAATGTGCACAAGATAATTTGTTACAAAAATAACTTAAATTTGAGAAAATAATAAATATGTTTCAAAACTCTTTCAGCGTCTAATTTGACATTATTAAAAGGTGAACAAATAATAGTGCTCTAGCGAAAAAGGGTATATCAGGCTAAATAGGTGAATCTATCTTTTCATGAATCGGGGTTCATAGAGTTTAACGTTTCGATTAGACACCAAAAACATCGCTTGTTTGGGGTAAAGTTAGTCATTTATCTTCAGAATTGAAGAGATAACTCTCTTTACATGCAAGCGTAACAAGGGTTGTCTAACTTCAGGCAATATATGAAAACGCGTTAGAGAAAACCGCAGCAGGCAGCGTCCGCTACGAAATAGGTTTTGGTTAGGTAGACTTACAGGACGCACTACTTACAGCGCACAACCAGATCCATCAAAAAGTGATTTTGAATCGAACCACAAATTGATAGAACGCCCTATCGGCATAATTTTTTCCAGTTTGCTACGAGTTCCAGGGGTTACTAGATACGATAGAAAAGAGGGCTTATCTTTTGGTGATCAATCTAGAACCGCTGGTACACCGACGGCAAGTAGCGAACTTCTGATGATAGTATTGTTAATATTTCGGTTAATACTCCGAATAATAACTTTAAGCGATCCACGAAAAAGTGTTATGTGAGCGATTGATATGTATTGATTGAGAAATTGTTTTAGAGTAGATACTGGGATCTTCTTGCACCATAAGTCAATTCTCTTCAAGTAGAAGTGTTATAAAATGTTTCAACTGAATAAGTATATCGCGTAGTATAAAATCTTCATAGCTTTAAACTTGCAATTTGTTTCTCCTAAAATGTAATATAAAAATATCAATAGTATTAACCTTCGTGATTTCCAAATTCAGATGAAGGACTAGATTTCTGAAAATAGAGGAAACTTGCAAAGCCCGTCCTGCGCAATCCAGCCATTTCTACATCCACGTTTGAAAGTAAGCTAAATGTAGGAGCAAAAACTGAGACACCACTAACTCACTTCTAAGCATTACAGTTAGTCATTATAGTCACTACAGTAACCGACTTAACTATGCTGTCACACTCTACTAAACTATGTGGCTACTTCACTTGATAGAATTGCGTGTCTGCGTTTTTATTATTAATTACTCGGTGCAAGGCGAACGGAATTCATTTTCATAGCCACACTGTTTCATATGTTCGAAACTTGAGGAACTTTTCTTTTTTTTTTAATGAAATTTAGATATTTCAGTTTGTTGGATTTTAACTTCGTTTAGTTATTCAAATGAAGTTCTCTAGTTAATGTGAACTTTTATCTTTAATCTGTTTCTCAAAATAATACATACTTCTATGAAAAATAGAGATTATATTTTATTTGTTCAGTTGCTTACGTTATAAAATATAACATTGTTGTTTAGGAGGTCACTTCATAAAATCAATACAGCTGTTTTTGCTCATTCATTGTTTGTGAGAGTGAAAAATAAATTTTGTTCTAATACAAAAGAAATCATTCTTTTTTTTCATGAGAACGTCTAAGTTTTTAACAAACGCCTTTCTCAATATATTTGTTTATATACGAATACGTATGCTGCTGGAGAAGCCCAATTGTATGGGGAAAAATATACGCATATAAGTATATGGGTATATATATATATATATATATATATATATATATATATATATATATATATATATATATATATATATATATATATATATATATATATATATATATATATATATATGCAGGATATTTCCACATAAGCGCGAAAGTTTTTGGGGGTGATCACTGGTCAAAAACTGGAGGGGCTCTTTCATATGGAAAGAACCTCTTAGGCCTTTCCTTGCAAAGATACACGCTTATAAAAATGAGACAAAAAATTAAAGCGAATTGAACTTTCAACTACTGCATAAAAATCAAAGCGACTTGACAGAATAGATTTTTTCTATTTCATTGGCAGAAGATGTTATATTTTATTTTTTCTTTGAGAAACTTACGGAAAAAACCCAGGAGTTGAAATAGCTTAGCACTTAATAACTCTTCTCAACAAATATTTTTAAATCATGATATTTTATTTTGTTGAAAAGTTCTGGTGAAAAATAGAATGTTTCGCCCCTTTAAAATATTTAAAAAATTAAGAAAATATTCATGAGTAGCTTTTTTATTGCATACCATTTTTTTAAGTCTTCAGCAATTTCAAGAAATCTCATTTTTGGAAGCGTGTAACTTTTCAAGGACAGGCCTTAGGATTTAAAAATATCAATAAAGTGCAACACTCTATTATGTTCTTGGAAAATACGGCCAATGACTAGAATGAATCCGTCAGAACACTAAACAAAAGTTCCGTTAAAAAAAGGTTGAAAGATTGTGACCTTGAGTCTATGTGTTGAAAAATTACGAGGATATCGAAAAACCCATTCGATCGAGGTCTTGGTCGCTTCCGTTTGCGAAATAGGAATTGAACGAGCCAATTCACATGGTTTTCTTATAAGTATAACACATCCCATTCGATTGATTCCACAAAGCAATTGCAACAAATGTGTTGTGACATATCAACACCAAGAAAACGTGATTGTACCGGAATCCAAGCCGCTACACGTCCTTGCCGTGCGTTCTACACAAACGTTGGAACGCTCTCTACGAATTTTCAGAATGCCTGCTTAACTGGAGCATAATAATACCGATTTACTCTTATTACCATCGTATTTGCAGTTACCCAACGTTCCACAGCCTGTAACGATGAAATCTACCGATTATTCGCTTGTCGATATGTCGTTTAGGAAATATGGATACAGCGAACGATTCTGTGGCTGAAAATAATGAATAAAATGATTGATCGTGGTTAAATCTTCGGTTAGATTTCACGAACTCTTTCAATTTCAACCAGGTAATTACGTGAATTGTCTTCTTCGGGGTTTTTAGTTATAGGCTGTTGGTATATATTATTCTCCATTGTTTTAATTTCGATGTGCTAATTTCGGGTGAAACTGAATTGAATAGAACCGGAAAATATAGAAATACTGAATAAGCATGGGTGCATCGAAGTCTTTTTTATAGTTTATTATTTATTGTCGTGTAGAAATATCCTAGATCTCTGCTTTTTTCGACTCATTCTGTATATTGGTAAGTTCATGGTGCCTTTTGGTGGTATAACCTTTTTTTGCAACCACCTCCGTTTTCATTTCTTGAGTAGTACAAAATGAGGGGAAAATATACAAGTTGAACATGGTCAATTTCATACATTATATAAGGTGAACATCTTCATGTCAGAAAGTATGTATTCTGGCGACGGAATTAAGCATTTTTGATCTAAACAGTGAATTGTTGGTTTCCAATATCTTTGGCGGAGGGCGCTGTTGGTTGTTATCCAAATATTAGTCCAACCGCGATTTGTATTGGGGAACAATGAGAAATTTTTGAATTCACTACGTGTCAGATAAGCTGCACTGAAGAGATCTGATAAGATCGA
>JARQZK010003642.1:370000-465000 GCA_030704885.1 Cynegetis impunctata
GATGATCTACTGTTGCCGTATTTGCAAGCTAAAATTATGAAGATAGTCCAAATTATAATTAATCGAATTTAACTTGAAGATAGCACCGACTTTGATTTATATATTGAATCTGAAGACTGTCTCATCATTCTGTGTAACATTACATTTGTTGGTATCTGGCTACGTCACAACATAATGAATTTTCAATTTTGAGTAATGGTCGTAGACTACCTGGCCTTTGTAGTCGTTGTATTATGCCTTCTGACAAATGTGGCTTGCGAGTTCCTACTGGGAAGATATCAATCTCAGGTATAACCTTTAGCAAACGAAAGTCACGATGACACAGACTCACTTTGCTGTGCAATAAACTATAATGAGTTAACTTTTACTTCTACTGCGAATTGACATTTCCACTGAGGCTCGTGTACTTTGGCTACTCATCAATACATATCTAATACCTTTAACCAACTTCCGAGAAGGTAAATATATTAATACTTCACACATCGCAGTATTAACTGGATGAATCAGGCCTTACTCGATACGTTTCCACTGCGATAGCAACACGGATTTTTTCACAAATATTTCCCATTTTCTTTTGAAGTTTATCGCTCAAAATAGAAACCGGCGACAAGTAGGAACAGTCAACATTTGTTGCCGGAACATAAAGAAATTTAAGGAACATTCAGGAATATTTTGGAACATATTCGGAAACACGCAACAGCAACAAAAATGTTCCTCCTGTGGAACTGTACCTGGATACAAGCATGATTCATTATTGAAGTTTCGATGTAGATCCTTGAGGTTCTTAATGTTTAATGTACGTAAATGTTGGAAAAGAAATGATACACACTTTTTCGAATAGAAATCTTATTTGTATGTTCTCAGAAAGAACAGTGGAAATATTGTGATTTTTCAAGCCGCACCACAATATCCGTATAAGTCTTTATAGCCGTGTTGAATTTTGAAATCCCTTGCATATTATAAAAAAATATTAAGAAAACATATGTTGAATTTCCTCGATACTTATTTTTATAGTGTCTCCATCAGATGGGACACCGTCTGTAGATGGTTAAAAAATTGTCTAGGGCACAGACGGTACCGGGTTCGAATCCCGGATAAGATATGGGTGTTGTGATTGTCCATAATTGCATATCTACGTATACTATAATCTGCTGGGTAATGTACTAGCTTACGAACCCATGAGGGTAGATGAGGAACACAGGCGAATACTCGCCTGAGTCCCATCATCCCCTTAAAAAAAAATCAGATGGGACACCAAGCTAGTTAGCTAAGTGTTTGGGTTCACTGACTAGCATTCTGGAGGTTCCGAGTTCAAACCCTGTCGACAGGCCTACCATGAGTATTTTTCAGAGATTACTCATGGCGTAGTTGAGCCACTGCTTGCAAACTCACAAAGAAGAATGCTGAGCTAGTATTCATCCTGTAAACTCGACCTTGCTTCCCCTCTTCTATAAAATATCCGGTCTCACATATTCCTACTGTACACTATTTTTTAGCAAAACAACGACTCAAAGACATTTCAGTTATTTCAGAGTGAAATTTCATAATTCATCACCGAAAAAACTGGAAATAACAATAGCGGTAGTGAGACAAAAAAGTTTATATTACTAAAAAAAACACTTCCTCAGCATCAACTCAATACACGTAAAAATTTACAACTCTCTATCTCTTTTTTTTTGCTTTTTAGTGGGTTTGCGGGTACAAAAGTCCTCCAGAACCCGTTTTGTAAGCCCCATGCAGTATCCTAAATGCTCTCATGCACTTTCTGTCAGAATTTTCACTTCATTTACTCGAATTTTGATGGTTTAGTTCTTAGTTAAGGACAACCCCTTATACAGAGCTCATTTAGTGTAATAGGAGGGCGCGGTTTTTGCAGATAAAATTTATCGAAGTATTGTGTATTGTTCAAGCATGATAGACTAGCAAGTACAAAAATATATACAGATCTTCATATAATATATGATATGGCAAAACTAAGGGAATTGGAACAATGCAAACTCATCTATAAAATTATTAAGAAGGACCAGAAAACTAGCACGGGGTTCAGGTTTTTATATAATACAAGAAAATTGTGTAATATATTATATCAGACCAGTGTGAGAGAATGGAATATGGTCTGCATAATCCAATATCGAGAGCATTTTTGAGTCAATCAACTTACAAACTCGGTTAAGGAATCAAATAAGCTTAGCAACTTTATGAAAAATATGGAACATATACTGAATGATTATACCCTCTACTTTTTGAATTGTTATATTATTGAAATATTATTGATGTTTCTCTTCGTTTTGAATTAATTAATTTTTGTTTTGTTTTATATGTGGTTCATCTTATTTATATACTATTTTCCTAATTTAGATTATGATGTTTTCTACACAAGTAGATAGAAAATTATTTTGATTCCAATTGCTGATTAGGCACTGTAATAAAGAAACGTCAAAAGTTTCAAAAAAACTTCGTACATTATTGTTATGCTGTTTTCAAGCGAAGTACATTCTGATATCGTGTCATATTAGTAAATCTTGGAATTATAAATGTGTCAATTTTGGCTTCGTCTTATATAGTAAATTTTCGGATTACAATATAATGTCTTGGTATTTGGTTATAAGAGCGATTTTCTGTCTTTTACAAGTTGTTTTTTGTTCATATTCGCAGTGTTCAGCTCGCTGTGAAAGTTGTTTTCAGTCCTCAGGGTCCCCCTCAAATGTCAAGGAATTTTACAGTCGACCTGGTTGATCGGTATTAAAGCGATAATCAAGTCTACCATATATTCTCGATTAGAACCAAACCAACGACAATTTGATATTCTATTAACAAATAAATTCCCACCAAGCCACTTAGCTGTCACTGAAATCTATATTTGGTCCACTGAAGTTGAATTGTAAGTTTTATTTAATCGGTTCGCATTTAAAATACAACTTTTCGCTATTTCTGGGAGATTGGAGTGGGAGAGACGGAAAGAGCGACTTGCTCAACAATTTCCAAACTCCGGTGAATTTATTTATTGCTTGCATTCCTCGGACTAACAGACCCGAAAAGAATTGATAACGAGAATCATAAAAAGTGAAATCACATTAATTTCCAATGATGGCCTCGAATATATCATCGTGAATTTCTTCAACGTTTTTGCTAATGAAAGGAATTATTAACACTCCAAGTTTACCTAATGAAATTCTAATACTGTTTTGGATTTGTTTGATTCACACGTCAAAATGTATTTGACATCATCTTGCTTTTGTTTACAATGTTGATTCAGTTTATGCAATATTTGAAATTTTACGTTCCTTATTTACTTTACAAAATTGATATTCTTCGAAGTTGTACCGAAAATTTAAACTAATTTCCCTTATATAAACTGAATCCGCGTACAAATTTTCAACCCTATAACTCGGTTCATGAACCCTTCATAAACTGTTCTTTTTCAACTCCATACACCCCCAAAAAAGCCCTAAAAAGGTTAATTTCATATATGTTGTTGTTCACAATTGATTTCCACATCATATATATATATATATATATATATATACATATATATATATATATATATATATATATATACATATATATATATATATATATATATATATATATATACTATATATATATACATTATATTATATATATATATATATATTATATATTATATATATATATATATATATATACATATATATATATATATATATATATATATATATATATATATATATATATATATATATATATATATATATATATATATATATATATATATATATATATATATATATATATATATATATATATATATATATAAATACTTTTATATATAATTGACATAAAAAATAACTTATTCCCAATCTCATTGCTGACTTTTGGTACGGTGTAATAGTTCATTATTATCAGGAAAAATGCAACTAAAAACACTATCTTTGCACAAACTTATGATTGAGAGGGTTATCTATCATGTACCAAAGTGATAAACGAATTAAGATGAAATACACATGCCCATGAGTTTTCAGTGATTATTATTTTCAAATTATACTGGGTAATGTATATAGTTTACAAGCCAATTGGCCGTTCGGAACCGGAACTGTAGGTATCTACCTTGTGAGTTAAAAAAAATTGCTGTGATGTTATCCACCCCGAATTATCCTTGTAACAGGATGAACGTATAGAAGTTGAATTCAATGTAATTTCTAGAAATTTGTACATCGTGTTGAAAAAAGTTTACTCTAATACGTACACGAGGGAGAGAGTTCACATGAGAAATATATAACCTGACTCTCCGACCACTACTCCTTAGTGAAAGATCAACCAACCCCCATCTTCAATGAAATATAAATAAAAAGAATTGTCAGGAATGGACGTTAGAGAAATCTGAACTTCATGCGTTTTTATTATATCCCCAGGTGATGGCGAAGTCAACAAAAAGCTCAATTTATTATACCCTACCTAGAGGCTACGTACGGCAATTCGACAGTATTTTATTTCATGTAGCACTGAGATTCCCGGTTAAAGGTTCACATTTAAATGTAAAAGAATCCTAGTATTTTTCGTGTCGCGACATTGGTTATTTTTAAAATGGGACTGGACTGGAGATGGCTTCAAACTGGTTTTGGTTAATCGGTGTATGCAAAGGAGTAATTAATACAACTTTAGTGGAAATTCGCTTGAAACTGAGAGTGACTCACAAAAAACACTTTTATTTCACGAAGAAAAAATACTGGCTCGTCTCCAGTTTATTGTTTATATATATATATATATATATATATATATATATATATATATATATATATATATATATATATATATATATATATATATATATATATATTATATATATATATATATATATATTTTATATATATATATATATATATATATATATATATATATATATATATATATATATATATATTTATTTGAATTGATTTTGCCTGTTGTGTATTTTTAATCATTTTTTTTAATTAGCAATAAGATAATAATATTAACAAATCGACTACATTATTTATAATTTTGTGCAATCTTCCACCAACAAGCCAATTGTATTACAATAATAATAATAATATATATTCATCCAGTATCATCCAGTATCATCCCGTGACAATAAACAATTGTATTGGATAAGTCAACATGCAATTAACAAAAAAAAAAGATTCGTTTTTCGGACTAATCATTAAAAATTGACAATTAACAAAAACAGATGAACTGACAGTTCGACTGAAGCGGACAAGGAAACGAGAACTGAAATGATCGTATGAAAAGCCTTTTACTGTAAACGCGCACCTATAAGTATAGTATTCAGTCAAGTGACTACCAATTGCTTTACCGTTTTGTTATTTAGGAAGTCTGGTAGATTCTATAAATTTTAGCATTGAATGACGCTGAAATACTGGACACTAAATTAAAATTCATTGTACATCCATAACGGATACCCTGGTATGTATTAACTGGACGTGAGTATATTTTCTCAGAGTCTCCCACGATCAAATTCAAATATTCAGTCACAATGATGAATCCATTGGTTGAACAAATTTTACGAATAGATAAAAGTAAATTTCCACTAACAATTATATAAAATTGAGGACAATAAACCTAATTAAAGAACCAAAGGAAATAGGATTCTACTTTTTAACGAACGTAATATTTTATTATATATATATATATATATATATATATATATATATATATATATATACTATATATATATATATATATATAATATATATATACTATATATATATATATATATATATATATATATATATAGATATATATATATATATATATATATATATATATATATATATATATATATATATATATATATATATATAATATATATATATATATATATATACCGGGAGTTAAAAAACAACGTTTCAATAATTTGGGAGCTAGTTCTAGACCTCAAAATAAGTGAAAAGTTTCATATAAACATGGGCCCGCAAATGAGCCGTTTCGGCTCATTTGCGATTTTCGATTTTCAAAATATTAACTACTAGCGCAACCAAATACTATAAATTATAGAAGATATCCGATTTATTTTTGACTTCTAGTGTTTTACAGAAGATTTTCCATATGCCCAACGTCCATTTCAATGCAGTTTCCCTCAATCGTCTAAAAACTTGATTGACCGTCACATGAGAAGAAAGTTGACGATCGGGATAAGCCTCTGCATAAAGGCGACGTGCTTCAGGACCACTTTCGTTGGCACGGCCATACATTAAAACCATATCACTCATTTCAATATTAGAATAAGGCATTTCAAATTCAGGAATAATAACTTTTTCTTAACAACAAAGTGAAAGAAAGTAAACAACTCGCAGGGCCGGCCTAAGGCGAAAATTGCAAGTGTGCTAGACTCAAATTTTATGCCCCTGTTTGGTATGGAATTTTTTGAAATTTAAGGTCCAAAAATACAGTTTTTGTGCACTTTTGCGCCTTGTAGAACATTAAATTTATGTATGACAATTTAATTCATTATTGATTGACTTGATATGGTCAGTACTCTTCCTTGTACTATAACCACTATTATGTCAAATAAACTAATGAAAGCTTAACTCTTCATTGTTCTTGTGAACATAAGAGAGTTGTTCTTTACAGTTTACTGAGAATAATTATTTTCCCCGTAGTAAGTTTGTGGATTTTTCCATATTGAATTATACCAACTGATAATTTTTTGCAATTTTCAGCTAACCGAAAACTTAGGGTTTTTGAAGTCCAATGCTATTCCAACGAAAAATCTTCTACTTTTTATCGGAATCTGAAACCTGGGCCATTATCCAGAGATTTCTAGATAATTGTATTTTTCTTTCATGTAACAACCAGCAGATACTATTAAAATAATAATAATGAATAATGTTCATTTGCACAAACAAAAATAACAGCTTTATCATAACATCAAGAATATGAAATAAAACTTGACTCTCATAGCTAGGCAGAAACTAAAAATATTCAATGATATAAGGAAAAAAACAGAGATTCTATAAAAAAAAGACTCTCAGAAATCCACCGTACTTTTAGGAGAGCTGTTATACGTCAGGAAAATTCGAAAAATATAACAACTCATTACGTTCAAATCATTCAAGCAGATTATTCATATTAATTCTTCTTTTTATTTCATGTTGTTTCTTCCAGTTTTGCTAGTAAGTACTTAGTTTTGTCCATTATACTCAAAACCTCTTCAGTTGGTGATGAAAGTAGACATGTCTGAGATGTTTTCTTGAAACTTTTGAAAGTTTTTTTACTTTTTAAATAAATAGGTGTTCTATCATACTGCCTTTTCATGATGTATACATAGTTCCTCTAACCAATTAATTTATTCGTCCTCTCCTTTATTTTATTATTGATTTTCATGTTCAATGATAAAAACTCAGTGTAAATTTCAACTTGATGTAGGTAGGTTATCTACTGTTGAACAGAGATAATATAGTTCTCAATCGAAACACAATGAACCACTGGAAAATACGAAGTCCAAAAAAACACAAATTACAAAGCTAAACGTTCGAAAACTCAAAATGAAATGAACGTAAATACCATTACAAACAATGTAATCAATCCGTTAATGGCCCATGCTCTAGTACCGATATTAGCCGTTCCGGTGCTACGATCTTAATTTCAGACGCTAATTGGCTAAAAAAGCAAAGCCGTAAAAAAAAAGTTTTAATACAAAATTCCTTCTATAGTCGGCGGCAAATTATTGGAAGCTTGGGATTTTCAGCTGTGTGAATTAATTTTTCAATCCGCAAACTGGCAACGACGCTGGGAGAGGGGTGTAGAGGGGAGTGTGCAGCCGTTTAGTGTCCAAGCTTCCAATGACAACTCGAATTGGATGCAAAATACTAAATAGAGGTACGTAAATGTCTTATGAAAAGCAAAAATTTGATGCCAGCTGTGATTTTTTTTCATGAACCGACTGAAAAACATTTCAATTGTTCAGTAAACAAGACATCTGAAATATGAAAATAAATCGAATATCGTATTTGGTTGTGCTAGTAGTTAATTTGAAAACCGTAAATCGCTCATATCTCCAAAACGGCTCATTTGCGGACCCATGTTTATATGAAACTTTTTGATTATTTTGAGGTCTAGAATCAGCTTCCAATGTATGGAAATGTTGTTTTTTAACACCCTGTATATATTGATTGATTATCCTTTCATCCAGAATTGTTGAAATTTATGGGATAATAAACGAGAAAACCCCATTTGGTTCTTTTTGTAAGTTGTAGTTGTTGGATAGATCATGAAATATGACTCCGTAAGGTTTTTTTTGACACTAGTTCGCTGAAAGGTGTTTGCTAGACGTGTAATCTATCTGTTTAACAGTACTCCTTATTTTATCTCAGAACATCGTCCTCTTATTGGTAATAAATATGTTTTACGATTTGAAGAATGAAGCAACGCTTCATTTAATGCATTAAGTTATTTGTGTGAATGTTCTAGAAAAATTGATGAAGAGTTACATAGAACTTAATACTTTGACTAAGGCCAAGCTATAAAGTATTCCTTCACAACGGTATTTACTTTATACTTATTTTTCTGGAGGACAAAAATAGCGATACAGGCCATTTTCTCTGTGAAACATCACAGAAAAATAATTCATCACCCACAATGAAAAGATTTCATAGGAGGCTCACGAAGTAAGTTTTTTTATGAGTCACAAGTCTTCGATATAATCCAAGAAAATCTAGTTTGACTGAAGAGAGGAAAAAAATTCAACTTCGAAGTGTTCAAATTGCACAGATTTTTTTCTCAGAACTCTGACTTGACTCAAATTCAGGAGATGAGGTCAGATCCTTTCATCATGTGAAAAATTTTCAGCAAAAATTAATTTTCACAGGATTCTTCATATTATTATCTATATATTAATACGCTCTTATGAAGGAATTGAGATTTTGTATAGTTGAAGTTTATATCGAAAAGTAGTGCTAAAAGCTAAAATTTATACATAATATGTATTACGTATATATTAAATGAATTGTTTTCGTTTGTTTGTACAGACAAATATCATTCAAACGTCAAACAATTTCTCTATGTATATTCTCAATATGGGTGCCATCATTTTTTATTCTTCAATTTAAATTGGAAGGTATTGGCAGATCAGTTTTCTTTCGAAGAGAAAGAAGTATAAGGTTAGTAAGTACGCTCTTTAAAATCTGAGAATTTCTAATCAAGCAGATAATTTTCGAATGAAAATTGACAGTTTTTTCAACCATCATGGAACCATGAAAACCTTGGGCACAGCTGATGAAGATCAAAGTATTATCACATACAACACTTTATCAATCCCTTTACACATCACAATAATGTGTAGGACTAGTCAAATTTCAATTGTACAAATTAAGAACACATAACAAACATATAACAAAAGATACAAGATAGATAATTTATAGAATAGAGGTGGGTTTCTGAGGATGGTTAGTAGCCCAGACCCCGCCCTGGTAAGTTTGCAAGCAGTGACTTACCTAAGTCATGAGGAAACATCTGAGAAAAACTCATGACACACCAGTTAAATCCGGGGTACGAATCCGAAGCTTTCCGACTGCTCAGCCTTTAGCTTGGTATTTAGGTAAGTGGGCTAAAAGTTATACTTAGTTTTACTATGTCTAGCAAATAGAGGAATACCTAAAATCTCGTCATGAGGAATATCGTAACTGAGAAAATCAGCCCATTCCTCCAGTTTACCCATAGTTTGACGTATATGAAATAATAAGGTAGGGTTAAAACCCTGGAATCTGAGAATATAGGCCTACTCATTTCAAGAGATCTTCTAAATATCAAGCAAATAATCCTTTTTTACTTAAGGAACACCCTGCCAATTTCCATAAATAAACTCCAAATATTCTACGAAACATAGCTATATACCAAACCGTCATAAATACTGGGCAAGATTTATATAAACAATAAAACACATATTGTCAATCGGAAGTTTATCTACAGAAACATATTTGCTATATGTGAGGTGATAAAGGAACTTCCCTAGAATTATTCTAGGTACTTTATTGAAATATACATCAATGACCTTTATGTGAATAGGTGCAGTAAGGTTTGCTGTTCACAACAAATTTCACTTGGGATTGCATATCCATTTCCATATACGGTATTCCATATATCATATAGGAACTTGATTGAAGAATAAATTCAATAATCATTTCACGTACATCACGTAGAACAGGAAATGCTTTGAAATTACTATAGAGGTTCATATGAATATGTTCATATGAATCTAATGACAAATAAGATGAAAACTACCAATAAACGCATGCAATATAGACTAGATGATCTTTATATATCAAAGTATGTGAGTAGTGCCATTGAAAATTTTTCGATATTTTCAAATCGCTTACTTCCAAAATAATCACAATCTGAATTTAGGAGGGACAACCTCTAGTTGGCAACACTACTTTCTACTTGTCAATGGATTGAAATAAAACTAACCCCATCATAGAATAAAGTAACGCCAAAAATAAATAATGACATTGGCAGATACAACCCAAACCAGAACAAAAGATGTGATAAATTTAAAAAAACTCTATCGCTAGCTGCATTAGAAAAGCAGGTTTCCAAAACTTATCCAGTTTGAAAAATCTATTAATATAATTATGATTTTTGCTCCGAATCCAAAAATCAAAAATTGCGCCCTTTATCGTGTAAACAATAATTATTTCCTCCCCGGGGGGTCAACCTCCCAACTTATTCATATCGAAAGAAATACCATCCAAGATATCATACGAAACTTCCTATATATATATATATATATATATATATATATATATATATATATATATATATATATATATATATATATATATATATATATATATATATATAGATATTATATATATATATATATATATATATATATATATATATATATATTTATATATATATATATATATATATATATATATATATATATATATATATATATATACAGGTTGGTCTATAATTCTATACATATATTTCTAGAGGTTATAGTATGTCCAAAAGCAGCGATTGATAGGGGAGATAGAACCCTGTAAAAAGTTTACATGAAGAAGTACCTTTGTTTTTAGACGTCGCCACTAGAAATTATTGTATATAATTCAGGACCATCCTGTTTATAATTTATATATATATATATATATATATATATATATATATATATATATATATATATATATATATATATATGTATATATACAGTCGATAACAAAATTAATTTGCATTGTCGGGGAGTATTTGTAGTAATATGCACTTACCTTGTACAATTTATCTTTCTGGTACCATACGTCGTCCTCGTCTTCAGGGGGCTGGAATGTGGAGTCCATGTGCAAGTCATCCCTGGACCTCGACAGGATTCTACGCCTTGATACCATATCAGTCAAGAAGAGCGTCGGCAACTCGGTGACTGCGATCTGCGAACAACATGGAATAGTTTAGAAAGCTTTTGAATAAGGGAAAGTATTTATTTAATTTATGTGAATTATGTAAAATTGAAGTGCAATTACGTTTTATATTCTCGAAATATTTTGGGCGAAATTGGAACATCAAAATTACAAAACTAAATTAATTTATAAGATGTAAGAATTAACGTATATTATATTCGGACGGACGAAAAAATTAATAAGTTGTTGCAAGATAATTTTTCATGTGTGACTCAATTTCTGATGTGAGAAACTTCAAAACTTATTGTAAGAACAACTGAAATTGGAAGTGGGAATTGTACACAATACATTTTTTTTTATTATGAACAAAATTAACATTGTGACGTCACAAGCGCTTTTAGCAAAACTTATAAAATATTATAGTTAAGAGATTTACTAGGAATGAGCCCACTAAAATATGGACTGAAGATCATTTGAAAATGGTTCTTAATATAGAGTGTATAAATAATTTAGGCTTTTGGGTACCTAACCTATCTAACCGAACTAGATGACCTATCCTATAATTTGCTATTACAATGTAGAATGTAGTCTATTTGATTTTTGATCTTTCAAAAATTATCGTTTTGAGTTGCTTTTTATTTGATGATACAAAAAAAGAGAAAACTGTTAAAAAAAAATTTTATTTGTTTTTTGTTGTTTTGTTACATGGCAAATAAGCGGTTTAATGTTTAATAATTGAAAAAATTAAGATATGAAAAATGTTTAATTTCATTCGAAAAAAATATTTTTCACGGGAAGTCCGGGAACAAAATTTCACCCAAATGTCCGGGGTTTTTAAAATTTTACGATGAAAAAAAAACTTTATTTCATTATATTATCATAAAATAGTCAAAAAATATATACCTATTCTATTGCAAATGCGGTCATAAGACCATCATTCGGCAGAATCAGTTTATAACTAACAAAACATATTTCATTATTTTGATAGCCTCGAGGTTGATAGTATTTTTCAATATACCGGAACATGAATGTTTACCACTCGTTTGAGGTATTTAAGAATTATCAAATATTAAATTGAATATGTTTTAGTCAAAATTATTCTCAATTTACTAATAAAATTTTGAATAATCAAGGGGGTTGGCAATAAGTTTGCCCTTATGTCCGCTTGTTGCAGATATTTTCATGTCGCATATAAATTACTTTATATTCCGATCCACTAGAGCTGTTTATATATGTTTTTGGCATAGATATGTTGACGATATAATTTCCTGTTTAAGGGCACCGCGAGAAGGTTTTTGTATTATATTAATAGCATTCACCCAGTATAGCTTTGCTAAACTTAGCCAATCAATAGTGTAATCACTGTATGTAAACAATATAAATGAAGTTCTCATCATTATTATAACTATTATTATTTTATAATATATATTATATTGAGGATTTTCAAGAGAAACTTTCAAGTTCTGTTTAATTGTAAACTGTCCGGCAACATCTGATGGGTTCTCTATACCAACGGGACAGAAAAATGAATTTTTTGTTGTTAAATCGGTCCTTGCTGGAAAATAAAAGAAGGAAGAAAATGGAGAAGGCAGCTTGGCATCTAAACCATAAGTGACAGTTAAATAAATTTGACAGTGGCTTAATAACTCCAAGAAATGTCTTTCATTTTGATATTCGAAATTCTTCAACTCTCATTTAGTACAAATCAATCAATCAAATCAAAATATGATTTATTGTCTTAAAATTATATACTTTATTGACAAAGCGAAAAATATAGGAAATAAACAATGTGAAACATAAAAATAAACACATCAATCAAAAAATATACAAACTAAACAATGTAATACCTAGAAATAAAAATCACACCACATTTCTACACAAAATATATACAAACTTTACAATAGAATCGAGAGTGTCAAATCCTCCTCAATCGAAGCTGATGCATGAGTTATTCAATTTGGTCATATTGATGAATCAATGCTCAGAATAGTAATCCTCTATAGAGTAATAAGGTCTATCAAGAAAATAAGATTTAGTTCGTTTCCGAAAATTGGTCAAGGAAGTTATAGATTTTAATTCCTCTGGAAGGTGGTTGTAAATTTTCTTAGCATTGTAAATGATCGACTTTTTTGTTAATTCAAAGGAAGGAATAGGGAGGTGAACATGATGTACCGAAGATCTGGTGGAATACCCGTGCTGTGACATCAAGGGTACTGCAGGAAAATACAGATTCAAGTAAATATAAAGAAAAAAAATTTAAAATTCTATTTTTCTCGAAGTAAGGTTTGAAATGAGTCCTACTTTTCAGAACATACATGTAACGAACTTCTCTCTTCTGCAATTCGAGAATGGTGTCAAATTATGAAGAATTACATGAACCCCAGAAGGGGAGATCATAACGAAGATGAGATTCGAACAATGCAAAATAGGCAATTTTTGTAGATGCCGTATCTAATTCACTTGAGATGGATTTAATGGCGAAACAGGCCGATGATAATTTTTTAGCTGAGACATGCACATGCTGTGAAAATTTGAGATTATTGTCGATAAAGAGGCCTAAAAATCTGACAGAATCGACTATTTTAAATGCATGGTTTTGCAGGAATAGATCCTGGGACTTATCTCTATAAAACAAGGTGTCGGTTTTATCTACGTTAAAGCAAAGTAAGTTTGCATCAGACCAGGACTTGATCAATCCAAGATCGATTGTCATTTCAGAGTGCAGCGTCGCAGAATTAGGATTGCTCCAAGTAATCATCCGCAAAAAACACGGTCTCGTTGTTTCCTGCACTATCACAAAGATCTAACATATCATGATTTTAATTAGAACTATTCAGTTCTTAACGACCTTTTCATATTGCTTCATGAGCTTCTTCTGATCTGTCATTTAAGTAATACATTTGACAAAAATTATCATTCAAAAAATTAGGCTGATGAAATATATAATTTTACGGTAATTAACATTGTTTATAATAAGTAAATTAACTTCTAGGAATTGACTAAATATTTCAGGGGGCGTTTTACTTGTCGACTTATCATACTATGAATCACATTCTGCAATTTGCGAACGAAAATAAAAATATTAAAACATATAGATTAGGTATTCTTATAAGGAAAATACTGTCAAATATTCAAGGATCACTTCATTTTATATGATCCTGAGAACTATCTGTTTGTTGCTAAATTATAATTTCAGTTTATTATTGCCATCAAAATTGAATTGGTGTAAATATTTATCTCCATTTTTGTCACATCATCCTACTCACCAATTCCTTGATTGTTGAACTTGTTTGAATTTCTATCCTACACATTTTAACGGATTCGTTTAACCGTGGGATTTAAAATCATTATTCTCAATTTTAAACAGTTAGTCTAAATTAAAAGAAAAGAGTAATTGGAATTATAAATCCCAATTTAATTTGTGAAGAAAACTCCTGAAATTACAAAGAAGAGCTAGGCGTGAAAGAATCACAAAATGTAGTAAAACTTTAATATTTGGCGTTCGGATTTTCTTGGTATTTCCATATTATCAACTGTCGTGCTACAGACAATAAAGAGAACAGATTACATCTGAATATTTCGAAATGAAATGGACTTGCAGCGAGATAATTTGAAATTTGATGGTGGAATATAAAAATTGAATTGCCTACCTTTTTGAAAAGGTGAAAGAGCCGCATCTTTATTATTCCTTTTCACACTACACTGTACCATAAACGTAGAGATATAGCGACTTCTTATTCAAAGAGAGATACCGCGTCTAACTAGACGCTACGACAAAATTTACATACTTCAGTCTTTCACTATCAAGTATTTTCAAGGTATTGTTTTTCAATGTCTAACGGTTTTGTGAGAAATCACATTTTTGCATTGAAATTGAAAGTTCGCAGCGGTAGTAATTCCCCCTCACAATCATTGATTTGTTGATCAACCGGCTGTGGTCTGTATAGTTGAGAAATTGTCTAGGGCACAGATAGTACGGGGTTCAAATCCCGGGTAAGATACGGGTGTTGTGAGTGTCAATGAGTTTCAAGCGAATAAATTTATATTTACTGTTTACTGGGTAATGTACAAGTTTACAAACTTATAAGGGTTTTGCAAAAATACTAACAATGCACAAGAGCAATGTAGAGAAACGATGAAATTGGAAAACTAAAAACTTAAATATTGAGATTAAGTTCTCGCACATTACCAATTGTCGTTTTATTTTAAAGTTTAAACTTTATTCTTAATTATCGTTTGTAGTTCACAAAACAGCTCATAAAATTTTAAAGTATGAATCTGCTAATAATATTTAGTTTTAATTCCACTTTTCCTAACTGCACTTCTCAGTGTTAACGTCAAGAAAAACTGATAATATTACACTCATCCAAAGAACCAGCCTCCAAATTAAAGAATCCTACTATGTTATTAGGCAGTTGACAGAATAACTATATCTAAAGTATATTTTGAATTATTAATATAATGTTGATGGACCTATTAACTACATACTTTAGAATATGTTTCAATCATTTCTTAATAGTGTAGCCTGTAGCATATTACTTGATATCAACGGTAGCAATTTGAAAATTCCAAACTAAAAAGTATAGACATTAGATAAATGACATTCCGAATATTTTCTTTATATAGAAACTTGATGATGATAACATGTTTCTATATAAATTTCAGTGAGTTGTGTATTCAACAATAGGTATTCATTGAATGGTAATAGCTGGTAAACTGAGTGCCTAATGTGGCTTATAATAAGAAATGAAGGAGCGTTATTTTAACAACGCATATAGTCAGCGTGAAAACAATGAAAACATTCTCATTATTTGAGGCAGAATACACTTTTAAACTCTACTATAGTACATAAGCCACAATCAATAAATTATGTACAGAGAAAAATATACAGATTTAGCACTGCAATGGACACTGAAGTTTCATAATCATCTACAAATAGAAAATTGTTGGTAAATCATATAAAGTCTAAATTATTATTCACCAAGAAATTTGTAATTCAATAAGCCTTATATCTAGCTAATAGACTTTTGACCTGATGTGCCAAAGAAGATTTAAAAGACATCAAAAGATATCTGATGGAATTTTCGAATTCCATCTAACAACATCCTCGCTCTTTTGACTTGTTCAAGTTCTTATGGTATATCCAAAATTACAATAATATAGTAATTTAACATTTTAGAACAAAAATCATGTTCATTGTTAGTTCCAGCTTCAGTAAATTATAAAAAATTGATGGTTATATTAAAATTCACTTGAAACAGAAGCACCTTCATCAATTTTTCAGACCTCCCTTTAGCTAGAATCAACAAAAAATAATTCAATCATAAGTTTTCCTATACAATTCGTTATAGATATTCATCAAGTAATGGTAGTGTTAATTAAACATATAACTAATACCAACAGTTAGCCTGAGCTATTATTAACTAAGAAAAGTATGAGCAGAAGAGTTTCGAACAAATAAGGAGTTATTCTTTCATAGCTCCCTATTTGTTTTTTACGCTCACGAAATTTCCTACATATCCAATAAACACAAGACGTCATAACAATTCTGCCATTATGACATTTCAACATTAATACAGTGCATGTAGAGACTGTCTCACACAAGGAATTTGCGCTGAAGGCATAGTTCCTTCATGAATGCAACCCTGACACATGGACGACATAGTCTTACGAAGTACGGTAATTGGTTTGGTATATGTACAAGTACACCAGCTATGGAAACAACTGTCAAATTCGTTATGTTCCTCTCAACCAAACACAATTAAACTGCCAGCTTTCTTTTACTGATCTGCCTCATGTGACTCGTAGGAGCTGCAAAACCTAATGGTATGCAGATCTTTGGACAGTTTGTTTTTTCTTGGTTGAAATACATTAGGATGACGATACTTTATCATGTTTTTGGTATCGTTGGATAGGACATGGCCTCTAGATGAACGGAAATTGATTGATTAGCCAGCAGGATACTTTTCAGGGAAATATTGAATAATGCTGTTCATAAAACGATCTTTGAGAGAATAAGAGTGATTCTGGGTAATAGAAATTATACGAGGGGTGTATCACTTCCTCAGGAATGTCAGGAGGCATGCAATTACACCAAGAGGTAAGCAAATATGACAGTGGGTGTATAATTTGCTTCGTAGGTATATATAAAAACAATTTTTTTCAATAGTAAGAGAGATTTTGGTTGAGAGAAATGGTAAGGGGTGAGTCACTTCATCAGGAATGTAAGGAGATATGAAACTACACCTAGGGTTATGCAAATATGTATAGCGGTATGAAGTTTGAACCATAACTGATCTTCTCTTTATCATTTATCACTACAGCACTTTGTGTTGTATCTTTCGATTTAAAGATTCTTTTGATTAACAATTATTGGTCAGTACGAATCGTTGGAAGTTTTCTCATCAACATCTTCCTTGCGCTTCCATATTAGTCTTTACGAATATATTTTTTATGGAATTTAATTAATATAAGCTAACATTTGTTAAAATAAATTAACTCTAAGTAATGGAGATATCATTACAAATGTAAAGTAAAGTTTGTTTAATTAGATGTGTATTTCCATGTTATAATATTGATGTCATAGTCATGCTGGCTGTTATGGAATAAGTAGAAACTTAAGGCCAATTGTACGTGTTCAGTTGTGCACGTAAAACCACCAAAAAATTCTTGTTAACACCGCCTTGCTATGCATAATTTCAATAATATAAGGTTATAAAAAGATATAATAAATGAAATGATGATGTTAGAACGCCAAGCAGCTGAGGTCACTACGTCCAACCAGATCAGACATTACCAGTTCGTAAGTGTTTCAATTTTATGAAAACGGAACGAAAGGCATTGTTATTACTGAAAGTCCAAGGTTCGTTTCATCACATGTTAGATTATAATATGTCATGCTGCCTTTCCTGGAGGAATTTAATTTAAAGCACATAGCAACTTACTCTAACAGAACGATTGAAGATACGAACGCTATGCCCGCAACAAAAGCCCACTTGCAGGTAAATTGCTGCGTCAAATCGAAATTATAAGGTGGAATAACACAACATTGATACGCATATGAGGATTAACTTTTTTTACAGCCGACCAATTTGATTAAGTGCAATCAAGTTTTCGATCGATTATGGCCTTATAAAAGAGTCCATGAATAAGTTCTAATTCATGTCTGAGGATGAAAATAAGGTTCATCATATCTGGGTAGTACAGAGAAATTAGATAAATAAATGAAAAGTAATAAGTAAAACAATTGTCTAAAAACTACAAACCAAAAAAACTTTTATTCGACTAGTTTCAATTTTTACAGCATTATCAAGACTGAATACATGTTACAAAGACATCACTTAAATGTATTTGTGGAATTCTGGACTTCCATTGTCTATAAAAATATATCTGAAACAAAAATAAAAGAAAAGAAAATTTGATTAGTAAGTGGCAAGAAAAGAAAATAGCTGAAAAATTAAATTCAATGAATTAGTAGTATCTGAAAAAAGGAATGAAATAATATTAGTAAATAATAAGTTGGAAAATGGTGAAAAAATAAAATTATACAATATACACGACGTTTCGGTTAGTTGGGTATCTCTAACCGTTCTCAAGTGTAAACTGAGTTTACACTTGAGTTTACAGTTTACACTTGAGAACGGTTAGAGATACCCAACTAACCGAAACGTCGTGTATAATTTTATTTTTTCACCATTTTCCAACTTATTATTTACTAATATTATTTCATTCCTTTTTTCAGATACTACTAATTCATTGAATTTAATTTTTCAGCTATTTTCTTTTCTTGCCACTTACTAATCAAATTTTCTTTTCTTTTATTTTTGTTTCAGATATATTTTTATAGACAATGGAAGTCCAGAATTCCACAAATACAGAAGAAACATTGTCGAAACCATTCAAACTAACATCACTTAAATATTCATATTCTCGGTTCGGTAACTGGAGGTGGTTAAATAGAAGCGATGGGTTTTCCAAATTATCAGAGATTTAACATAGGTGAGTCGATTAGGTCTAACTGGTCATTGAGAAGAATGTAATTATGCGATTTTTTAAGTTTGTTTATTTCCATGGTTTTCAGGTATTTCATTTTCACACTAATGAAGAATTTTCGGAGAAACTTATACAAATTTTGAACTATGGTATTACAAAACAATCTATTTATACGAAAATTGAATATAACAGAGGGGTTCCTAGAGAAACTAAATAATAATAAGCAATTCATTCAGAGGTATTAGTAGGTACATTGAACAGATTAAGGAGAGGAGAAGGGTTTACTTCAATCTGGTCGTTAACTAGGTTTCCGGAATTTTTATATTTATTGATGTTTATTCCCAACAGTTGGTTTTGTGAAGACTATTTTCTAACTGTAATATATTATAATTGAGATTAAATGTATGGGTTTCTTGAAAAAGATGGCACGCATAATTAGAGTCAGTTTTCTGCTTAATATAGCTACGTTGGTGTTCGTGTATTCGAGTTTTGAAATTTCTGATTGTACGTCCTATATAGAATTTTTCACAATCGTTACAGTCGAGTCTTTAAACACCAGTACGTTCATCTCTATGAATTTTTGATTTGTTCTTTATAATCAATTTTGAATTGCTATTGTTGGTTTTATATGAAATTTTGAAATTTTGTTTATGAAAAAACAATTTCAGGTTTTCGGAAGGTTTGCCCAAGTATGTTAAACTGTTAAATACTGTACTTTTCTCGGATATAAGTGGGTAAACTTCTGAAATTGCAATTTTGTATTTTTTCCTCTGAATGAGGCTGTCAATCATATTAGGTGAATAACCATTATTTACTGCAATTTGTTTAATTATATGCAATTCCCTTCGAAAATTAGCTTCGGACAACGGAATTTTGAAAAGCCTATGAATCATACTAAGATAAGCCGCTAATATATTTGAAAAAGGGTGTAGTGATGTGTTATGACTTGTAATATCTGTATGAGATGGTTTATGAAAAATTGAAAATTCCTGTTTGTTGCTTTTTCTGGTACCTAATAGTTAAATCTAAGTAATTAATAGAATTTCAGTTTCTAGAGAAAATTTAATACGAGGGTGTATGGAATTAATATAAGTAATGAAATTATCCAATTGTCTATCTGTACCAGTGTAGCGAACAATGACGTCATCAACGTATCTATACCAATAAAGAAAGTATTTACTGCTGAAGTGGTTCATAATAGTTTTCTTTAAATTATCCATGAAAAAATTTCAAAAATCGTTATCAAGAAGGTCGAAAACGCATTAAACTACTTGTGCACCTGACTATCGATTTTCAAAACGCTGTCTGTTACTTTCGGTGTAAATACGTCTAAAGAGTGAAATATCTACTTCCTCGCCAATAGATATTCTCAGGTTACCTATATAATCATAATTTTTCTACTTAAATTGCTTTCAGCAACGATATTTTCTATTACAATGTTTTTAAGTGAATAGCAGTTAACATAGAAAATTTATCGCAAACAATGAAAAAAAACAAGATAATTTAATTTTATTGATGATAGCCAGCAGGTTCGATTTAATGGACACATCTTTAGCTGATTATAGGAGTAATATTTATCTCGATTTCTTCGCTAATTAATCATATCCTTTATGTGACCAAAGTAGCGCGAGCGTTCTTTCAAGTTTTATAAGCTTTTGAATTGAAATGTAGTTAAAGCCAGATTAAAATCTAAGCCGCCTTTGTTATATTCTCACCTTAAACAATATATCAGAAAAATTCCCCAATCATGCAACATCCATTTCACACGTTGTGATTATGATTGTTTGAGCAATCATCTTGAGATAAACTGAGAATTTGAAATCTTTCCGAATATAAGCTAGTTCAATTCAAGAAGGACCTCAACTCAATCCACTTACCAAATTTTAACCATTTATTGTAAAAAAAAGTTTGTGCATATCGTACTGATGCGAACCAGATTGAGATGCAATTAGAACGGAGTACCTAGGCACCACGAAATGCAGCGCGGTTGACAAAAAAAGTTGAAACTTACAAAGGATCGTAGTTCAACATAAACCCAATGTATGTACTAAACCCTCTAACTCAATCTGCAGAAGTTGTGGAGTTCGGCAATTTTTCAAAAACCTCGAAACACAAGTAATATCTACGTAAAAATGGCGGCGGTTGGATTTCACCAAATTTGATAGTTCCGTTCTGCCTCAGAAAACGCGTCAGATACCAAATCAGCTCATTTGGTGTGATGTGAGCAGGTGGTGGCACATCCACAAGTACCGGAAAAACAATATATATATATATATATATATATATATATATATATATATATATATATATATATATATTATATATATATATATATACAGTGCTTTCATGATGAAAGGAACAAATTCATTAAAAAATTAGGTTTCTATTTCATGTTAAAATCCTCGGACAGGTCGATTAGTATTTTTATTTGGGCAATTTTCGCAATAAAAATTTTGTATACAGGGTGTCTCATTCAAGAGCTATGGCTTTGTCATTAGTTTTTTTAAAGGTAATACCCTGTATATTATTTCACTTTACAATTCTACGATAAATTCTTATCACTTTTTGTGAACATACCATATGCCTCAACTTGATGGATTCCCAGATTATAACGGAGATAGTGGAGCACCTGGAGATTTAAAATGTGGATTAAAAGTACAAAAAAAAATTTAGGTAAACATTGTCATTAAATCTGAAGAATGAAATTTCACATGTACCATCTGAATTCATTCACTGGTGCTGTATAGTCCGCAGTTTTCACGTTTTTAACGCTCCACGCTCCAGGCACTACACTACTTCATTGTTTAAGAAAATGCAATTACTTGAGAGAGAACGTATTGAAGTACTTATGATGATTGGTTTTGGAGATAGGGTGCGTTCACAAGAAGAAGTCTGCAATCTATTCAATGAAAATCATCCTGATCGTCCGCCAATTACTAGATCGACAGTCAGCAAAATTGAATCAAAATTCAGGAGATACGGCCACGTTAGAGATTTACCTAAAGGAAGACCACCGAGAGTATCTGAAGAAACAGTGCTGAACGTTCTACTAGAAACCCAAGATAACCCTCATACATCCATTACTACAATTTCCAATAATTTCAATTTATCAGTAGGGTCCGTGCATAAAATACTTAAGGTAAATAAGTATCATCCCTATAAAATTAAGCTGGTACATGAATTATTAGAAGACGATTTTGACCGCAGAGTACAGTTTTGTGAGCAGATTAATGAAAGTCATAATAAACATCTAAATTTCATTACAAACATATTTTTTGCTGATGAAGCCACCTTTACTTGAAATGGCCACGTCAACAGACAAAACTGTAGGTATTGGGCGACCGAGAATCCTCATTGGATGCAAGAATGCCACACACAGCGGCCTCAAAAAATCAATACATGGGCAGCGATTGTTCGAAATCGTATAGTTGGTCCTATTTTTTTGAAGGAACACTAAACGGAGAGGACTACTTGAACTTTCTCCAGTTCGAACTCATTCCGGCTTTAGCTGTTTTGTTTCCTAACCCACAAGATCCTGACATACCTAATAACGAGATATGGTTTCAACAAGATGGGGCACCTCCTCACTATTCAATCGCTGTTCGACAATTTCTTGATGCAACTTTTCCCAACAGATGGATAGGACGGAGAGGTCCGATTGAGTGGCCGCCAAGATCACCGGACATAACCCCATTGGATTTTTTCTTATGGGGTTATTTGAAGTCTAAAGTTTATTTGAATAGACCAAATAATATTGATGATCTAAAAGGGAGAATCAGGCAGGAAATAAGACTTATCAGTCCAGAAGTAATTGAAAATGTGCAACGGGAAACATTGAATCGACTTCAAAAATGTCTCGAAGTAAACGGACAACAGATTGAACATATGTAAAAATTAAATTAGTAATTACATTTGTGTGTTTTCATATCGTACCTCTCATTACCCACTATCTCCGTTTCTGGCAATCCATCGAGTTGAGGCATATGGTATGTTCACAAAAAGTGATAAGAATTTATCGTAGAATTGTACAGTGAAATAATATACAGGGTATTACCTTTAAAAAAACTAATGACAAAGCCATAGCTCTTGAATGAGACACCCTGTATACAAAATTTTTATTGCGAAAAATGCCCAAATAAAAATACTAATCGACCTGTCCGAGGATTTTAACATGAAATAGAAACCTAATTTTTTAATGAATTTGTTCCTTTCATCATGAAAGCACTGTATATATATATATATATATATATATATATATATATATATATATATATATATATATATATATATATATATATATATATATATATATATATATATATATATATATATATATATAATCTTTTGATAATTATTAGCAATAACAGGCTTGTTGAATCTCAAAAAACTCGATTTTATTAAAAAGTTGACGTTTCGCCACGACATTCGTGGCTTTATCAAAACTTTTGAAAAAATTGAAATTTTTTTGACATTTATTGATTTGAAAAAATTTGAATAGAAAGAGACTACTATGTCCATAGACCTTATAGTACATGGACTGCTAGTCCTCCATATGCCCATGCAAAAGAAAGCGGGGCCAACATCTTTCGTTGAAATGTCAAAGATAGGGGAAGCCGAATCGCGCCGATGTTTTACGAACTCGTACGAATGGCACGAAATGTAAACACTGGCATTTTGCGTCGTTACCGAGTTATAAACATCTAAGAATGATAAAATTCTCGCGTTTTTTTCAACCACACACCATATTTTTTTATTAAAGTTACGATCATTAGTGGTTCCAAGCGCAATGTTTTGCCTAATTTGTGGATGCATTCCCAATTCTCGTGCCGAGGGAATTACTTTCCACGGGTATGTACCTTTTTGAATGTAAAAAACCTGAGCATTCTGTTTTTCAAAATCGTACTTCAAATTTATTATTGTTGTACATTTTCTGACAGGTTTCCAAGCAACAATGTGAAAAGTTGGTTGGATTTATTTCAACTAAATGAGGATAACCTGACCAACGACTTACAGCATGCTAAGCTTTGCAGAAGGCACTTTGCTCCTGACAGTTTTGTCAAAAATGGGTCAAAGCGTTTGAAAAAAAACGCCGTGCCAACAATACGTTTTCTCAGCGAGTAAGTGACTATTTTCTGTAAATTACAAAGTTGCAGATTGTAAAAATTGAATGCTAAAATGGTTAAGTGTTGCATTTTTCACAAAACATAAAAAATACTGATGTGTAAAAGTTCTTGTCACACTTTAGAATGAAAAATAGAAATTACAATTACTTATACTTTTTAATATTATATACGTCTTTTTTGGTAAAATAATGCATAAGAAACTAAAATATTAGTAAAAAGTACAGACATACTGTTACGAAATCTATTTTTTTCCTAATAAAAATTTCATAAAATCTACAAATAAAAGGTTTGAAAACATATCATGATTTTTTTGAAATTCTAGGGAAGATTTCGATCGGAGAAAAAAACAAATAACCATATCTCCTGAGTGTATCGCAGTGAATTCAGAAGATGCATAAGCTTTTATAAACAATTATGGATTCGTATAAATTTAAACACTTACAACAAGCAAAATCAAGCTTGATAAATGTTAATAGTGACTGACAGTTGCTGACAAAAGTGACAGAATCAGGCTCGTGTTTACATTTCGTGCCATTCGTACGAGCTGGTAAAACATCGGCGCGATTCGGCTTCCCCTATCTTTGACATTTCAACGAAACATGTTGGCCCCGGCTTTTTTCGCCCAACTAGCAGTCCATGTACTATAAGGTCTATGACTATGTCTCACTAAAATTTTTTTCGGCTGTGGCCGTTCTTTGTTATTTATTACGTGCTATTCAGTCCAATATTAACATTCAAATCTGTTATTATTAGATGGTAAGGGAAACCACAGAAACCTTTACCCACGTAATGTTCGAAATAGGTTCAAATTATTTTGATTTTGAAAAGTCAAAGAATAGGGTACTATTTATCTTGTTTTCAAAAATTTCTCATTGCGGCTGTGGCCGTCTTCAGTTATTAATTACGTGCTACTTAGTCCAATATCAAGATACAGGTCCGTTGATATTAGATGGGAAGGGAACTACAGAAACCTTCACCCACGTAATGTACAAAATAGGTTTTACCTAGAGTACTTTGTACAAACATTCTCAAAAATGAAAATTATAAAAAATAGGATTTAAACCACGATGGAGTGGAAGCTTTCTCTTCTAAGCATTGAAATTGATTTACTTCTGGAACTGTATTTCAGTGAAATCATCAAAGGAGTTTTCGGAGAAAAATCTCGGAAGGTTCCGTTCGTTAACGCTAAAATTTAATTTCAGATGACTCTTGTTTCCGATTATATTTATATGTTTGTTAAATAATAAAAGAATCTTCACTTGGTTTCACAATAAATTATTGGAAAACTCGACTGAAAAAAATTGTCCATTTTATTCGGAAAATAATTTGGGGCCAGGGGGCTCCACTTCTTTGTTGCTCCGAGGTCTCCAGACCTCTAAATCCGGCATCGTCTAGGAGGTCTGAACAGGGTAAAAAACATCGTCCAAGTGCGAGTCGGACTCGCGCACGGAGGGATCACTACCATTGACTATGCCCCCCTTAAATATTTATTTTATTTAAATTTTATTATTTATTATTAAAGTAAATATACAATTAACTATTTTGTGAATATTTCAAATGCCTACCTGTTACCTTTTATTGATATCGAGCAAAAATAGGCAAAAAATGGTGTGTTTTTGTATGGGAGCCCCCCTCGAATATTTATTTTATTTTAATTTCATTATCTATTATTAGAGTTAAAACACAATTGAGTATTTTGTTAATATTCCAAGTGCCTACCTGTTGCCATTATTGATATCGAGCAAAAAGGGGCAAAAATGGGAGCCCCCTTAAATATTTTTTTTTAGTATTTTTTATTGTAGCGGCAATAGAAATACATAATTTGTGAAAATTTCAACTGATGACAGACAGACGGACGGGCAGACAGCGAAGCCTTAGTAATATGGTTCCGTTTTTTTTGGGTACGGAACCCTAAAAACTACTCCCGCACCTGACTGCTTTCCTTCGATACACACTGCAATTGTATGTATATTCGGGGAAAATACGACAATATCTTACTTTTCAACACTGAACACACTATCACAATCATGTAAAGAACACGCTTGGTATCGGGTAGCTCGATCGGCTTGTCTTCGATATTCGGAGTTCAAAGAACCAGGCAGAGCAAAGTAAATAACGTTTTGTCAGGAAATGATTTAAAAGAGCCAATATACTTCTTCGAGAAGCGCATTCATCATAAAAAAAGTAAAAATCGAGAATTGGAACCACGATATCTACAGCGCGCATAAAGTAAATACTCGTTTCTTGAACGGTCATGCAGAATTTTTTGAAGTATGTTCTCGCAGATGCCATTTGCTTCTATAAATTCAACAAAATCAGAAACAATATTCCAGAAGTAAATGTTCACGCCAAATTGTTTTGACAAAATTAGATTTTTTTTTATTAGTTGATTTTCTTAGTTCTACCAATCTGAAACTTATCACAATCACCACAATTAATTTCATAAACTCCTGATTTATTATCTTCATGAACTTTGGATTTATTATTTTTTATATGATTTCTTAAATTATTACCGGTACGATAAGCAATGTTGATGTTGTGCTTAGAGAAGAGAGATTTAAGTTTTCTACTTGAATTTCTGATGAAAGTGAGCCTGGCCAGGTGTACCCTCTTACTAAAAATAATATCAAATATAACAGCCTCACTTTCATCGGAAATTCAAGTAGAAAACTTAAATCTCTCTTATCTAAGCACAACATTAACATTGCTTATCGTACCGGTAATAATTTAGGAAAACAAATAAAAAATAATAAATCCAAAGTTCATAAAGGTAATAAATCTGGAGTTTATAAAATTAATTGTGGTGATTGTGATAAGTTTTACATTGGTAGAACTTTCAGAAGTTTTCAAACTAGAATTTCAGAACACAAACGTAGCTTTGTTAATCAGAAGTCGGATTCACATTATGCAAACCATTTAATCCAAGAAAATCACACATTCAATTTCGATTTTAAAATATTAAATGCTGAAAGTAAGGGAATTAAAATTAATTTTTTAGAATCATTACAGATAAATAAATACAAGCATTCCGGTCTCCTATTGAATAGCCAAATCGATCATACTTCAAGCCCCCTTCTCAATCTTTTCAAAATTACCGAACTACCTGACTAGCAGTTCAGAATTGATTTTTCCTATTCTAATAATTATTTGTAACCATCCTTCTATTTACCCATTCTACACAATTTGTCATCTCTTTATTTCTTGTTTTCGATATAACAGAGAAACATAGTTGGCCATTAGCATCTGAAGAAGGTGAAGTTCCACCGAAACGTGCGTCATGCGTTATTTCTTTAAATAAAAACTCAGTCAGATATGCTTTGCCATTAGGTCAACAGGAAATTGCTTGGACGAGGATGTACAAAAGATTGTTTATTTTGCCAACTTTGAGTCTATCCTTCGATATGGGATAATTTTTTGGGGAGCTGCAGGTAGAGTGGAAGAAATTTTTAAAATACAGAAAAGAGTTATTAGAATAATATATAAAATGGGGCAAAAGGAGTCATGCAGAGGAATATTTAAAAAAAACAAAATTATGACGGTATATGGAGTTTATGTGTATGAATGCCTAATATTTTTAATGAAAAATAAAGAAAAATTTATTGCTCATACATCAAGTCATACATATCCAACTAGAAGCAATGATATTCATTATCCCCAACATAAACTCTCTCTTATAGAGAAACATCCATCCTACAGATGTATAAAAATCTTCAACAAGCTACCAGATGAAACGAAGAAAATAAATCGTATGAAGGAATTTAAGGAAAAAGTTAAAGACATGCTAATCTCATTGGAACCATACTCACTGAATGAATATGTAGAGTAAAGGGAAAATGAGGATAAAACAGTTACAATATTTGTGTTAGAGGGTTGTACTCATTTGTGACGTCATTTTCGATTCTCTGTGGGTTGTTGTATAATATAATATGTAATCCATGTGATATTCGGAAATAAAGAGGTTTATTATTATTATTATTATTATTATTATTAATAAATGTGTAAATTGTTATTATTAACCATTGTTTTGATATAATCTCTGGATTTCGGTTTTTTCGAACTTATCAAATATATTAGATACTTATCTTTCAGGGATCTAAGTCTTAGTTATAGCACGTGTGTTAATTGAGAAAATACATATCCGGGCAGACCTTGAATACCGAATCGTTAGTTTTTGTTGAATTTTTCGAATTAACAAAAAGACGAAACGTAGTACAGAACTGGTTCGTTAGGCACGCCTTCGTAGCTACTTGTCTCAACGTTAAAACTAATGTTTATTTTGAGTTCTACCTGGTATTCAGCAGGTACGGGTGAAATTATTTCCATATTTGGGGGATCACATTTACAATTAAATTCAAAAGTAAATTGAAAGATATCAATTCCCTTCACTGATAACTTAATTGTTAGAATACGTACCTATTAAGTGTTTATCTTTATTGGTGTGATCATTCAATATCAAGAAGAACTTCTTCTAGTTTTTAATGTACATGATTCATTTCAGGTTGAGCTAATCATATTCTTGTTCCGTCTAAATTCTCCTATGACGTTCTAAAATTATAATGAGGGTCCATACGTATTATTCTTTCTAATAATTGATGCTATTTATGAAATGAACATCATCCATCAAAACCATCTTAACATCCATAAATGGTTATTCTCGAATGAGTCATCTTCGAGTTCTTAAATTTACCAAACGATTGAAACAAGGTTGTCATAGGAGACCCAACATTGAAATTAATTCCTGGGTAGTGTTTTACTTGAATGATTTGGATGACAGCTATTACGAATATTCATGATATTCCAATGAAATGCTCAGAATTATAGCAGAAAAATGTACCAGTTTTACCGCATTTTTATCTTCTATTCCATAATGAGATTGTTCTAAACTGGTTCCATAAATACAATAAATCTGATCATCATGAATTATTAAGATTGCTTCCTGCGGCTAAATCTGTAGGTAAGTAAGTATTGGACATGAAAATAGCAATTTGTACTATATCGTATATTTGTATGAAGTTCTTGCGATATTAGTGGAAATATACAGGTTTTTTTTTTGAGTGGCAATGATAAATAATAATTAATAGTTTTTAAAAACTAAGAAATAGGAAATAATTTTCAATAAATTTAAATTAACAAAAAAATTTCATTTATCGTAGAAACGCGTGGGGTGCTTGGAGTCAATTGTTATAATATTTTAATAATAGATATTGGTGAGAAAAGAGTCATTATGGAAGTATCTTAGAAAGAACCCCACGTTTTTCTACAATTAACGAATTTTTTTCTGTTAATTATACTATTCTTAATTTCAATTTATTGAAAATTATTTTTTACTTGTCAGTTCGGTTATCTCCAAAAGCGTATTTTTTTTCTTTATTTTTTCAAACTATCATTTATTTTAAACGCGTACTTGGCACAAAGGCCTTACCAATTATCGGATTTGGAAAACCGCTAATCCTGAAGGTCCTGATCAGGATAATGGCAAAAACTATTTATATTATTGCATTTTCGTCGGCCCTTGATAAGTGTGTAAACTTTCAAATCAATCCGACGTTTTGAAGGAGGTGAAAATCACGTTCAAAGATTCTGTTAGGTAGATACATACATAGCTACTAAGTTTTTTTTTATCTCAAGGGACCTACAGTTTAATGCCGGTTCCGAACGACCAATGGGCTTGAAATTAAGTAATTACCCAATAGGTTATCATATTTAGAACCTCTAAATTTCATGGGACATACACAACACCCAATATCAAAAGGTGGGACTCGAACCCACAATCCTCGGTTCACAAGCTAAACACCTTACCGCTGGGCTAACGAGGTCTCCTACATACTAAGTTGATAAAAGCGTGTTAAAATAATCTTTTTTCTGGTCCCATATAAAACTACAACCTGCTTCCAAAAAGTTATTCATTTGTCAAAATCTACTTTTGTTATTTCATTGAAAAGTCATGTGGGTGCAGATACGTTATGCAGAGTGGGGACCTGACAATTTTACTAGTTTGATTTATAATCGAACAAGTAAGGTGACATTTAAAATGTCATTAAAGTCAAGGAATAAGTGAATAAAATATATAAGTTTAATGGTTCCTATAAAGTTGCATTGACGATATAAAGGTATAAATATATAAATCCAAGTTGAAAGTACGATATACATAAGATATTGTGTAGAGAGAGTTGGTGAAACTCCCGAGTCAAACTCAAAGTGAAACCAACGGTTGGTATAATAGCAGTTGCTCATGGAATTCTGTTTATGTCAGACGAATTCGAATGTGTTAATTTGATTTAATTAATGAATCACTTAGTGAACTACTGAATGAAGTAGGACACTTATGAATCTTCTCATATTAATATAATTGCCACCACTAATTACCACTAATTGGTAATAGCACCAACGGTAGATGATATGCGTATCTGTTTTCCAATATGTTTCATTTTCAAACATTTACCGAAAACTTGAAACTTACGAGAATGTGCGGTGACATCACGATAGGCTTCACATTTGTCAATCAGTTATAATTTCTGAAATTAATTGAATCAGCCAATATAATATCTATTTATATATATATCTATATATATATATATATATATATATATAGGTATATATACCTATATATATATATATATATATATATATATATATATATATATATATATAATATTTTATATATATATATAAATATATATATATATATATATATATAGGTATATATACATATAATATATATATATATATATATATATATATATATATATAGAAATATTAACACGACTAAGAAATTTTGAAATATTTCAGCATTAGCAAATTCTGTCATAGTGAATAATGTATTAAAATTTGAGGTTATATGGTATATTCGATAAATGTTCATCAAGTTTACACTTAAGAACGGTTAGAGATACCCAACTAACCGAAACGTCGTGTATATTAATTGTATAATTTTATTTTTTCACCATTTTCCAACTTATTATTTACTAATCTCATTTCATTTCTTTTTTCTTTTTTTTTCAGATACTACTTATTCATTGAATTTAATTTTTTCAGCTATTTTCTCTTCTTGTCATTTACTAATCAAATTTTCTTTTCTTTTATTTTTGTTTCAGATATATTTTTATAGACAATGGAAGTCCAGAATTCCACAAATACATATTCGATAAAGTTTTACTTATTTTGGTATTTTGAATCGAAGTAACCTATACTTGATGGAAATTAATATTAAAACTTAATTCTACTATATTCACATTAAATGACAGTTGTTTCGACAGCACAGTCACTTCATCAGTAGTTATAAACTGTGTAACTAAATCTGATGAAGAAACTGTGTTGTCTACTTTTCAATTAGGTTTGCTATTCAAACGTGTTTTTTCAAAATATAATTCAACACGTTGAGCTACAGTTCCATCGGGTGAACAATGAGGAACATTTTAGTTGCTGTTGTGTGTTTCCGAAAATGTTACTTAAAATTTCTTTATGTTTCGGCAACAAATGTTGACTGCTTCTACTTGTCACCCTTCAAGCTACGATTCCACCGAAGGAACATTTTTGTTGATGTTGCCTGTTTCCGTGAATGTTCCAAAATGTTCCTTAAAATTTCTTTATTTTTCGGCAACAAATACTGATTGTTCCTACTTGTCGCCGGTTTCCATTTCGAGCGGTAAACTTCAAAAGAAAATAGGAAACATGTGTAAACAAATCCGTGTTGCTATCGCAGTGGAAACGTATCCAGAACGCAACTAGTAAACATTCGTTACGCAGATTTTCAGTGTGCAGTGAAGTAAGAAAACATTTTTGTTGCTGTTGCTTGTTTCCGTAAATGTTCCTTAAAATTTCTTTATATTTCGGCAAGAAATGTTTATTGTTTCCACTAAATAATATGCAACTTATGACAATTTTAGTTGCTTCAATGAAAACAAGAAATTTACGTATGTTGCCATGAGTTTCTACCCTTGGCAACAAGGAGAAACATTCAGCAACAAAATACGACCTTGGTGATAAAGATCTGCTGCTCCCGAGTTTTTTATTATCATTTCTATTATTAATATTTTTATTATTATCTATTATTATATAGAAAACTCCTCAATTCAATATTCAAATTTTTAGGAAATAAGAATCCTTCAACTACGATTATTCCAGGTTTTTTTCTTCTGGAAAATTAGTAGAGATATGAATATTGCCCACAATTTGCACGAAATAAATATAGAATGGAGTATGGTTTAGTGTACGGTGAATCGTAAAGTTGCAGAATAAGGAGCGAAGTAGCAGAACACGGTTACGTCGTTTGTCTCCCACTCAAATTTTATATTTGTCGTCTCACAATGGTGTTGCATAATTCTTCAGAAATTATACCATATCGTTAAGGGGTATGTTGCTTGTTTCTATCGCCTTATTTGGAACCGAAGACGTTGCGAATCATAGACTGACTGAATGACTTGGACTTCTTCAGCATTTTATGCTAATAATCGGCTAATTATATGATATAGTGCCACACGTAAATTAGGACTTCATGGTATCAGACATAATTGATAAATTGCTTTCTCGGTGCTTGCCCACGGGTTGGTCCAAAAATTGATGGAGAGATAATTAATTGGGCTCGTGTTCAACTTTAAATCTTTGGAGAACATCGAAGGACGTCAACGGTTCATTAACAAAACCCCTATTACCTGGGAACAAACATAAATATCCCCATGGGATGCCAAAAAAAAAATCGTCTATATTTATGTGAAGATCAGAATGAGCTTTCGATATTGAATTCGAAATTTATTCCAACAAATGTAACAAACGGCATATCCGATTGTAAAAAAAAATTTGAGAGCATCAAAGCTCCATCATTAAGGTTGTATTTTTCGTGCAAAATGCATCGCGTCGAGATGCCATTCTAACGGATTGAATTATATTTTGAAAAGTCACGCTTAAATAGCAAAACGAATTAAAAAGAAGAAAATTATTTATTTTATTTCAAAGAAATTAGTGAAGTCCATCTTGGTTGAGGAAAAAAGTTGAAACCAACTTTTTTGGTTTGTAAACATTATTTATTTCTTCTCCCAGATGGTCAACCCCCCAACCAATTTGAACCAAAATCAATCCCATCCTAGATATCTTTCGAAAATACCTGCTTACAAACTTTCAACCCTATTACTCCAAAATTGCGAGCTTCATCGTGTAAACAAGATTCATTTCCTCCCCCAGGGGGTCAACCCCCCATACATATATACATATATAAATATATATATATATATATATATATATATATATATATATATATATATATATATATATATATATATATATATATATATATATATATATATATACAGGGTTGCGATAAAGTATGGAACCAAGTAAATATCTTTCGAACGAAAAGGAGAATATTTATGAAATTTTGCAGGTAAGTCCAATGGCGCAAAATGCATCTGATGTGTGATTTTTTGTTGATAATATACTTCCGGTTGTACCGGAAATAGACCCTAAGTCGCTTATTTTAAATGGGTTACCCTATATATTATCACATTTTTGGATTCTACTTAATATTCTAGGCAGATTCTATGCATCATGTCCTATACCTAAGTCTAAGCGTTTTTGACATATTTAGGTTTTTATGTCAAAAACGACGCTTGCAAGCCCTAATATAATTATCAGTTGTTCCTATAAGTAAGCGTCTTTTACTTACTTTGGGTTAAATTCATTGTTGAAAAGGGCCTACTTTAATAGATTTTGTATAATATTTGGACAACTAGTCATACAGGGTGTGCATAAAATAAGATCTAAAATAAGATTGAGAAAACTGACAAAAATCAATTCAACTTCTTTTGAGTTTTTTACATTACCGTAAAAAAACGTTCAGATAAACAAATTGATGTTGTGTGTATGCATATGTAGTAAGTGATAAACGAATATAACGATGATTTGAAATGTCAAATACGATCGTGGCTATCCTAGATCTAATTGTTTAACGATTGAATGCAAAATTGCCATATAAAAATATAAAATTGGCAATATTTCGAAAACTTCAAATTTTAGGTGAAGATAACCTCATACAAAGTTACCTTCTTTTTAAATGCTTAATACTACAGAATAAAGAAAATGGGGGGTTTCCATTTGAAAAAATTGATTTTTGTCAGTTTTCTCAATCTCATTTTAGATCTTATTTTTTGCACACCCTGTATAACTAGTTATCCAAATATTATTCAAAATCTATTGAAGTGAGTTCTTTTCAACAAGGAATCTAACCCAAAGTAAGTAAAAAAGGCTTCCTTATAGGAACAATTGATAATTATATTAGGGCTTGCAATTTTCGTTTTTGACATAAAAACCTAAATATGTCAAAAACGCTTAGACTTAGGTATAGGACATGATGCATAAAATCTGCCTAGAATCTTAGGTAGAATCCAAAAATGTAATAATATATAGGGTATCCCATTTAAAATAAGCGACCTAAGGTCTATTTCCGGTACAACCGGAAGTATATTATCAACAAAAATCATACATCAGATGCATTTTGCGCCATTGGACTTGCCTGCAAAATTTCATAAATATTCTCTTTTTCTTTCGACAGATATTCACTTGGTTCCATACTTTATCGCAACCCTGTATATATATATATAAATATTTATATATATAAATATATATATATATATATATATATATATATATATATATATATATATATATATATATATATATATATATATATATATATATATATATATATATATATTGAAATTTTCTGTAAAAAACAATAATTGTATTTAATTCTAATATTTTAGTTGCAACAGATATGTAATTGTTGTGATTGTTAATGTATTCTCTTTGTAGCTTTGCCTTTTGACTTTTTTCATTTCAGTGCTACACGCCTCCACATTGGAGGGTGTCGCAAGGATTATTGAAAATAAAGATTATTATATATATATATATATATATATATATATATATATATATATATATATATATATAATATATATTATAATATATATATATATATATATATATATATATATATATATAATATATGTATATATATATATATACTATATATATATATATATATATATGTATATATATATATATATATATATATATATATATATATATATATATATATAAACATATATTTCTTTCGAAAAAGGTGTTCTAGAAGGTTGAAAAACAATTTTAAAAAATATTCTCGCGCCTAAATGTTGACTTTCGATACTAGTCTTATACGGAAAATACGACCGATGAGGTGCATTAGAAGCGTCCTCCACGGTAAAATTCACCATCCCGCGGAGAAACTGTCACAAATTGATTCAAAGTTCGATAAATTAAATTGTCGTGATCATGTTTTGAAAGATCCTTCACATTTCCATCTTCACCATCGCTTTCTATCTCGACCTCACGTATCAAAAGAACGGTTTAAGTATTACGACTCAAGTGATACCATTCATATCGGAGTACAAATCAATTATAATCGGTTTTAATCAATCCTCATTTAGCGAATCACTCTGGAAAATCTGCAATTGTATTGGAACACCGTATCGAAAATTTAATGAACCTTAAGTCGACTTGAATCTAAGTTTAATTGCAACGTGTATTTCCACGCATATATACCTGGGTTCGAGAAAAAGTGGAAGTTCTATCCTACGCCGATGAATGTTAATTGCAATGTGTATTTTCACGTATATATACCGGGGTTCGAGAAAAAGTAGAAGCTCTATCCTACGCCGATGAACGATCTCGTTAATTATTTAATTAATCTATTTAGTTATTTGAAATCCAAACGTCACAAGGTAACTGAAAGCATTAATTTCGGAATACAAATCAATTACAACCGTTGTTGATCAATTTACTGAATCACTCCGGAAAATCTGCAATTGTATTGGAACACCGTGTCGAAAATTTAATTTAACTTAAGTCGACTGAAATCTGAACCACTGCGCAATTGTATTGGGTTACTGTATCGTTAAATTAACGAAGAAAACCTCAAGCCAACTTGAATACAGTTGTATTTTAACACGCTTTTATTAGCTTGGTATGAATGTTTGTATCCATGTAATCTTTGAACGTGATTTTCACCCCCTTCAAAACGTCGGATTAATTTAAAACTTAGCATACTCAAATCAAATCAAAATATGCTTTATTGTCTTTAAATTATACACTCTATTGAAAAAGCGAAAAACATAGGAAATAAACAATGTAAAACATAAAAATGAACACACATCAATCAAAAAATAGAAAAAATAAACAATGTAATACCTAGAAATAAAAATCCACACCACATTTCTATACAAAATATATACTAACTTCACAATAGAACCGAGAGTGTCAAATCCTCCTCAATCGAAGCTGATGCATGTGTTATTCAATTTGGTCATATCGATCAATCAATGCTCAGAATAGTATTCCTCTATAGAGTAATAAGGTCTATCAACAAAATAAGATTTTGTTCGTTTCCGAAAATTGGCCAAGGAAGTTATAGATTTTAATTCCTCAGGAAGGTGATTGTAAATTTTCTTATCATTGTAAATGATGAGAATCTCATAATTGTTTGATAAATTATAATCAGACATTATTCGATTTGAGTGAAATTTTCTAAAATTAATAATCTTGTTTGTGCATCAATACATAATGAGTAAGCATGGCAAGAATTCATAGTTTTATGGAAAATGCCAATTTCAACTTGACAATTTTCTCAAATAAACTGTCATATTTTAATCGTAATGTAAGCGTTGCAAAACCGATCCTTCATCGCGGGCGGCATGTTTAATTTCATAGACTGATAAATTGAATACATGAATTTAATTATGTATTATTTCGTCTTTCATAGTAAAGAAATATTCGTAAGAATTCTATATTGAAGTTCGAATTGGTTGTTTATTATAGATTACGTAAGATTTTGAAGTGGAAAATTCATTATAATTTTCACAAATAATCTACTACCTATTCGTATAATGATAATCTATAAATATAAATATATATATATATATATATATATATAGAAATATATTTATATATCTATATATATATAACTACATACATTTATTTATATATATATATATATAGATAGATATATATATATATATATATATATATATATTCTTTTTATTTTTTTGATAGCGTAGCTTTTCATTGTTCCTACTATATGTTTCATGTTAATATTGTTTTTAGGAAATACGTTACATTGAAAATGGCCCCTACGAAAATTTTGTTTTTGTTCTACTGAATGTTTAATAAACTTTGCTCTCTTGAAAATATCACTGTTTTAGATATTTTCTGTGTAGTAATATATAAATGCTAATTGAATAATTCTCTATTTCTTTCATTCAAATATTTTCAAATGTTAATTAATTTGACTGTGTGCTGTAATATATAGGGAAAAAAACTCCGTTCCAACCGGATGCCCCACGACACCTCACCCCTTTTTATATTTTGAATTTAAGTCAGTCACTAGATAGTGTATGGATTATAGCTCTGAGATTTATAAAGCCCGCAAAAGAAGTACACGAGAAAACTCCATCAGCCATGAAATAGAAGGTTAAGTTGCTAGGATTGTTTTTGTCGAAATAAGAAGAATCTCAGGTAGGAAGGTCCATATGAGATCAATTTTCCAAGGCTGTTGCAAACTCCTAACTTTCGATGATGATGAAAAACCTTAAAATGATAATTTAACGCCACTCTTGGTGAGTAATATCCTTCAAATTTCAACCTTTTTCATATTTAATTTGTCAGATGATAAGACGAATTTTGGTACATCTTCATATGACGCCAACGAACGGAACACCCGTGGCGCGAATAGGCAAAAAAACACGAACAAACAAATCGAATTCAATTTAATCGAACGAGGTGCTCATAGTTCCGTGACAGAAGTATTGATTTTTTTTTTCGGTGGACGTGATTCCGTCAACTTGATCAACAACTATTATCCACGGCAATTTATGATTCCGGGTTTTATCACTTGCCCATTTCATTCCCAAATCATTCCGGTCTACCTTGTAATTTTACGAAAAGTTTGACTCTCATTGTGAGATAGTCAGAAAAAATTTACCCATGTGTCTATTTATTTCGCCACTCCCCTTTCTCATCATCATTATCATCAACCGTTTCTCGTCCACTGCTCGACATGGGCCTCCTCCAAGCGTTTCCACTGTCTTCTGTCTTGCGCGGTGCTTATCCAGTTTCTCGCCACACGTTTAACGTCATCTGTCCATCTTGTGGGTGGTCTTCCTCTGCTCCTCTTGTCCTCTCTGGGTCTCCATTCCAGGATTCGTTTTGTCCATCGGTTGTCTTCAAGCGAGCCACGTGTCCAGCCCATCTTCACTTGGATCTTGTGATATGTTCGATAATGTCGGAGATTTTTGTTACGTTCGGCTTTTTGTCTCTTTTGGTGATTCCCATTATCGATCTTTCTATTGCTCTTTGGCTCCTAGAAGCTTCCTAATGGTGTATACACCATTGGATAGGTCTTGGCAAGACCGTTGGAAAGATGTGCTATACTTGGCTGTCTGAATCTTGCCAGGGCCAGGAGGGTCATACAAAAGGTCTATTTTTTCTCTATCTTTGACGAAACGCACCACGATTATGGCACTTTATCAAAGAGTAAGGGTCTATTTTTTCTCCATCTTGGATGAAATGAACCATGCTTATGACACTTTGTCATAGAGTTTCAAGTGTCTTTAGTTCTCGCATGGGCGGAAATTGGTACGCTTGGCCGGCAACTCACTTGGAATACATATTCATGGATACTCTTCAGCAAAAAGCTGTGCATTTTGGCAGAGCACAACCTAAAGACTTGGACCTTGGCCATATATCCTACTATACAATTATTTATACTCACTCAAAGTGGTGCCATCTTGGTCAAACGGACCTTTGCAAATTGGTCATTTTTCTTTTCAATAAAGCTAGGACTGCAGCTCACAATCCTTATTTTTAAAGATTTATAACTAAAGATTGAGAAACCTTCATTTCTGAAGTACCAGAAAACAAACTCGCGGGCAGCAGAGCTCCAGCAATAAGGTCTTATTTTTCACGCGAAATGCATCGCTTGGACATGCGATTCTAAGATAAAAATCACGCTTAAATAGAAAACCTAATTGAAAAGTAGAAAATAATTCATTTTATTGAAAGAAACATCCGAAGTGCTACGTGGTTCATGGTACATGAAATATTTTTCGAAAATCGTGGTCTATGATGTTTAAAACGGATTTAAAAAACTACTTCCGCACCTGACTGCTCTCCTTAGATACACTGCAATAGTATAAATTACGACTAAAAGAAGCGTTACTACCAAGTGAAGAATGTGCAGAGAACTTCTTTTGATAAAAGCTTACAGCATTATGCCCATTTTCACTAAATTTAACTTTTGAACACAGATTAACGATTAAGATATGGATTTTTATTCCGATTGTAAAAAAGGTACATGTGCGGTGTTTATCATGCATAAATGTCTCTTTACTAAATTTGTGGTGGTCTTATATCGTTAAATAAGATTGAGGATGACTCGAGAAGTGCTTGATTTGAATGTGGGGGAACCATTATTCGAAGAGCAGAATTTCAGGTGTGAAAAGGTGTAATGACCCCTCTGATAAAAGAGTTTTTTGAAAGTCATTGTGCCCAATCCTCGCCGAGTTATAATGGATAAGGGTTGTTCTCTACACAATCGGGAATGCCTATCTCGTCTTCATGATTGCCGAGTTGAAATCAAAAGAAATTCATCATTCAACCATAGTAATTTTCGAACTGAATAAATTCACGTTTTTAAATATTCTGATTAATTTGCAAGTATGAATTTGAAGTTGCCTTTCCATTGAATTATTTTTAACTTTAGTTTGGGGCGCATAAGGTTCTAAATTGAAGACAATTGTGAAAAATTTCTTCTAGACTCTCTGATGTATAGAAAATTAATATGTGATGAATTCCAAGCTTCAGTTTACATTCACTTACTTAGCAATACGTTCATTATACTTATTACTCATCCCAATTCATTTTTTCAGATATGTGCAGCTTGCATATCAATTTATATTTTGTAATAAACTTGAAATTCTTTCTTTTCTATTTTTTTATTTTTCTCTCAAGTTAGTAACGTCAAATACGTACATATTTTTTGTTCTTATTTATTTATCTAATCATTTAAATTTCTATATTTTTCAAATACAACTTTATTTCTATATTTTATAGACAATGACAGTCCGAAAATCTACGAGTAAAAATACAATTTCCAACAAGTTTGTACAAACGATAAATGTAAAAATTGCAATATTTTTTGTTTATGGAAACAGATCTAAAGTTGTTACCTTAGCAGCTTCTATTATGCTTGGAGTGGTTCATATTGCACGCGTTGCTATGCACAGTTGCTAGGAAAAATGTGCAATATGAAATATTGCCTAGAAAGTATATACTCTAAGTTCCAATAGTTGAATCAAAATGATGATTTATCATTGCAGTCGTAAAAAAAAGTTGAGACCACTAGCACTTCTGTAGTATTAACTCCATCCACGTACAAATATAAAACCCTAACAACTAAATCTGGAGTGAGTTAGGGGATGAAAAAAAATTTCCATACAACCTCAACAAAGAACTAGAAGGCTGAATTTCAGAGATGTTATTCATAATTTATTTCCAGCTCTTTTGCGACCAGTTTATTCGATCATGTACCTCTGCGCCAACCATACATACATATCAGATATAATATGAAAAAATTTTGAAAATTGTGGCTCTATAGTCCTGAATGTAATTTAAAAAACACATCCCCACACTGTTGACTTTCGACGATACATTTTTTTTTTGATACAATGATCTATAATTTTAGGACCAAATACGACTGAATACTTGAAATCTACCTTTAACAGTGCTAAAAAAATTTACGACTAATATCAATTCAAATTTTATTTTCATTAAATAGTTCATATTTCTTCACGTTAAATAATGTATTCTGGTTTTGTCGTAACTTTTCATCCATCTGATAGTAATATCTTCAAATTATTACTTCATTCTCTTTTGCAATACTGATTTCAATATATGTTATATGAGGCCAATTTTCATATATTGGAATTTCATTATCATTCTCTGTTTATTATCTACACATAAAATAGAATGAACAAACCTGAAATATAAAAACAAAAATTTCGACGGAAATTCATAAAAAGTAGTTCTTTCTAGGATGAAAGAGTATTTCCTAAATTATGAATAAAAAAGTAATTAGTTTGGTCTATATTCATAATTCAATATAGATGTTTTTTTAATCGTATTAATCTGAAGCCGAATTTCTGTCTTGTATAAACAGTTAACTGAACCAACGTTTTATCCGAAACATTAGTGCAATAATTTCTTGTTGTTGCGTTTTCATAAGAGTGAAAGTTGATATACTAGACCTCTATAAAATAAAGAAGTTAGATACGGACTAATTACTTCAATACCAAACGTACTAGGTTTTCATGAAAGGCCTACATAATATAGATTTCATAATTGTGAAATGTTAGCTATTTAGATTGGGGATCATTCGTGTTGAAGGTTTTTCACCATGAAAAATATTTTAACGGTGCCAGCATTGTATATTTATAGGTTGCTACACTTTTTTCAGAGACACAATCATTTATTCTCTGAATTTGAAAACAAAATAGAAGGGGAATTTGCCCTTATATATTCCCAAAACATCGATTGACTGTGTCTGAAAAGGGAGCATTTTATAGTGGTCTGAGGTTGTTTAGCAAACTTCCACCGGAATTGCGAGAAGTGTTAGGCTCCAAGTCCTTTGAGAAGTTACTTTATAAGTTATTAGTTAAGACTGAATCTTATAATGTTAGAGAATTCCTGTTAGCCTGTGATGGTATTTGTATGTCAATAGGCTACGACTTCTTTTCTTTTCGTCGAATAATTTTTTTTGTATGACACTTATGAAAAAAAATATTACTATATATATATATATATATATATATATATATATATATATATATATATACATATATATATATATATATATATATATATATATATATATATATACATATATACATATATATATATATATATATATATATATATATAAATATAGTATATATATATACATATATATATATATATATATATATACATATATATATATATATATATATATATATATATATATATCTGAAAACCGGACGTCTAAACCAAAGGAGGTGATAGAAGAAGTAATTGCCAATTAAATAACCATATATATTATCATCTAATTGTTGATGCTTTAAAAGTAATTGCCGTTTTCGAGTTTTTCTAAAAATCGCTTAGTGCACTCCGTGGTTAACTGCGAGGATATCATTATTAATTTGATTGATACCTGTTGCGAGAGTGTCCCTGAAGTGGGTCCATTAGTAGCAAATTCAGGCACATTCTATGAGAATTTGATTTGAATAAGTATTTTTTTGTGGAACATCCGTTTTGCACCTTCGTGACTGCAAATAGTTCGCACGTAAAACATATTGAAAAATATTTGCAACAAATATCAAGCTAATGAATAATGATATCCTTGCTGTTAATCTTTCATTTAGTGTACTATTATATCAACACCTTTCTTTTTAACGTAATTCTATATATATATATATATATATATATATATATATATATATATATATATATATATATATATATATATATATATAATATAGTTCCATTCTTTTTCTGTTTAGGTTTTTGTGTTCTAATAAATCATAAATTTGAAACATTTTAATTTCATCTAGCGAATTACAGGAATTCGATATCCTAAATTAAATATAAAATTCATCCCTGCAGATTCTCAAAATCGTTCGACATGACTTGTGATATTAATCCTACAGCTATATTCCAAATTTGAGCTAAATATCTCGAAAAATGCACGAGCAATAAAGGAAATCTTCGTTTACGAACATATATTTATATGAAATTATAATATATACATACACACACACACACACACACACACATATATATATATATATATATATATATATATATATATATATATATATATATTATAAAAACTTTTAAAAAGTTTTTATAAAGACACGAATGTCGTAGCGAAAAGTAAACTTTTTAATAAAATCGAGTTTTTTGAGATTCAACAAGCCAGTTATTGCTAATAAATATCAAGAGATTAGAAATAGTACACAGGCAACAACAATACAAATGAATATATATATATATATATAGATATATATATATATATATATATATATATATATAGATATATATATATATATATATATATATATATATATATATATATATATATATGAAATATGAGAAAATGCGTATTTCTAACCGGTTTTAGTTAGACATAATTAATCTTGATGGATCATGGATATTTGCAGAAAAGCTGTGAAGCTTTATCAGAATAGCCTGTAAATTATAGGTAACAGCCCCTGAATGGAATAAGTGAAAACCCTACACTTTATAAATGTCACTTCCTTATTTGTAGCGAATAGTTTATTGATTTTCTTTGTATTATAGTAACTAACACATGATTCTGTATTGGTTGACATGTATTTTCGAGTTGTACGTAACAAATGCTCTAGTGTTAAGTTGGAACTCGTTTATATATAGTCTGCTTCTTACAGCTTACCACCAAAGTGTTCTACGAATGGTAGATTGGGCGACATAGTTGGATATTTCGCGCTGGGAGTGTCTCCTTATGCAAGGTAACAATTCGTATGCGATTAAAATCAGGTACTCTATGACCGACCATTTTAATGGGTTCAGAAAACAAGGTCATTCTAAAGATATAAACGCCATTCTGAAAGTACTGTGCAACTAACTGAAAGTATATCAGATGGTTTTAGTTTTGCATAGCTCACTGGGGCGTATCCAATTATGTAATTCTGTTTCACATTTACTCGATATATAGCAAACAACAATGTGTTTTTGTCAGATATTACTTTCTGATTTATTCATCTAAATTTAAAAAAATACTAGTCAAGACAAACGTCAAATGAAAAACATATTCCTTAATATTTTTCATTTCCTAGTTAACTTCTGTGTATGGGTTATTATGACTTGCATCACTGGTTAAATAGAAGATCCATTAGTCAAAAATCGATAGAAAAATAGTACGAAAAACTGATGTGGACAATATATAATATTTATTTTATAATATTGATCTGACTTTCAGTAACCTTGTCTAAATGGGTTAATATTACACCTGCTTTTCAAGCATACATCTAAATTCAGTTTCTAATTAGGTATACTTAGTATGAAATAAATAATCCTGAAGAATGATGATATATATCATTGAACAAAAACGTGATCCTTCTAGAAGATTTTTACAGGAGTAAAAGTCTTCAAAGAACGCAAGCTCGACTGATGAGCCATCCTAGCATTACTAATGGTCACTGTGGAATAGATTAATGAACACACTCACGAAAACCAATAAATAGACAGATAGTAAATTAATTCAAACACTTGGGAAAATGCCACATACACAGTAATCTGCATAAACTAACACCAGGTAGGCCTGGAAAACGCTCGGAGTTCAGAGTCTGTATATCTAGAATGTTCTGTTTTTATATTTTTCAAATATACAAGATAACCTTTTGCAAATGAATAACTTTTGAGTTTCTATATCTGCTTGTATTATTGATAATGCCTTCAAATTTATTGGTTAAGTTCATTCCAGATAGTAGGAGTACAAATTCTTCTAAATAATCCCTATATTGGACCAAACTAGTTAATCGAGTACTTAGGTACGCTGGCTAGTATTTGGGAGATCTCGGGTTCTAACCCTGGGGCCGACTGATCTGCCTTGAGTTAGTTTTTTCAGAGGTTTCCTCATGGTAATGTAAGTCACTGCTTGCAAACTCACAAGGTGAATGCTGGGCCTGTATTAATCCTCTGAACCCTACCCACACTTCCTATGTTCCATAAATATCCCGTGTATCCTATGATCTGGCTGAAGGAGTTAATCCCAAACTCAAGCTGCCCGCCCCCCTGACACATACTTCCGGGAGGAATGAAACACGTGTGTTTCCTTTTTTTCCTTTTCCTTCCCTATATTGGTGGTACAGGAAAAGCTACATGCAGTTAGATTTCAGATATCCCCTTTTAGAACAAGTCAAATTAACTACTAGTAGCACCAAAATTCTTTAAATATCTTCGAGCCATTAAATGTTCTCCAAGGCAATATCTCATTAAATATTTCATACATTGTTCTAATAATTCAGCAGGTATTGAATTATTGAATGGAAATTCAGAAATTTATAGTAGAAATTCGACGTTATCTTGACAAACATCAGTCAAGAAGTTGCAAGATTCATAGACGCCATTCATCGACTTTGGGAAGTCAGAGAACGAGACATTAACTAAAGTTTGATTAGGAGTACACCGAAAAACACGGAAAAGTGTCTTTAGCATAGAAATAATGCACATTCGACCGTGAGTGTCCTGGATTTTGCATTTATTTTGAAAAATTGAGGCTTTAATACGAGTACCTAAAAAAATGTATTTCTATTCGAGAAATATTCTCGAAGCTTGTTTTTTAATTCCACTCCCTCTTCGAACTCGTGGAACTATTACCAAGCTTTAATGAAAATTATCGGTAATTTTCAAGCACACGAGGTATTTCCCTCCAAAAATATTCTAAGTTAGTGTGTTTAAACACTGAAAATATGTCAACTTCGATTGTGGTCAATAATTAACTTATTTCTATTCCAGACGAATGCAGTTGAAAGACAATATTCTCAACAGAGAAAACCATTCATGCTTTGTCGTCTTAACGGTACTCTTCATAACAATGAACCAGCATAAGAATAAAATCATACTGGACATATATAAATCCACTATTTAGAGATCAGTACTTTAATCAAGTCCTCAACCCACATTGATAAATATTTTTCTTTTTTTGAAACTTGGTGTCCCATATATATGTATATATATATATATATATATATATATATATATATATATATATATATATATATATATATATCTATATATATAAAATGCAAAATTTAAAAAAGAAAGGCCTTTTAAAAATATAATTTTATGTTCTTTTGTATAGTTGTATTTCGTACAGAATAGAAATCAACGTTACTTGAAGCACGTTTATGTCATTGTCAATCGGTGCACTAAATGAAGCTTTTGACAGGATGAGTCCCTTATCCGGAAAATATCTAATATTTTGTTCGCTGACCTGCATCTTGCTTGTTGTTATTTGGACGTTAGTGATATTTGTTATGATGATGAATTGTTTGAACTACGTTTCTATATTGTTCGAGTGTAGAAAGTATGGCGATTTCTTATTCATAGATGAAAACTTCGATCGGCTTGGATGAAGTGCTATTAAAAATTTGATTGTTTGAGATTGTTGATTGATGTGTAAAATTTAGTATTGTGTTATTACGAGGCAAGAAGATTGAATTTCCTTAAATAGTTCTTCGTGTTTTATGTATGCTTTCAGATGCAGAATATCTTCTCATTTTCTGTCAATTTCTAATAATTTTGTGGTGCATTAATGACATAATATTTGACAGGTTCATTTGGTGCTTTATTTTACATATGAGCTTGCAATATATTTCCTACATTCGGGTATTTTTTACAAATTTTCATCAGAAATTAGACGAAAAATGTTTGTATTTCTAGTATTTCGTATTTTAGTTTTTTAATTATTCTTAATATGGATTTTTTGTTCTGTACCCTATATTTGACATTTGGTACTCATATGAGTGTTAATATACTAGTTTTAAGTATCATGTTTTGTGTTATATATATATATATATATATATATATATATATATATATATATATATAGACTAGGCCATATCATTAGCTTTAGGGAGTTATAATTAATAGTTGTAGTAAACATTCGAAAATTTGAAGAGCTTATTTTAGGAACCTAATTGTTGAACCGAAGTCTGAGAAAAATGAAATGAGAAACATTCAAAAAATGTCCAGCTACTGTTCATTTTATTTCAATTAATCATCAAAAACAGAAAATCAACTCTCTTTTAAAATTAAGATATGAAGCATTGAAACATTATTTCGAATTAAACCATAACTGAGTGGAAATCACACCGCAATATTGGCAGTTTTTTTACATTCTCAAATTGAAACAAATTGCCATTTAAGAGGCACTGATGCAAATATGGACCATTTGAAAGTTGAATTCAGCACTCAACTTTCACCGAATTGATTGATTTCCAAGGATAAATTGCTGAAAATCAAAAGAATTCTAGATATTTTATTATTCTATAATAATATTCATGCTTTAAATTAACATCGACAATATTCTAGACCATTCATTTTGGTGAGTAAGAACTGGAGTGAAAATGAAATTCATTGACTAAAATACACCAAATATTTGGTTCAATTTTAGGAAAATAAAGAATATATTTAACATGTTAACAAAATAAAAATATTATAAAAAAACATATATAGAAATGATATTAATTTTTAGTTATCTCTACAATAAATTTGGTTGGCATTGCAAATTTTATTTTTTATGATTCACACTTCTACCAATGCTTTAAAGAGAGTATGAAATTTTCAAATTTCATCAATGAATGTATTTTCAATAACAATTTGTAACAGTTTCAAAATAAAGGTCCGATTATAAAGGTATACACAGTGAACAATCATATGTGATATTTCTAAGATATATAACAATAAGAAAGCATTAAAGTCTCGACAATGAGAAAGTTATAAGTATATCAGTATTATGTGCGTGGTTAATTGTTTATATAATCAACTATCTCATTTCAGAACTTAGATTTCTCTTGTAATGTCTTTGTTGTAATTGATCAATTTCCAAATTAATTTTTTTATCAATTAGTGGTTTCTGTTTTATATTAATTAAATTATTATCAAGTTCTACAATGAGTGAAAGTTCTTATTATGAATTTCTCAATATTGGTCAAGGTTATTAAATTTTTTTTTCTTCTTATTGTTGATTGAAATTGCAGTGATAAAAAAATCTGATTGATGCGATATTTAATAAACTTACGGAGGGGATGCACTGATTTGCAGAAAAGAAAAACGACTTTTTGCCAATCTTGCGTTTGCTGTAAAGGTTTAAAAGAAACAAGTGTTAATCTATATGTCGTAATTTTCGAAAAATTTGCTCAGCAGATTGTTTCGTTCGTTGAATGAAATATCGAAGAAAACTATAATCAAAAAATCAAATACCATACTTTCTTTATTTATTAACTGCATAAAGAAAGTGCCATATGATTATTTACTTTCTCCCATAAAATTTCAAAGAACTCAATGCATGGAAATAATTTTGACTTACAGAAAACTTTCGTGCGCCGAAAAGTAAATCCAAGAAAATGCACCACACTTGTCACTTTTCGAAACAACGTTCACTTTTTCGCAAGAAACCCACTCTCACGCGCACCACTACACGGCGCAATCTTGACTTAAGATCACTCAGGAGTTGAGCGTGTTTCTTGACCACCAAACCTAAGAAATTCAAGTGTCGAGTTTTCGACGCGCGCAACATCCATGACGTCACGAGACGGCGGTGACGTCTAAATAAGTGGGTTAGTCTTGCCTAGCAATCAAAGTACTGTTTTATGTTATAATGTAATTCGTTTGATCCACTTTCTTTTCACATACGTTGCTTGTGTCGATATTTGGTGGAGGCGCTATCAGTTCTCGATTATGTTGTCTCGGAAATATTTACCGCACTTTAATTTTTACTATTTACTATTTACTATATTCTCTGTCTTCATTTCATTAATTGCAGATGAATTCGATAGCAAGAAAGTTTATTAATTTCTCCAAATTATAACAATCATATGAAATGACTTGCGGTATATCCTGATACTATAAATTGAGAATTTCTAAATAATTGTATTCAATATGAAAGATTTTATTCTGGTTATGTTTTTTCAGAATTTCGCAAGCAGTCGAAGATTTGATTGTATACCTATACAAATGTGTACCTACACAGTTTTTTCTTGGACGAAAATTGATATAATTAATATAACTTCAAAATAAAACACACTTGGCTTAAGTTTCACTATATAAAAATATTTAGATACTGTATTTAGCAATAAAGGATAGTCGGTACCACCTTTGCTTTTGTCTGTTTTATAAAATAAGATGTAATATTCTCCTGTAGTCAGTCTTGATAATAATGAGTTCATGACTCGAAACATGTCGACTATCCTTTACTGCTAAATACAGTATCTAAATATTTGTATATTGTGAAACTTAGCCAAGTGTGTTTTATTTTAAAGTTTAATTTTTATTCTTTATTATGTTTCACCAAGTGATGTGCGAGAATTCAATCTCAGTTATATATATATATATATATATATATATATATATATATATATATATATATATATATATATATATATATATATATATATATATATATATATATATCTAAATTTCAATTATCCTAAGCATAGATTGACCTTAACTGAAAAGCATCTTTCTTATATGTGTATAAAAGTGTGTAATAATTCACCGGATGAAATAAAGAAAATTACTAACTTTAATTTATTCAAAAAGAAAATAAAAGATAAGCTCATTAAATTAGAACCCTACTCCCTGCTAGAGTATCTGAATTGATGATTGTTTCATGCTCAGTACGGGTCAAACCAATGATTTGCATTATATATATATATATATATATATATATATATAAATATATATATATATAAATATATATAAATATATATATATATATATATATATATATATATATATATATATTTATATATAATAATATATAGATTTAAATATATATTAATATATATTTATATATAATTATATATATAAATTTATATATATATATATATATAAATAGATATATAATGCAAATCATTGGTTTGACCCGTACAGAAGCAGTCGTAGACATGTGTTTCGGATTCTTTGGTCCTCATCAGAATGGCGTAGCCAAGCAGTGACAATAAACGAAATTCCTTTCTGTAGAAGATAATGAAGAATTTGAGGCTGTAGAAGAGGTGTCTTCTGCAACAATTGATTCCATTTGTTGTAAGTTTTCAATTCCAAGTTTTCCACCTCATACTTAGCATAAAAGATATTATTACAAAATTGTAAAATTTTCATGATACGTTCTAACTTTATCAGCTACTCTGAAAGAATGTTTGGATGAAGTTTCTATTTACAACGAAACGTCAATCTATTATGCTGTAGTTTTTAGAGGCTTTTGCGTTTCCATCGCCTGTTTTCGTGGAGACCAAGGTTAAAATTGAACAAATATTCTACAATTATATGCAACATTAGTTTCAAAACTAATGAGAACAAATAAAATAAAAAAGTGATCTGTTTTTGAGCTTGGTATGTGATTTGAATATGCAGCAACTCATATAGCCAACAGCTTCAGAAGGTTATTAGGTATATTATTTCGAATTGTTGAGTAAATTTTCCCAATTTCCTTTTTCATTCCAAATTATGTTATTGGGGTGAATCCGAGAGAATTGGGTTGTGCTAAGAATACGTTAGCTTTATATTCTCCGTGTTGTTGCTTCTACCCATTCCATCAAGCAGTTTGCTCCAATGTAATCGAAAAACTGGCAACACATATAACACAAGGGCGTTATTCTGCTTATCGACTTAGTGTGAAAATAATTAATATACAAAATAAATATTCTCTTGAACATATTAAGCTACAGTTCCACCGGAGGAACATTTTGTTGCTGAATGTTTCTCCTTGTTGCCAAAAGTAGAAACTTATGGCAACATACGTAAACTTCTTGTTGCCATTGAAGCAACTAGAATTGTCTCTATAGTTGCATATTATTTAGTAGAAACAATCAACATTTGTTGCCGGAACATAAAGAAATTTTAAGGAACATTTAGGAACATTTTGGATCATTCACGGAAACAAGCAACAGCAACAAAAATGTTCCTCAATTTTCAACGAATACGTTAACTTCGACCCATTTCATAACACAGTTAGCTCCAATGTAATCGAAAAACTGGCAACACACATAACACAAGCTCGTTATTCTGCTTGCCGACTTAGTGTGAAAATAATAAATATACAAAATAATATCCTCTTGAACACATTTAAGGTACAGTTTCCACCGGAGGAACATTTTGTTGCTGAATGTTTCATACCTTACCCAGTATTCGGATCAATCAGGGAATTAGTGTTTTCTATTCATTCATCAGTTTGCTATACTATAGACCCTCTTTAGTTTGTATTTTCCCTGAAAAAAATAGACTATTGCATCTTTTTAACCTTCTAGACTACGATTTTCGAAATTTTTTGATTTCTGAATTTTTTTTCCCCGGTACATATTGACGTTCTGGGATTATTTTCTAGGCAGAACATAACTATCAAAACTTGGGTAAATTTCTCCAAACTTCAATACCAATCAATTTAGAATGGCAGATAGACCATCTGGGTACCTATACCTGATGATGATTTTTCGTAATTATTATCTTTCACGACAATATTATCAAACTATCAAGCAGCTACGTTAATGGCAGTTTTTTAAAACGAAACAACCAATTTGAACAATGAACAGACTGAATAGGGAGTAAAAGATAAATACTTGTTCTCTAAATACAAAGCAAATAATTAGATTGAAAGGAACATCAGTGAAGTTTATTGAGACTGCACCTTTATCAGTCATCATATTTGAACGTGTTAATGATTCTTGATCAAAATTGAGTTACATGTGAATTGATTATCATTTCCAAATTGATTATCTCTTTTCAGATAAACTGATTATTTTTTGAATTACCTTATCTTTTTTTTTGATGGAATCGATAACATTCAATTTTATAAATGAATGAAATGCACGTAATTCGATAGTTTTGTCTCAAAAACAAACCCAGGAACAAAATTTCAACTCATTTGATCAGATGTAGATGTCAAAATGTACCGGCAAAAGAAATGTATACCTATTTATATATATATATATATATATATATATATATATATATATATATATATATATATATATATATATATATATATATATATATATATATATATATATATTTATATATATATATATATATATATATATATATATATATATATATATATATATAAATATATCTCAAAATCTCAAAAAAACTCGATTTTATTAAAAAGTTGACGTTTCGCCACGACATTCGTGGCTTTTTCGAAACTTTTTTTTTTTGAGATTCACCAAGCCTGTTATTGCTAATAATTATCAAAAAGTTAAAAATAGTTCACAGGCAACAACAATTCAAATACAACATATTATATATATATATATATATATATATATATATATATATATATATATATATATATATATATATATATATATATATAATAACTGTTGATAATTGAATTCTCGCACTTGACTTGGTGAAACATCATAAAGAATAAACATTAAAATAACAAACACTTGGCTCATGTTTCACTATATAAAAGTAAGTCTTGATAATGAGTTTATAAATCGAAACATGTTGACTATTCGTTACTGCTAAATACAGTATATCTAAATATTTTTATATAGTGAAACATAAGCCAAGTGTTCTTTATTTTAAAGTTTATACTTTATACATTATATATATATATATATATATATATATATATATATATATATATATATATATATATATATATATATATATATGTGTGTGGCTCCGTAGTTCAATGATTGACTACTGATGGACTACTGAACAGAACAGAAGGTCGTTGGATCGAATCCCGGCCGAACCAACGAATTAATGCGGAGCCACCTCTCGGAAAGCAATGACAAACCACCGAGAAGCATTCTGCCTAGTAAAGCCTCTCTATAAAGACGTTCGAAACCGTCGTAAAAATGTAGGTCCCTTCTATTCGTGTATCACTCTGTCACGCACAACATAGAGAGGTCGCCTGCGCCCGAAACGGGGTGGGGCACCTCAGTGCCGGATTAAGCCAGCGTGGGGCCTGTAGCAAATTCGGCCAAGAGGCCCTTGGTTTGGTTTAGGTTCTCAAGTTTATGGTATTGAACTCAGATTAGAGAATAAAACCGAAAATGTGTGTGTGTGACAACCCGGAACGGCTATGTAGGAACACGTATATCTGTGTGCGTGTAATGATACCAGTTTTTGAAATAAACTTCTTATATATTTTTTATTACTTTTTCACAAATCAAACTGGTTGGCTTTTTTTTAACTTAGTTAATAAAATAGTTCGTATATTATTTCAAATATATATATATATATATATATATATATATATATATATATATATATATATATATATATATATATATATATATATATATATATATATATATATATATATATATATATATATATATATATATATATATATATATATATATATATATATATTCAACATTCGTGTCTTTTTCGAAACTTTTTTTTTTGAGATTCACCAAGCTAATAATTATCAAAAAGTTAAATATAGTTCACAGGCGACAACAATTCAAATACAACATTATATATATATATATATATATATATATATATATATATATATCCATCGTGATCCAGTAGGTCTAAAACGTGAAAACGTATAAAAAAATAATCCCGATTACTTTCCTGCGATAAACTGCAATAGTATATATTTGACGACTAAAATGCAAGAGATCAAACGTTAATTTTCTAATATATTAGATAATAGATATACGTGACAATACACCTTTATGAGACTTCAGATTTCATGAACTGTTTGCTATGGTTTTCGTTTACTGAAATTGTGTGAATTTTTGGGTTATACTAAACTAAGGGAATGGTACAAAGAATATATTTAAATTTTGATAAATCAAAAAATCATCTTTTTTGTTCATAGAGAAGATCATCTAACTATATAGGTTCTAGATATTTTAGAATCTAGAAACTATGTAGTTAGATGATCTTCTCTATGAACAGAAATGGATGATACAATTTTAATTGCGTGTAACGGTACCTTCTTCAGTGTTACTCTCAGAATATGAAACAAATACCGTGCACTGGAAAATGTTATAATAACAACTATTAGTTGAATTAGCGAAAATAGAATATATTGTTTATATCCAATAAGATGGTGTTTTAGTTTTCCTTAAATATCGTCCCTTTCAATTTAAACTCTGAATGTGCATAATGGAGCATAAATCGCCTGTATTATTAAACGTATATTTCAATGATAAAATCAAAATTCAAGATCATGATCCATGATCAATTTTGTAGAAGGTAAAATGATTGAGATAATCACATATAAGAAATTTTCCTGTTCAACGCAAAAAGAAACCACGAGAAGGATCATGATAATCTCAAATAACTTACACATCACAAGCTAAATCGGCCTAAAATGTCTCAAAATGTTTAAAAACAATAATTTAAGCGAAACAATTTCGTTGGTCGGTCTGTTAGTTACCTCGATAACTTTCGAAGGAATTTATAGCTATTACCTTCAAATTTGGAACACATGTAGGTATCCATAAAAGAACGGTTTTGATTGTTTTTGGGCCAATTTCGTTCAGGGTAAGGGGGTGAAATCGAGTAACAAATGTATTTCAGGTGGCTTTGGAATATAGATTTCGATTTTACAATCTCTTTGAGATTTTAAAACAAAAAAGTTCGAAAATGCCGGTTATTGAGATATGGTTATTAAGTAGGTTCAATTTGGAACGGTTTTCTCCTTTACTTTCCAATCCTAGACCAACTGAAATTAACTACTAATTTCGAGTGGAACGAATAGGTTAACAATAAACATCAGAGGTAAGAACAATGAAATTCCGTTATCAGACTTTGAACTAAAATAATCTTAGATGCAATATGCTCTCAAACAAAAATGGGCAGAGCTTCCATTTCATATCTTGCGAAATAATGATAATTATTCTGGTCTTTCTAAAGCTACAGTTCCACCGGAGGAAAATTAAGGAACATTTTGTTGCTGAATGTTTCTCCTTATTGCCAAAAGTAGAAACTTATGGCAACATACGTAAATTTCTTGTTTCCACTGAAGTAACTGAAATTGTCAATATTATTAAGTCGAAACAATCAAAATTTGTTGCCGAAACATAAAGAAATTTTAAGGAACATTTAGGAACATTTGGGAACATTTTCGGAAACACGCAACAGCTCCTCCGGTGGAACATGTTGCATTCCAATATTATGTTTTACCAAGTGATAAGTAATTCGCTGTTCTGACGTTCATTTGATATAATTAATCGTTTTCCGCTGTCGCAAATATAGAAATTTAAAATACCACAATAATTTTGTTGTGAGTCATGCGCATCACCATCATCAACAGCGATCTCAGTAGCCAGCGAGTCGCACGTGCATATAATATATGATACTTGTCAGGTGAACTTCGCTGGGAGCGGGTCTTCAGTTTGCGAGCGCTTTGGATGTTGTAGCTATCCTTCTGTATTGCATCATTCTCCACCAAAATATGAGTGTGGATCCTGATATATCATATCTGCACGATAGGGTAGAGGACGCTGATACTAAATGCCTGTGGATTTTTGCATATGGATCTCTATGCTGGCATCCTGGCTTCCAGTATAACAAATCTGTGAGGGGGCACATTTCCGGCTTTTCTAGGAAATTTTGGCAGGGTAACGCTACACATAGAGGAACAAACGAAAATGTAAGTGTCTTTCGGTATATTATTCCTCTCCGACTCAAGTGCAGCTTTCGATGTCTTGATTTTAGAAAATTGAAAATGAGTATTTAAAATTTTCAATTATAGTTTGGATATTTCATTCTCATATAATATGTAGGTAAAATAAAAACTGGGAATAGGTACTATAATGAAAGAATAATAATATCTTAATTCATTTATTAGGAACAAATTAAATTTCAGCACTTATACTAATACTCTTAAAGTCTCTACACTTGGGAACTTAAGTGTGAAGTACATGTAGGATAACAGGTTAATTGTCCTTCCCAACCGCTGGGTCAGAAGTGCCAAAAATTAGCAATTTTCGAAGGTGACATGCAAATGTACAGAAATTGTTTTTTTTTTTCAATTTTGAATTTTCTTTATAAGCTTTTTCTTTTAGTCTCTGTCCAAGTCCTCCGACATCTACCTCATGTAATTCAACATTTAGAGATTTCAAATATTAATAATTATAAATTGATTAAGGTAGGTGTTTTGGAAGTTGAAGCAATAACTAATTTTAACTCGTATGATATCCAACTTATTTTGGTGAATTAACTGAAGTTTTCCACAATTTTCACGAAACTTTTCGAATTTTTCATTAGCTCATCGTTTTCAATTTAAAATTCCATTAGAGTATTTTTGAATAGGAATGCACTTCACGAATTTATATACATTTATATTATATAAATATATATATATATATATATATATATATATATATATATATATATATATATATATATATATATATATATATATATATATATATATATATATATATATATATATATATATATATATATATGTATATATATATATATATATATATATATATATATATATATATATATATATATATATATATATATATATATATATATATATATTGCCTCCTGAATTCCTGCAAACAACAATGATATTCTCCCTTTTTTCAGCCAGGAAGGGTGGCTACTTTAGTTGAAGATCCAGAGGTAAGCAAAATAGAATTAAATATTTTAAAGAATTCTCTTTCAAAAAAAAAAAAATTTTTTTTAAATGAAGAATATATTCGAAGCTGTCCAATTCAGTAGTTCCATAATTGCCTGTTATTCCGTGGTACGTGGTACCTGAGTGAAATTTGAAAGTTTCATTTTATGAAGGTCAATTGCCAGTTAAGAATTATCCAATTTACTGAGCATTGCCGCTTCAGATTCGCGTTAGCTTAAGATTAATTATGATAAAAAAGGTTAGACGAAATTATTCTAATTACTCGACTGATAACGTATGTGTATCATATGCTATCAATAATTTGATAACAGAATAGTTCCAAGGCGCAGATCTGGTATAAACGATAGATAAAATATAAGGGTCAGTGTATCGTCGGTTTTATTTGTTGACTAAATAGCTTATTTATGTCTGTGATTATCATGTAATATTCAAGAGCAATTCGGTTATTTAATCATGATTCCATGTGAGTACCAGTTATCAGTTAATCTACTTTTGAAAAGGTGACAAAACACCCACTTCTATGCGATAATAAATAATTCTATAACACACAAGTTGATGTCTAGCCAATTCAAACCAATTGCTTTTATTGTTGATAATCGCATGCGGTTTCCGTCATCAACGAATTGCTAATTTTATGAACACTCATTCTAGTTTAGCTATCACTCGTGCCTCGTGATAAAGATATCAAATGTTATATTAACTAAACCGGCTTTTGGCGGATGCGCGTTAAGCTACAGTTCCACCGGAGTAGGGTTGCCATCACCTAAATTGCCGATGCCGGACAAACATTTAAAAAACCCCGGACATTTCTGTGAAATTTTGTTTTTCCCCGGACATCCCGTAAAATTTTTTTTTCAATAAAATAAAACATCGTCCATCTTTTAGTTTTTTCATTTATTTAAACTTTAACCCGCTTGTTTGTCATATAAACAGAACAACAAATAACAAATAAAATTCTATTATACAAAGTTTACAGTTTTTTTTTTTTTGTTATCATCAAATAAAAAACAACTCATGACGATAATTTTTGGTAGATCAAAAATCAAATAGACTAGATTCTACATTGTAATAGGAAATTATAGGATAGTTCATGTAGTTCGGTTAGATAAGTTAGGTACCCAAAAGTCCAAATTATTTATTAACTATAAATCAACAAAAGTAAGTAAAAAGTTTTAATTTTAACGAAATCAAGTTCTTTCTACTAATTCAACTTAACTTGGAATTTTCCAGACTTGCCAATTTTTGTCTTTATTTTTCATCATGAATTTATAAAAGTCGGAGCAACTCAAGTTTTTAAAATTAGATTTTATTTTGATCAGAGAAGAATGCGTATGTGTATTTAGCAAGTTTCTCTCCTTCCTCCATTACTGCGACACTAGCGAAAAAACTCACTCTACATTCGCAATGTGAGCTGGTATACAAGAATATTACTATGCAATTTTGAGCAGTTTAGAATATGGATGTTTCGAAAAAATTCGGCCACAACTGATTTGCATTTAATAGCTCATCTCCGTCACTGACACTCAAGCTTCACACACCCGGACACAAAATTTGTCCGGGTTTTACCCGGACATATTTTGAAAGCCCCGCCCGGACGACCCCCGGACGCCCCTTAAACTAGGATAAATCCGGGGAAACTCGGACGGATGGCAACCCTACACCGGAGGAACAATGAGAAACATTGTGAAACATTTTTGTTGCTGTTGCGTGTTTCCGAAAATGTTCCCAAATGTTCCTTAAAATTTCTTTATGTTTCGGCCAAAAATTTTGACTGTTTCTACTTGTCACCCTTCAAGCTACGATTCCACCGGAGGAACATTTTTGTTGCTGTTCCGTGTTTCCGTAATTATTCCAAAATGTTCCTAAAAGTTCCTTAAATTTTCGGAAACAAATATTGAATGTTCCTACTTGTCGCCGGTTTCCATTTTGAGCGGTAAATTTCGAAAGAAAATAGGAAACATTTATGAAAAAATCCGTGTTACTATCGCAGTGGAAACGTATTGAGAACGCACATTCGTGTCGCAGATTTTCAGTGAAGTACGAAAACGAATAAATATATAGCTACGGTTCCATTGGAGGAACATTGTGGAACAACTTGTTGCTATTGCTTGTTTCCGAAAATGTTCCAAAATGTTCCTTAAAATTTCTTTTTGTTTCGGCACCAAATGTTGATTATTTCTACTGAATAATATGCAACTATTGACAATTCTAGTTGCTTCAATGGAACCAAGAAGTTTACGTATGTTGCCATAAGTTTCTACCTATGGCAACAAGGAGAAACATTCAGCAACAAAATGTTCCTCCGGTGGAACTGTAGCTTTAGACATATTGATATAACGATTGAAAGAAAACATCGATTCCAACGTTTTCCTGATTAATTTATATTTGAGCGTGCTCGTATGAGGTTGGATGAACGTGATTTTTCTCAAAACATTAATTACAAATTATTCTTTGTATTACAAAGCAGTTGGTACGTTCGCCCCCTTGTAACAGCAAAAATTATTGTCGAATAATTGCACTAAACTTCTAAAGAGGGTCTGAAGATATACAAAACGCTTGAATATCTGCAAAAACGCATGAAATTTGTAAAGAATAAATTGTGGCGGAGAGAGAAAATATTTTTAATCTCCAATTTGCACCTCCCTAATATCGACATACTTCACGGACAAGCTTTCAGCCTTCTATCTATACTTTGGAGTAGCTGTAGAAATGCGCAGTGCTCGAAATTCTCCAAAAACGTTTCAAATTTCAACATAAAAGATGCGGCGATGAAAGAAAATTGAAACCCACAATGTTCACTTTCCTAATGGAAACACAATCCACTTAGCAATTTTAAACCCCCTATAACTCAATCAGCAGATGTGGTGGAGATGTGCAAATCATCAAAAACCAGGACAATCCCTAGAATAAAATGTCGGCGGTTGAGGAAAATAGTTAAAACAACTTTCCCAAAAAAACTCAATCCACAATCAAGAAATTTTAGCCTTCTAACTCAATCTGGATGTGCTGTGGACCTGAGCAAATCCTCAAACCAATAAAATTGCATTAGATATCGCCAAAACTTCCATTAACTAAATCTATGTACAAGTTTTCAACTCTCCAACCTAATTTGGAGGGGGTTTGGGGTTTTTCCAGTACCATGCAAAAATGCTTTTGGCGTATTCCCATCCCCTTGCCAAAGGTTTAAAGATGCCAAAATTATTACTAGATTTAACCAAATTTTGATTGTTTTGCTTTGCATCAAGAACACCCCAGATCCAAAATTACAGCTCATTTGCTCTGATGGAAGCCGCTATAAGCATATATATAAATATATATATATATATATATATATATATATATATATATATATATATATATATATATATATATATATATATATATTAAAAATGAATATTTTTTGCGTTAAACAGAAGTATATGATGAAGATGATAATATATCTCCTACTGAATAGCCAAATTGATCATACTACAAGCCCCCTTCTGAATATTTTCAAAATTACCGAACTACCTGACTAGCAGTTTAGAATGGGGTTTTCCTATTTTACTACCTAATAATTTTTTTTTACGCAATTTGTCATAAATTTATTTCTTGTATTCGATATATATTCAGTTTGCATTCAACATCTGAAGAAGGTGAAGTTTCACCGAAACGTATTTTATTCAATAAATGTGTAAATTGGTTTTTTATAAACCACTGTATCAATATGAATTGTAGACTCTTCATTTGTATTCTCAAGCTTTCGGAATGCTCCGTTCCATCTTCAGGAACTAAAAAACAAAATTGTCATATGTCCCGGTATTTTGCTCTCGTCCCGGTGTCTCCCGCTCTTCATTTGTATTCTCAAGCTTTCGGAATGCTTCGTTCCATCTTCAGGAACTAAAAAACAAAATTGTCATACGTCCCGGTATTTTGCTCTCGTCCCGGTGTCTCCCGCTCTTCATTTGTATTCTCAAGCTTTCGGAATGCTTCGTTCCATCTTCAGGAACTAAAAAACAAAATTTTCATACGTCCCGGTATTTTGCTCTCGTCCCGGTGTCTCCCGCTCTTCATTTGTATTCTCAAGCTTTCGGAATGCTTCGTTCCATCTTCAGGAACTAAAAAACAAAATTGTCATACGTCCCGGTATTTTGCTCTCGTCCCGGTGTCTCCTGCCAGGTTTTATCGATGTCCCGGAAAACGGGTGTTAGATGTAAAAAGTAATGAATAATAGCTATAAATGGTTTAATTATAACAACAGTCCTATGAGAAGGCCGAGCGGTACCTAATAGAGAGATTTACACTATTACTTTATCGGGCAAAGATACGTGAACGGTTTGTTTTGAAAGCATAGATTAACATTATCATCTTTGTTGTCATGTTTTTTTAGTTTGACAAAAAAAAAATTTCATACAATAGTTTCTTTAGTAAGGCAAAAAGTTGTAGTTTTACAAAAAGTTAAGGACATAGTAATTGTTCAATTAACAATTATATGAAGTATTTAAAATTTTATTTTATTAAAATTTCTTTCTAGATAGTACACCAAAAAAATTATCATTGAAAAAAAAGAAATATATATTTTTAACAAGCAAAAATTCCTTTTTTATTTTTAGGTGTGTAGAACTAACAATTTAGGGTCCCAGATTTCCTCTTCCCCTCACTAGCGTGCCTTAAAAAAAGTCTTAAAACTCACCATTTTGCTGATGATTTTTTGAAAATTTTCCATGGGAGGACCCCGCCCTACTGGGGGGTATGGAATACCCATTCGGTAAGGCCATCCCATATTGATGTGTCCCGGTTTCACCCACCAAAAATATGGCAAGCCTATATATATATATATATATATATATATATATATATATATATATATATATATATATATATATATATATATATATATATATATATATATATATATATATATATATATAAATACATTTCAAAATAAAATTTGGACCTAAATCCCTATATTTTGCTGTTAAAAATTACTTAACGTTCTCATCCAATTATTTGAACAATTAGTAACCCAATAAATAACCTTGAATTTTTTCTCTTATTTATTCAAGATAAGTTGGCTTTAATCCAAAATAAGATTAAGCTTTGAATTTATCCATCTGTGTGGTATCGGAGTCGAAGATAATTATAACACATGACAGTGATTTATTCATTCACCGTATTTCTGTATACCTAATGGAAAAATGTATGAAATAATATATTTCAAGGAAAAGTACTTTATCTTTTGGATTTAATTTCCTCTTAACGTGAAGAAGTCTATGTGTAAATAGGTATTGCTATAACCCGACGTGTGCTTTCTAATGGGTAACCTAATAACTGTACCCATGTCATTTGATATAATCATATATATGATTTTTACTAGAATACTATTTTATTTCACCTGAGTCTTGTTGAAAATTATTCATTTAACATTTTGCTCTCTCCGTACTACTTATTTTGTAGATTTTGTTACATCATTCTTAGCTTAATTCATATAGGAACGAAGTTCGTTATAGCACGTTACACTCAAGACACTAGGCGAATGGTTAACTAGGCCTAAAAATTCTAAAACGTAACATACTCAAGGTCAGCTGTATTCGTATATGCTCTATTATGTGTTTCGAAAGGTGATCCTTTCTACGCGGGCGGCGTGTTCAGTTTCAGAGACGACTAATTTCAATATTTGAATTAAAATCTATGTACCTAATATTTCTATATCAACCGTCTGTGGTACAGATGGTTGGGAAATTTTCTAGGGTACAGACGGTACCGGGTTCGAATCCCGTATAAGATATGGATGTTGTGATTGTCCAGAATTGCAATTTGAATTATATATATATATATATATATATATATATATATATATATATATATATATATATATATATATATATATATATATATATATATATATATATATATAATATTCTTTATTTCAAATCAGAATGTTACACGATATTGTGAACAATTAGAAATGAAATTGTGTCAGGAAAAAAAAAGGAAAGAAAAAAAAATTAAATGTTTATCCAGGAAAGTTATACTTCAAAAATTCCTGGATATCATATGGTTCCATGTCCAGTAGCATTTGGTAGATTTTTTTTTGTATATTTTAATGATAGTTTCTGTTTGGATTTCTATTGGGCAATATAGGTTGAAATATCTTATCGATTGGTATTGTGGTCCTTTTTCCGTTATTGTAAGCCTGTGTGCTTTATATAAAATCTGTGATGTTCTTGTATTGTAGTGCTGACTTCTGTTTTCTGTATAATAATGTTTGTTTTTGAAAAGGAAATATAGGCTCTCTTGTATATGGATTGCAGTCGATGTTAATAGGCCATATTGTTTGAACCTACTTCTGCAAGAATCCATTGACTTCATGCCACAAATGATTTGTAGTGCTCTTTTTTGTATTTTGAAAATATTATTTATACTTGAGCTTGCTCCATAAAATAGAATTCCATACATTAATTTCGATTCAAAAGTAGTTTGATAAATTATTTTTAAGGATTTCGTGTCTGATATTGTTTTATTACTCTTTAAAGGTGACAAGTTGTTGAAAGTTTCTTTGATAATTCTTGAATATGGTCTTTCCAGCTTAGATTTTCATTTATCTGCAGTCCCAGGAATTTTGTGGTTTTATTGAATTGTATCTTAGAGTTTGACATCTTAAGATATTCTGGAGTATCGTAGCCTGCATGATTGGTTTTAAAAAGGATGATGCTTGTCTTGTCAACATTCAAGCTCAATTTGTTTTCGGTAAACCAATGTTCTGTCCTGTTCAGTACTGCTTCTGTCATTATGGTAATTTCAGGAAAAGTATTTGCTTTCAATAAGATGTTCGTATCGTCTGCATAATTTAGAATTTTAGTTTTTTCGTTTTCATCTTCATCTAGGCTAGAATGCAGGTCATTTTTGAAAAGAGTGAAGATGATTGGCCCTAGTACACTTCCTTGTGGTATCCTAATTTTATAGGGTTAGGTTCTGATAGGCATTCATTCATTCCATTGTTTACAAGTGTTCTATATAAATATATATATATATATATATATATATATATATATATATATATATATATATATATATATATATATATATATATATATATATATAATAAATTTATCTATAGAATTACTAAAATCCTTTATAATTATGCATAATAATACATATATTTGGGATAACTGCGATAGCATAGATATTCATTGTTCCATTATATGTTTTCATGTTAATATTTTTATCAGAAGATATTATATTACATTGAACATGGTCCTAATAGGAGTATTGTTTTTGTTTTACTAAATTCAGAATAAACTGTGCTCTCCTGAAAAGATCATTGTTTTGAATCGTTTCCGTTTGTACCTCGAAGTAATATATAAGTCCTGATAATATAAAGAATTCACATTTTTCTTCTTAATTTAATTACGTTTTCAATTTATTCAATTGTGACTGCTATTAAACACATGATGTATAGCGAAAATAACTCGTTTTCAAGTTGTATTCGACGATACATCTCATCATTTTTACGATACAACATTTCCATATTTTTTCAATAGATAAATTACCACAATCAAATCATGAAAAACATAAGTACTTGTTGACCATAGTCAATATCATACATTATATAAAGTGAACAAGGAAATTTCTCTAATTAATAAAATTAAAAAATTATCGAACAACTTTCCAATTTTCAAATTATTTGAGAATTTTACTTGTTCATTTTAAGTAATAGATAATGTACCACAATCAAATCATGAAAAACATACTATTTGACCATAGTCATTTTCATACATTACATGAAGTGAACAAGGAAAATTCTTCAATTAATATAATTTAGAAATTATCGAACAACTTTCCAATTTTTGATTTATTAATTATTAAAGAATTTCCCTTGTTCACTTTAAGTAATAGATAAATTACCATTTAGATTTTGAGTAAGTCGTTGTTTATTCACTGCAAAAATATTGGAATTTATTTTTGAAGGTCATTAACCACATATCTGTCCATAGTTCACGATCAATAAAAACTTGATATTTATAATATTGTTTATATTGAAAAATAAATTGATAAAGAGGTCTCGTTTCAACACTTGGTGAAACACAGAGGCCAGTATATCAATTCAATGGCTGCTATTTGAGGGTCAATTACATATTTTTTTGTGTTTATTGGATTTATATATATATATATATATATATATATATATATATATATATATATATATATATATATATATATATATATATATATATACACGAGGTCTGTTCAAAAAATAAGGTGAATTTTCATTTTTCTTAAAAAATATTTATTTATTCATCAATTTCTATATTGCCCCCTTCAAAGGAGTCCCCCTCAGATATAATACACTTGTGCTAGCGTTTTTTCCAATCCTCGAAGCAGCTCTGATATGCTTTTTTTGGTATGCTCTTGAGCTCTCTCAGCGATTCGGTTTGTATCTCCTCAATCGTCTCAAAACGTCGTCCTTTCATGGGTCTCTTCAATCCTGGGAACAGGAACAAATCGCAAGGGGCCAAATCTGGCCGTTGACGTCATTCAACAATTCCTGAGCGATGCTTATGCGACGATTTTCATTGTCAAAATTCAGCAATTTTAGAACAAACTTTGCTGCCACATGCTTCATGCCCAAAATTTCCGAAAAAATTGCATGGCATGAGCCAAATGATATGCCGACATCCTCAGCAACTTCTCTAATAATGATTCGACGATTCTCCATAACAATTTTTTTCACTTCCTCGACATTTTCATCGGTTGTTGATGTGCTGGGGCGTCCAGGGCGAGCGTCGTCATTTACATCTTCTCGACCTTCTGTGAAAAGCTTGTACCACTTGTAAACATTTTTTTGGCTTGAAATAGACTCACCGTATGCCACTTTCAACATTTCAAGTGTTTTGGAGCACTTCATTCCATTTTTCACATAAAATTTAATGCAAACTCTTTGATCCATGTTTTTCGACAGCAGAAAATCGCCGAACACGCAAAACACTTCTAACTTTTATGCTTCCCACAAACAAACTAAATGTGCTATATAGCTAAAACTGTGAACATTTGTTCGAGACGAGAGTACCAACATAACAAAATGAAAAAATCGATAATCGAATGTACGTAGCCCGCCAAATTTGAAAATTCACCTTATTTTTTGAACAGACCTCGTATATATATATATATATATAAATATATATATTTATATATATATATATATTAATATATATATATATATATATATTTATCTATATATATATATATATATATATATATATATTTATATTTATATATATATATATATATATATATACAAACACGGAAGTATATAAAGAGGGTTGGAGAAACCCTCCTTTAGTGTACACAAAAACGGTAATAAATACGACCTTATAGTGACGGAGCTCAGGCGATCACGCGTTTTTTTTTGAATAACGTGAAATTGTTCAGTACCTGCTTAGCTTTGACGTAGTTTATATTATATATTCTTTGGTTTTATCGTTTGTAACATATATTATTCTTATATTTCCAGGGCTTCGTCCATGGCATAGCGTTTGCTATCAGTGAAGAAACAGCTATGCCTTACCTGAATCAACGCGAATGTCATTTGGGAGGATACGTATCTAGATTCGTGAAATTTTATTCAGACCATGGACAATGCTTTCAAGTGTTATTGTATATAGCCGCCCAATCAAATTCGCAATGGCTCGGTGAGGCCGAAGTGGCTGATATAGCTAGCCAAATCGTCGAATGTAAGGGCCAAAACGGACACAATGTAGAGTATTTGATAAGGTTAGCTGATTTCCATAGACAGCATTTTCCGCATCACGAGGACAATCATTTGTTCAATTTGGAGAAAGAAGTACTGAAAAAGCTCAAGGCTAGAAATATATGTGTTTCAACGTTGATGGGTACTGGTGAAGGGTGTGTTAAATTTCTACGACGAGATTCGACAGGTACCAGCCGCTCTACGCAGGAACCACCAGTACGATTCGAATCATTTCAGCACGCTGCCAAGCTTCCAGAAAAAACGCTGCGCTGCCTCAATCTGTGATTCCTTCGTTGTCATTTTTTATTTACCTAAACATAAGTATCGATAAGTTGATGACAGATGTCATTTAATCATATTTTGTTTTATGGAATATGGAACTCTATTATATATCACTTTATTTTATTACGATTAAATTATTTGTGATGTTGAAAAATCAATTTTATTACCTTTTAGACGTTAAAGTTCTGCTTTCGGCACTGCCGTAGGCTTTGTTAATAGGAATAAATGATACATTACCTATTAAGTGTCGAATTTGTTAGTGAAACATGAGCTTCGAATTTTGAAAAACAGAATTTTTTTGTAATAAAAAATATGAATTATAATTTGTTTTTTTTAAATATGACCTTTCATTGTCGGTATGATAATTATTGATAATCACTGGTCTGAATAGAGGAAACATTTCAGTTTACATTTCACAATCATGTTTCCATTAACTGTTACGTAATTCAACAATTTTTTTGAGGTGTTAATACTTTTTAGTCGTATTTTCTCCAAAAATAATAATGTAGTGGCTGGCAAATATGTTTTTATTCCCTTGGACTGCAATTTTCGAGATTTGTTTGATGTCTGATATATATATATATATATATATATATATATATATATATATATATATATATATATATATATATATATATATATATATATATATATATTTAATTATTTATAATAGTACCCTATTATTATTATTTTCAAACATTACGTAGGTAAAGGTTTCTTTGGTTTCCCTTACCATCTAATAATTACAATTTTGAATATAAATATTAGACTGAATAGCATATACAAAGCAGCCCTGTTTATTCAATTATTTCAAAACAATAAATGTCAAAGAAATTTCAATTTCGAATGTCGTGGTGAGGCGTCAACTTTTTGATAAAATTGAGTTTTTTAAGATTCAACCAGCCTGTTATTGCTAATAATTATCAAAAGATTAAAAATAGATCACAGGCAACAACAATTCGAATAAATAATTAAATATTGCAAGCTGAAAATATGGCAATGATCCTAAACTTAAGCTGAGAGTTTTAAACTGTAAGTACCCTTTTTTTAAAAAATTTGAAATTCTAAATAAATAAAAAATTTCATTAAAAACGGCTACTTCCATATAAACGAACTATACCGATAATTTTTGCTTTACTTGTTTAATATTTCCCAAAAACTATTTTTCTTTTTTAATGTTAATTTACTATTTCTGAGATCTCTCGGATGGAATTAATCGCCTCCGTGGCAAAGTTTGACCAAATCTCCCATACCGGAGAGTTCAAACAATAAACCACAAATAAGTGATTGTTTTCCATAACAGAGGATTTTATTATAAAAATTTCATTAAAAACGGCTACTTCCATATAAACGAACTATACCGATAATTTTTGCTTCACTTGTTTAATATTTTCCCAAAACTAATTTTCTTTTTTAATATTAATTTACTCTTTCTGAGATCTCTCGGATGGAATAAATCGCCTTCGTGGCAAAGTTTGACCAAATCTCCCATACCGGAGAGTTCAAACAATAAACCACAAATAAGTGATTTTCTTCCATAACAGAGGATTTTATTTATAAAACTATTTTCATCTCCAAATTTTCAATCCAATACTTAGCTACGCCGTTCTGATGAGGACCAAAGAGTCCGAAACACGTGTCAACGGCTGCTTCCATATAAGCGTACTATACCGATAATTCTACTCCACTTCTTTAATGTTTTCCCATAACTAATTTCTTTGTTGTTAGATAAATAGTACCCTATTATTATTATTTTCAAACATTACGTAGGTAAAGGTTTCTTTGGTTTCCCTTACCATCTAATAATTACAATTTTGAATATTAATATTAGACTGAATAGCATATACAAAGCAGCCCTGTTTATTCAATTTTAATTTTTTCAAATCAATAAATGTCAAAGAAATTTCAATTTCGAATGTCGTGGTGAGGCGTCAACTTTTTGATAAAATTGAGTTTTTTAAGATTCAACCAGCCTGTTATTGCTAATAATTATCAAAAGATTATATATATATATATATATATATATATATATATATATATATATATATATATATATATATATATATTATATATATATATATATATATATATATATATATACATATATATATATATATATATATATGTATATATATATATATATATATACATATATATATATATATATATATATATATATATATATATATATATATATATATATATATATATATATATTTAATCTCTTGATAATTATTAGCAATAACAGGCTGGTTGAATCATTAAAAACGGCTACTTCCATATAAACGAACTATACCGATAATTTTTGCTTTACTTGATCTCTCGGATGGAATTAATCGCCTCCGTGGCAAAGTTTGACAAAATCTCCCATACCGGAGAGTTCAAACAATAAACCACAAATAAGTGATTTTCTTCCATAACAGAGGATTTCATTTATTAAACTATTTTCATCTCCAAATTTTCAATCCAATACTTAGCTACGCCGTTCTGATGAGGACCAAAGAGTCCGAAACACGTGTCAACGGCTGCTTCCATATAAACGTACTATACCGATAATTCTACTCCACATCTTTAATGTTTTCCCATGACTAATTTCTTTGTTGTTAAATAAATAGTACCCTATTATTTTTATTTTCAAACATTACGTAGGTAAAGGTTTCTTTGGTTTCCCTTACCATCTAATGATAACTATTTTGAATGTTAATATTAGACTGAATAGCATATAATAAATAATTAGCAAGACAAAGCAGTCTTTTCAAAAAAAATTTTTCGAATCAATAATGTCAAAGAAATTTCAATTACCAATATCGTAATGAAACGTCAACTTATTAATTAAATCGAGTTTTTTAAGATTCAACCAGCCTGTTATTGCTAATAATTATCAAGAGATTAAAAATAAATCACAGGCAACAACAATTCGAATAAATATATATATATATATATATATATATATATATATACATATACATATACATATATATATATATATATATATATATATATATATATATATATATTTATATATATATATATATATATATATATATATATATATATATATATATATATATATATATATATATATATATATATATATATATATATATATATATATATTATATATCAGTGGCGGCTCGTGAGCTGTTTGTTTAAGAAGGCTACAAGAGGTGTTAAAAAATACACCATAGTCGAAAATTTTTAGGATTTCAAGATCAACCGCCTTATAATTTAAAGAAAATCAAAAAACAAGCATCCCAAAATATTAATTTCTTTGGGAAAAAATTGTTTTCACTTCCGAGTGTGTCTACCTTGAGGCCTACAACTCCTATTTAAAATATTCACAAAAACTCTTCTCAGCCAATTAATCAATTCATCTATTCATCAAATTTTCTTTTCTTTCACAAAATAGGTACCTACCTACCTAATTAACGAATTTGTTACCTATTCGTGGAATTAATCAATTGTTGCCCAGCAATAACTATCAATAACATTAATTGTGTTTTGTTTTCCAAATCGTCAAATCCTAAGCGGCCCCAAACAGAGACATTTTCTCTAGTAAAAAGTAAACACTACCAACAAAATAATTTATTTTTTTACCTGCGATTCGGTTAGCCAAGGATGTCTCTAATAATTTCGGATATCAAAACCGCGATTCTGTTGTTTGTCACGCTGAACCAACTTGTTTAATTTCGGGGTAGGTCGCAATGTTTTTATTAAAATTTTATCGTCATAACTTAGTGCACTAAAGTTATGGGATAACAAATATTCCACTAAGTCACCATTGAAATTAACTTCAGTAACCGAACTCATTTTAAAAACAATACAGGAGCAAAATAAATTAAAAATCACTGCACCGGCGTAAAATTCAAAACAAACTGATCACCACGATCAATCACGCTTCAGTCTATATTCTCGGTGTTGTTGGCTTGCTACGTGCACTGCAATAGAATAAATAAGGTCGAATATCGTATGCTTTGAACCGAGCAGCTAGGTTCAATCGATGTTGCCATTTACATGTGTTTTCCGTTTCTATTGCAATAGGGTATTCATTCGCAGTATTCGCACCGTTTGCTTTTCTGTGGCATGGCATACTTGGCATAATGAACGTTGAAAATATACCTTTTTAAGCCTCTGCAGCGTTGCCACTGTTGATATTGAATCTTGAAATAAATGAAATGCAGTAAGCAGTAAATATATATACCTTCTATCGTAATTAATAACATTATATTATATAATGTAGATTGAAAGGAAGGTAGGTGCATAAAATAATATGATTTTGATTAATATGAATATGCTGAATGCTGACTATTTAATATATTATAGTAGTGATACACAGATTATTGAGGAGGCGGCTTAGCATCGATAGCCGCCCCTGAATTATATATATATATATATATATATATATATATATATATATATATATATATATATATATATATATATATATATATATATATATATATATATATATATATATATTTATATATATATATATATATATATATATATATATATATTTATAATGGCAGTTTGCTAAGTTTTGTCCGCAAACGCTTCATTTTCCGAGATAGGTGGTTAAACTTTTTCTTAAAAACTTATTCATTTATTGCCAAAACCGGCCAAGATACGCAAATGAAATTTGGTGGATTTTAAGAAGAAGTTATTGCGCATTTCTTGACATTCAAATGAGAATTTTATGTTTATCATCGGCGTGCATACAGGTGATGAACTCAATTTTTTTAAAGAAAAAATTCAAAAGCCACTGAGATATTTTGAACTAAAAATCATTTTTGAATTGCTCGTTCAATTTGTGACCAAAAATCTTTCTTGTATGGGGCGCCGTTTTTATGCAAAAAAATGAATAGGTAATCTTAACGCCTATTTGTCATTATTTTAATACATTATGGTGCACCACTGAGATATTTCAAACTCAAAATCATTTTTGAATTTCTCGTTCAATTTGTAACAAAAAATCTTCCGTGTCTTTCTTTCGTATGGGGCACCGTTTTTATGCAAAAAAATAAATAGGTAATCTTAACGCCTATTTGTCATTATTTTAATACATTATGGTACACCACTGAGATATTTCAAACTAAAAACCATTTTTGAATTTCTTGTTCAATTTGTGACAACAAATCTCCAATGTATTTTTTCGCATGGGGCACCGTTTTTATGCAAAAAAATAAAAGATCTTGAAACGTATTTGTCATTCCTTTAATACATTATGGTACACCACACTGAGATATTTCAAACTGAAAATCATTTTTGAATTTCTTGTTCAATTTGTGACAAAAAATCTTCAGTGTCTTTTATTCGTATGGGTCACCGTTTTCATACAAAAAAATAAAACATCTTAAAACGTATTTGTCATTACTTTAATACATTATGGTACACCGCTGAGACATTTCAAACGAAAACTCATTTTTGAATTTCTCGTTCAATTTGTGACTTTTTTTTCGTATGGGGCACCGTTTTTATGCAAAAAAAAATCTTAAAACATATCTGTCATTACTTTAATACGTCATCTAGTAGCGACACTGGTATACTACTGTCAACATTAGACTACGCGTTGAAATGTTTTATTTATTTGCATAAAAGCGGCGCCCCATACGAAAAAAAGACGGAAGAGATTTTTGTTACTAATTGAAAGAGGAATTCAAAAAAACTACGTCTTAAAATCCATCAAATTTCATTTGCATATCTCGACCGGTTTCAAGGCAATAATTGAATAGTCAGTTTTGAAGAAGTCAGATTTCTATCGGTTTTTTTTATTGGCTTATTAAATGAACCATGTGATATTAGGATTTGCTTCAGTCGGCTAAATATTTTACCCAACGGTCGCCTCCTTTCTGGATATAGCTTATGATACAACCGCAATCGTAAAGCTATATTTTTATTCGCCTCTATAAAACACTTGAGCATATTACATTATTCGAAATATTGAAACATTTTAATAATTTTTTTTCTCGAAAATGGCAGTAAGTAAACCTTTGTTACCATGCCAATATTTGTAGGTTGATATGCCCAAAGACTTTTTGTTTAAATAAAAAAATTATATTAAAATAAATATTCAAGGGGGCATAGTCAATTTTGCTTATGTAATACAGAGAATACAAACAAATAGAAATAAAAAAATAGATTTCTTATTTATATATAAAAGTTCAGTCGGGACAAGTGGTATTAAACTCTCATAATTTCAAATGCGTAGAATGAATATACCTGAGATTTATGTTCTCAAAAAAATTTAATGCGTCTATTTTTACATACGAAACGCCTAAATTTGTATTTAAATTACCACGAGGTCACCAACACTCGCAAAACCAGAGAATAACTTATCGGCTTCTATTCGAATGGTTTGAAATCATACTTCCAGTGCGTGATTTGAAAATAAAAATATCTCAAATCAAGGACATACGTTTTGTTGCCAAGAACACGTATACCTATCTTAAAAACATCGAAAATATTTTCGAATATTTTGGGCATCATTCTGGGAATTATTGAAGGTGTGTTCAGTGGTGGATCTAAGGAAAGAGTCATAGGTAGGGATGCCATCACCTAAATTGCCGATGCCGGACAAAAATTTTAAAAACCCCGGACATTTCTGTGAAATTTTGTTTTTCCCCGGACACCCCAGTTTTTTTTTTGAATAAAATAAAACATCGTTTATATTTTGATTTTTTCATTTATTTAAACTTTAAACCACTTGTTTGTCATATAAACAGAACAAAAAAAAACAAATAAAATTCTATTATACACAGTTTACAGTTTTCTCTTTTTCTTGGTATCATCAAATAAAAAACAACTCATGACGATAATTTTTGGTAGATCAAAAATCAAAAAGACTAGATTCTACATTGTAATAGCAAATTATATGATAGGTCGGTTAGATAGGTTAGGTACCCAAAAGTCTAAATTATTTATTAACTATAAATCAAAAGTAAGTAACAAGTTTTCATTTTAACGAGATCAAGTTCTTTTTACTAATTCAACTTAACTTGGAATTTTTCAGACTTGCCAATTTTTCCCAAAATGTCTTTACTTTTCATCATGAATTTGTAAAAGTCCGAGCAACTCAAGTCTTCCAAATTAGACTTTATTTTGATCAGAGAAGAAAGCGTATGTGTATTTAGCAAGTTTATCTCCTTCATCCATTACTGCGACTCTAGCGAAAAAACTCACTCTACATTCGCATTGTGAGCTGGTATACAAAAATATTACCATGCAATTTTGAGCAGTTTAGAATATAGATGTTTCGAACAAAATCAGCCACAACTGGTTTGCATTTAATAGCTCATTTCCGTCACTGACACTCAAGCTTCACACACCCGGACACAAAATTTGTCCGGGTTTTACCCGAACAAATTTTGAACATTTTGAAAGCCCCGTCCGGACGACCCCCGGACGCCCCCTAAACTAGGACAAATCCGGGGAAACCCGGACGGATGGCAACTCTATCCATGGGTAACCTTGAGCAAGGCCCTTAAAGTACCCCCTCCCCTTCAACTGTATGCCTTAAATTTTTAAAATTATGTTGTTATGGGTAAAAGTATAGAATTATTTAGAAATGATTCATAATAATTATTACATATATGACTCACATTGTTGCATGAGGAAAGGAAATAGAAATTAAATAAACAGCTCGAAAGATGTATAATTGAAAAAAAAATCGAATAATATAAAAAATGTAAAAGTGTAAAAGTAAAAACAGGTAGGTATACCTACCTGTATAAAAATAAAGATATTTTATATACAGTGAATGATAAAATACAGGTATAAATATATTTCAACAGAATTTGGCACCCCTTCTAACTTTTAAATTTGCAAAATAGTCTATGACTGATTATAAATCCAATGCTTCTGCTAATTTTTTCTCGACATACAACATGCTGAAATCGTTCAGTCTCTCCTCGCTTAATGTACTTCTTCGAAGCTGCTTGATGTGTTTTGAAGAACTCGTAATGCGTTACACACTTGCTGTACTGACTGGAAGCGTTAAAAATATTCTCACAATGACCACAAATTCAGGTAAGCATTCTTCCAGATTTTTCTTCAATAAGAATTCTAAATAATGCGATACGCACCAGTTCTGGGTGATGGTCTCAGTTGTGAAAAACTCATCTTGGAAACATTGGATTTTTCATCTCAAATCATCAGTTTCGAATTTGTAGTTTTCATTTACCTCTTTCACTACATTATGGAGTTCAATATCTTTAATTGTTTCAATCTTTCTGGTGTCAAAAAACCAAATATATCATTAATTTCAGTAAATCCTTCAATCTGTTGTGATAGCTCGCTACACATTCTGTCTAAAGCCTAAAAGTACCCAAAATAAGTTTGCTTTCTCAACAAATGAATTGTATGTTTCCTCGTGTCTAATTTGTTTTAAAATTTTCAAAGTTGTTTAGAGTGTTCTCTGGGCTACGAAACTATCGGATTTTGTACTATGCAATATCAATTGAGATGCATCGATAATTTTATGGAGAGAATTGCACCATAAAAAATTTATGGGACCCCAAGAAATTTTTCTCAGAAAAAACATTTTTTAGTTGAATCCGTTAAATCCGCCACTGGATGTTTTGCTATTTCACAGAAGCAGGTTTTTTACTGCTTTTTTTCTATCACTGGAAATGAGGCTCCAGCCAATTAAAAAAAACAGGGTCTTCGCGGAGCAGGTTTTTTCTAGAGAAAATGATAAATAAAAAGTGGATAACAGTATGTGAAAAAGTGTTATTTGAAGGAGCAACTTTTCAAAACTGTTTTGTAATTAATATCAATATTCAAGGAATATGAATAAAATTAAAAAAGTCATTTTAATATGTTTTTTGGGATAATTTTTGTAAAATAATTTACATTAGGTAAATGTTTTAGTTTATTATAATACTTATTATGAAATATTAGATATGCTACTGTGAAATTTTATAAATTGAATAAGAATACCTGTATGTTCTAAAATCTGTAGATTTATACCTAATTTTAATAAATCACCTATTCTCTTAAGCATGTTTTACTTGAAAAAAGCATCTGAAAATAAAACCTAAAAATGATACGAATCATCACATACATTTTATAACTTTATAAAGAAATAAAAAACTAACTTTTCACAGGTTGAAATAAAATCTTTTCAATAAACGCGTTTCGTCATAACATTGACTTCATCTCGTAGTAAATTATGATATTACAAAATAATCTATTTATACGAAAAATTGAATATAACAGAGGAGTTCCTAGAGAAACTAAATGACAATAAGCAATTTATTCGGAGTTATTAGTAGGTACATTGAACAGATTAAGGAGAGGAGAAGGGTTTACTCAAATCTGGTCGTTAACTAGGTTTCCGGAATTTTTATATTTATTGATGTATAGGGATTCCCAATAGTTGGTTTTGTTATAACTATTTTCTAACTGTAATATATTATAATTGTGATTAAAGGTATGGTTTTCTTGAATAAGATGGCACGCATAAATAGAGTCAGTTTTCTGCTTAATATAGCTACGTTGGTGTTCGTGTATTCGAGTTTCGAAATTTCTAATTTATTGTACGTCCTATATAGAATTTTTCACAATCGTTACAGTTGAGTCTATAAACACCAGTAGGTTCATCTCTATGAATTTTTGATGATTGTTTTAAATCAATTTTTCTAATGCTAGGTATTGTAAATTTCTTAGTATTGCAATAAATTAACGTTTTAGTTTCAATATATAAAAAAGTTTTGCAACAACTTAATATATAGCGTATATCTATCCTGAAAGTCCAGTTGGAATACTGGTAAAAACATTTCGGAAATCGGATGAGTAGTTTCAAACTTACAAAACCTCTATAGATTCTCCTCTCAATGTATCTTGACTGATAAAATTTGCACCTATTGGTAACAGGAGTGCAGAATCACAGAGGAGGTAGTGCTCCTGATAGTATTGTCAATTTTTGGTTGCATAGCTTTCACTGGCGACATCTCTTATCGAAAAACTGTAAAAGACTAAAATGTAAGTCAATATAGGAAGTTTTCTGTTGCAATTGAAGATTAATTTGTAGTAATATCATGATTTAGGTTTGTATAATGTAATTGTTTGCATCATGTTGCCCATCCGTTGCAGTAGCATTAAGTTGAAACTATCTTGAAAATATTACAATCCTTTCACATTCGGACAAGCGTCATTTCTAAATAAAAAGTAAAGTGAGGTTGCAACTTTTGAGTGACATCTATGCTTCAAAAGCTGTATACTTTTAAACCATGTAAAAGTTTCCTTTACCTTCGATAGTTTTCTCAAAAAAAACACGGTCATTATTATATGAAGCTTTATCTTCTGTTTAATAGATGGCTTGTCCGAACGGGAAAATAATTGTAATATTTTCAAGTCAGTTTCAACTTAATGCTGCTGCAACGGATGGGCAACATGATGCAAAGAAATATATTATACAATCTTAAATCCTGATATTACTGAAGAATTAATCTTCAACTGCAACAGAAAACTTCCTATCTTTATTTACATTTTAGTCTTTTACAGTTTTTCGATAAGAGATGTCGCCAGTGGAAGCTATGCAGCCGGTAATTTACAATATTATCAGGAGCATTACCTCCTCCATGTTTCTGCAATCCTGTCACTCTGACGTGAAAATTATATCAGTCGATAAACCTTGTGAGAAGAATTTGTAAGTTTGAAACAACTCATTCGATTTCCAAAATTTTTTCTCCAGTATTCAAAATGGACGGATACACGCTATATATATATATATATATATATATATATATATATATATATATATATATTTATATTTATATATATATATATATAAATATATATATATATATATATTATATTATATATATATATATATATATATATATATATATATATATATATATATATATATATATATATATATATATATATATATATATATATATATATATATATATATATATATTTATATCTTTGTGCATTCCGACTAGGGATGAAGCGCTAACCGAGAAAAGGACATAATAAATTCAGCAAAAACTCTAGAGGAGTAGTACATTTTTCAAGTCATAGTGAATTTGAAAATCAAATATCGAATGAAGATGAAAATCAAGTACACTGCCACATACATCAACTAAGCGAATATCGAGAAAAATTATATCAAGCTTCAGTTTTCGGAAACTGAAGATTGAAATATTAGCGTACAATTTGTGTATTATTATTTATTAATGCTATTGATATTATTATTTCATGAAAAACTAAAAAAGTTACTTGAATTCACATCACATAGGAAATACATGTACTATTTATAGCGAAAGAAACCAAGGGCAATAATTTAACACAGTATATTTCATTATTCACAAAACTGTTATATCAGAATAATTCTCTTATTAACTATTGGCTATCTAGGTACTATCCACCTTCCGGGGCAGCGGAACTTTGGCCATGGGCAAGCCGCTGTGCCCCTGCTACAAGAAGCGGTAGACGTTGCCCACTAGGTTAACGGGAGGACCTCGGCGGAGTGTGTTATCTATACATTGTTGATAATTTATTATCAACAATATACGGATCGACTCATTCCTCGGACTGTGACAGAATAATTTCGGAAATTGAATCTTTTCAGCGCAATAACAATTAATACTGATTAAGGGTATCTCAATTTATTCAGCACAATCATGCTATTGCCAAGTACAGGTTTTCTACAAGTCTACGTTCTCCAGCCAGAAAGGTCTGGGACGCCTTGCCCCCCGCTAGCTACGCTCCTGTTTTTCTTAGCAGTAGCATCTACAATTTCATAGCTACTAGAATTCAGATTAAGATTAAACTATGTCAGTATAATGAGCGCCACCTATGAAACGGTAGATACATTCAAAGCACGGTACTTCATTCGTTTATGCTAGAATCCTGCCTAAATGGGTGTTGGTCGTCGTTCCCTGTTTGTGGTGACTCAAGTGTACTATCAATAATGTAAACCAAACAAGGATCAAAGCATAATAAGAAAGAATGAGTTGTCAACAAAACCAAAACTTTAAAGGTTGATCAATCAAACTTGGCAAATGTGATTTTCAGGATGGATAAACAAAATAAATTTTTTTTTGCAATTTTAGTGAATGAAGTAATCATGTCTGTAATAGCACAACATAATTATGATCATCAATACCCATACCCTCAATACAATAGTCAGTATAATACCCAGTATGACCCTTATCACCATAATCAGAGTTACAGGACCTTTTGGTATAAAAATAGAAGATATGGACAATCTAATAATAATCATTATGGTTCGAGACCTGGTGATCCAAGAATTGGAGAGGATGAAAGATTAAATTATGACAATGTAAGGAAAGAGTTAATATGAAGAAAGTTATTTTATGTGTATCTCCTATATTTCAGTATGGAAATCAAGACCAAATATTACCGGGTGTTTTAGGAGGTTGGAGGGAAGACCTCCAAGGTAAAAGAAGAGCAGAAACTAAGAATCAAAGGAGGGATATATTAGTTAAAACAACACATGGAGAAGTACAAGGTTTTATAGTGGATCTTTTCGACAATCCTGATCCAGATTCAAACTACAGACCAGGCTCTGAATTCATTGACAGAAAATGGGGAGAAACATCTGTTTTCTTAGGAATTCCATATGCAGAACCTCCAATTAAAAAAGCTAGATTTAAGGTGTGGTTCATTAGAAGAATTAATGCTAATCAAGCCAACTATCTGAAAATTATTAATTTCCATTTCTCTTCTATGAAGTAAATGTGAATTATTTTTCAACTCTTTTAGCCTCCGAGATGGCATAAAGGATGGGAGTTACTGCAGGCTGTTGATTTTGGACCAGGTTGTCCTCAGCCATCAAGATACACTGCTGGAATTCGTGACATTGATGAAGATTGTCTGTACCTTAATATTTTTGCACCACCTGTGAGTACAGCATTATTTGTCTGGATATTTCAAATTGTTGAATATTTTCATTTTAGCTCCAAGAAGGAGTAGGACAAAAGTATCCAGTTATGTTTTATATTCATGGAGGTGATTTTATACACGGAGCTTCAAATGAATTTCCAGGTCATATTTTAGCTACATTTTATAAAGTGGTGGTTGTCACAATAAATTATCGATTAGGAGCTTTAGGTGAGGAAAAATTTTCATCATAAATTTGAAGATCATTAATATCTATTATGTTTTGAAGGATTCTTGAGCACTGGAGATATTAATTCTCCAGGAAATTATGGAACTTTAGATCAGGCTATGGCCTTACGATGGACGTATGAAAATATTGATAGTTTTAATGGAGATCGAGAGAGAATAACTCTTTTTGGACCAGGAGCAGGAGCTGCATCTGCAGGACTTCTTATGGTGTATGAGGAAACTCGGTTTATGATCTCTCGAGTTATAGCTCAGGTATATAAGGTTTATAGTATCATGAAAATCTCAACTTCCTGAATTATGTTTCAGAGTGGTTCTCCATTAGCTGATTGGTCGATGGTATTCGATAAATATCGAGTACAAAATACCAGTAGAGTATTTGGTAAAGTTATGGGTTGTGGATTTGAATCATCTTGGCAACTAGTGAATTGTTTAACAAATGCAAGAAGTTTCCAAGAAATTGGAAATGCCGAGTTTCCGCCAGAAGTAGGATTGTTTCCATGGGCTCCAGTAATTGATATGAACTTCACAGCACCGTTTTATGAAGGCTGGAATGAAAAAGACTGGCATTTTTTGTATGACAGTCCAGAAATGTTGATCAAAAAAGGACAATATAATAGAGGTATCAGTTATATGACAGGAATAACTCTACAAGAAGCTGCTTACTTTATAAGTGAGTTGAAATCAATTGAAATCTGAAATGATAATTAGTTTTTGGTTTATATTTTCAGCTTCCAACAAAAGTTTAGAGCCGGAATTTATCATAGATCAAGAGTTCTTTGATCAGAAAGTTAGAGAACTTGTGCTAAGATATAACTATACGTTGAATCCTAATGGTACTTACGATGCAATCAAATATATGTACACCTACTGGCCTGCTCCCGATAACACAACATTCATTCGTGAAAAATACATACAGTTACTCACCGACTTTCTTTATGTTGCTCCTAATGATAAAATGATTAAATTACTGGTTGAAAGAGATGTTCCTGTATATATGTATGTGCTAAATACAACAATTGAATCCTTCAACTATCCAGAATGGAGGAAATATCCACATAATATCGAACATTATCTCTTGTGTGGAGCACCTTTCATGGACGTTGAATTTTTTCCATCGAAAAATTTCATCAGAAAGCAGTGGACAAATAATGATAGGAACATGAGTCATTTCTTCATGAAAGCTTTTTCAGATTTTGCAAGATATGGAAATCCTACCTACACTCAAATTCTAGGAATGCACTTTGAAGTTGCCGAATTTGGCATGTTGAAATATCTCAATTTAAACACAACTTACAATTCGACAGTGAAATGGAATTTTCGACAAACTGAGTCTGCATTTTGGACGCAATATATTCCTACAGTTGTGGGTCACTTGCTGCCCACGTATCCACCCACTACAGAGGTGAATATTATTTATTGGTCAGGTATCGAAGGTTTCATTATTTAATTTTGATTTTAGTTTTGGTGGGAACCTACTGCTCCTCTTCAGATTGCGTTTTGGGGTGTTTCTGGTGTATGTTTACTCTTGGTTGTGTTTTTAGTTATTTGCTGCTTGCTATGGCAAAATGCTAAAAGGTATGTATGTTATTTATTTATTTTTCTTTTGTGGAACTTTCGTTTTCCGAGAAAAGTTCTAGTTCATCATTTCGGGTTGTGAAGACTTTAATAGTCATTAGTCTATCCTTTTTGATGATAGTAACTCGATTATATGGACAATAGTAATTAAATGGAGAATTGTTCATTTTCAATACAATATGTAGATATAAATAACTATATTTAGGAAAATAATTCAATTTCTTTAGTCTGGTATTCAGAGTTTCCATGCTGATTTCCAAATTATCTGAATGTGAAATTAAACTTTGAAATATGAAAGCATAGCAAGTGGCATTCTTTTGTTTGCGGATGATTTGAAAATATTTAGGGTCATTGAGTCTCAGAGTGACTGTGAGTTGCTCCAAAGTGATATTGACCGTCTAGCATTTTGGTGTGAAACAAATAAATTACCCTTAAATATTCAAAAATGTCACTATTCTACCTATACTCTAAAAATCAAACCAGTGGAATACATTTACTCAATAAATCAAATTTTTTTGGATCGGTGTGATGTAACAAAAGATCTTGGTATTCATTTTGACTCCAAATTGAGTTTCTCAACGCACATTATTAAAACTGCATCGGCAGCAAAGGGAATGCTTGGGTTGATTTTTAGAAACTGCAAGGACTTCAAAAACGTAGATAGTCTTATTGCTCTCTTCAACTCATATGTGAGAACACGCTTAGAATATGGATCGCTGATTTGGTCGCCTATTTACCTTAAGCACATTCATCTGCTCGAATCAATTCAACGAAGATTCTTGAAATATATTGCGTATAGAATTGATGGAATTTATCCCGAACAAGGTTTAAATAATAATTTATTATTAAAAAGATTTTCCCTGTTACTTTGGAGGACCGTAGAATTTACCACTCTTGCATATTTGTCTATAAGCTCACAAACTATTTGACTGATTGTCCAGAGTTATTGTCTCAGCTCAGCTTTAATATACCTCGTTTGAACAGTAGAGGTTCACTTTGTTTCTATTTACCTACTCCAAGAACGAATATACTATCGAAATCTCCAATTTATTCGATGTGCAAAAAGTTCAATCAGATATGCGAAAAAATTGATCTATTTTCAACATCCATTGGAGTATTTAAAAAAGAGATTAAAAATATTATCATAACTCTCAGAGATTAATGAAGCTTATGTGAAATAAAGGTACTCCTCTCTGTTCGTACATGTATTTCATTATTGAATATGTTATTGCGTTTCTTTACATTTGTTGTTTTTTTTCTATGATTATTGAATGACTCGTTAAAATATTAAAACATTGTATTTGGTTTTTTAGTTCTTAGATTTTAGTTCTTGTTCACAGTTGCATGTATACATTATGAAACGCTGTCCTGTAAGTGGGTCTTGTACCTGTTTGGGCAATAAATGTTTTTTTTTTTTTTTTTTAATATAGAGTGGGCAGTCAGAATTTTTCCGGAGAAATAAGTTTCATGTATATCTCAAACCAACATCTAACATTTTTTGTGGGGTACTTTCATTTTTGGTTTAAATTAATCTTATTTTCCTCTTTCAGACAAGTGGATCGAAACTATAGCAATATGCACACGTATTATGATAACGGGCAAGATGGAGGAATTGAAAATGTCAGGGGTTCCGAGTATGAATATAGAGAGAAATTACATACTCCTACGGCTTCTCTTAGAAAAAATAGTTCTTCTCCATTATCGACTGATATGCATTTAGGAGATGTGCAAAGTGTTATCAGTGATCTAACAGTCGAACCGTCTTCGAAGCTTAAATCGACTTTTAGTCACAATGTTCCACAAACAGATGTGTAATGAGTTCATTATTTAGTAGTAAGTATTCAAGAATGAAGTGCCTTCAGCTTATGTCAAGGTACCTGTAGATTCAATGAGTTCAAGATATTTCTTGACTCGTTTTGATAAATTGTTGATTTTTATATATTTATACTAAGACAACTAGCTTGTTTGGCAACTTCTAGCTTTAAGCAAGATAAGTGTTCATTTTTACCTGATGTGTTCTTTATAAAGAAAAATAGGCAGAATCAATTCTGGTATTAGAATGTAATGATTATATGTACTAATTTGCAATTTCACTTTTTGCTGACAGTTTCAATGAGGTAGGGAAGAATAAAATGAATCTAATGCAATTGGAACAGTAAAAACTATTATATACATTATTATGATGTAAATGAATATTTTAAAAAATTATTGAATTTTCTCGAAATTTATTGAATGTTTTTTACATTACGATTTTAAAATTATATCTCGACTAAATCACATATTGCTATATTAATTGAATATAAGAAATTTAATCTATGAAGAAATTATTGTTTTACGTGATTGTAGAGGATAAGTTGATGAAAGAATATGAATAGCCTTTTGATTGAAATAGTAAGAATAACTGTTTTATTCAGTGATGTAGATTGAAAGTTCAACATTGCAATAACAATAATACATATCATGTTGGTGTATATTATAACGTTTATTGTGTTTAAAATCCAATTTCACACGTGAGAATTATGGGTTATCCTTCCTTACTATATATTTTATGGCTATTCGATTCTAATTTCATATTGAAGTTTTCAATTAATATTATTCAGAGTTGTTATATTTTTAACAAATGGTGCTTTCATTTTATATAAACGTTAATCAATATAATTTTGCATTGAAATGGAATTGGCAAAATGACATACTTGGAGAATTTTATGTACTTTTTACGATAGTAAATGTCCGACCACGATACATTCCATATATATACAATATATATTTTTAATTTAGTATCATAACAAATCAAGTTTGAATTTTATATTTGACATATTCTTGTAATGTAAATTAAAAGTATATTTTAATTTTTTTATGTAATTATATTTTGGTTTCATTAAGTGACGCTTTATGTAGATTGAAGGTTCAAAATTTTAATAACAACAATATATATCATGTTGCTGTATAATTATGTTTAAAATTAGATTTTTTTACTAACAATTTTTTTCTAGCATAATTATGGGTTATCCTTACTATATATATTTTATGCTTATCTTGGTCTACTTTCATATTGAATTAGTATTATTTATAAAGGAAAACCATTTGTATTATATTCTTAACAGTGGTGTTTTATTTGATGTAAACTTTCATCAATGTGATTTTGTATTGAATTGAATTGCAAAAATGGCATACTTTGAGAATTTTATTTGATTATATATATATATATATATATATATATATCTATATATATATATATATATATATATATATATATATATATATATATATATATATATATATATATATGTAAATATAGTACTTTTTGCTAACGTAAATTTCCGTCCACTGAACTGAACATTCCTTATGTATACAACATGTATGAAATTTAGTATTATAAAAAATCAAGATTGAATTATATGTTTCACATATTCTTGTGTTATAATTTTAATTTGTTAGTGTTAATATAATCTATATATATATATATATATTGATATGACAATTTTGTTTTGAAAATCTCGCATATCACTTTCGATACAGTGAAATAGTAAGTCAAAAATTTTCGGTAAAATTACGACCAAAAATATGTTTACTGAAGTAATATTTAATGATTCACCATTACCAAGTTGTATCACGCAAAAAAATGTAGTAAATAATTCTTTTCTTCAAGGGGCATACATAGGAATGTACATAGCTCTTTATATATATATAAAAGATCAATCATTTTGGAAATCATAAATATCTATATATATATATATATATATATATATATATATATATATAAAAATATATATATATATATATATATATATATATATATATATATATATATATATATATATATATATATATATATATATTTATATATATATATATATTTATGTATGATAATCAAGGATAATATGAGGCTTTATTAATTTTCGACACATACTTTAATATTTACAGTTTTATTCTGTTGTATAAAATGTACAAAAATAACTCTATATATATATATATTATGTAAAATTCATATGCAAGGAAGTATATATAAAAAAATATCTATATTATATATATATATATATATATATATATATATATATATATATATATATATATATATATATATATATATATATATAATTATATATATATATATATATATATATATATATATATATATATATATATATATATATATATATATATATATATATATATATATATATATATATATATATATATATATATATATATATATATATATATATATATATATATTTATAGATATATATATATATATATATATATATATATATATATACACATGTATATGTATGTATAAACATCTATGTGATAGAAGACTTAGAAAAATCCCGGATTAGTATGCTCGATAATGCATCTTTTGCAGTATTTTTTAACAGCTCTGTAACCTTCTAGAGATATTTGACAGTCTTGGATATTGAGTTGCTGGAGACCTCTACAAAAATAAGCAAGACTCTGAACCCCTCTATCAGTAACCAAATCACAGTTTCGTAAGCTAATTTTTTTTAGATTGGGGCAACTCTCGGCCAACGCCTGCAGCCCAGAGTCACTGACGTCGCATTTTCCGATGTCTAAAGCTCGTAATCTGGTGCATGAACGGGCTATGGTGATAATCGCATCATCAGAAACTGCCTCACAGCCTCTTGCGTTTAAATAACGCAATTTATAGCATCTCTTTGCGATGACTTTCAAACCTGCGTCGCTTACTTGGGTACACTTTGCCACTGATAAGTACCTAAGTGTTGCTCCCAGTTTAGCCAGTTCATATAGGCCAAAATCTGTTATGTTGATACAATCACTGACACTGAGTTCTTTCAAATTGGAACAAAAGCTTGGGATGAATTTCAATCCCATATCTGAAATAAAGAAAATATCAGAGTTACAAGATGAAATCTAACTGCTTTGATGAGTACTTTAGCATATAGAAGGAACAAACGCTTTAAAAAATATTTAGAATTGGTAGTATTATTGAGATTAGTTGTTAAGACACGTCTGATCGAGTACTAGTGAAAGCACAAAATGCCTGTTTGATTACTAAGTGTAGAAATAAGAGGCTGTCTGTTAAGGAGAAAAAAAACTTTTTCAACTTAAAAATAGTGTAAGAATTACTAAAATTAATAAGGTATGAATATAAGAAGGTTTTAAGCATTTACAATATAATTCATAAGAATGCAGTGCAGTTATGACAGCCAAAGATTTATTGTATTTCCTTTAAAAAACACGAAGATTTTTTTTAAATGGAACAAGAATATCTATGAATGCTTTGGAGATATTTTACTATTAGAATGTCCCAAAGAATAGAATTGATTAAATGAGATAAAAATATTTCATCAATGTGCGAAAATTTTATAAGTAATAAGCAAATTCAAAATACCATATCATTACTTAATTTTTCGAATTTTTTTAATAAATTCGAAAATATTATTATTAATATTATATTACAGAGATGAAAGGAAGCTGTTCAAAAAAATCATATTAATATATTTCTTGTGAAAATCCCAAACACAGAGGAAATAATACCACTAAAATCTCACCTGTTATTTGAATACATCTTCGCAAATATAAAAAGGTTAGCTGTGGACAATGGCAAACTATAATTCTGAGTTCGTTATCAGTAATATATGGACAATCTGTCAAGTTTATATACTGAAGTTGTAGTCTTAAAAGAGGATCTGTACTATTTACACCAATACACGAAATTTTTATGCAACCTGTAACAATTTATTTTATGTTCTGATATGGAAACATTTCACACTATATAGTAACTTACCAGTCACATCCAAGTGTTGTAAATTATGGCATCTTGTGGCTATTTCAGACAATGCTGTATTTGTAATATTTGTACACCCTGAAATCTGCAAATGAATGAGATCTGGACATTTTCTTGCTAGAAGAAATAAACTTTTATCTGATAATTTTGCCCCTTCCACTACTTCTACTTTTTCAATGCTGTGACATGTTCCACTATCACCTTCCCTGCCTACTTTTTTCAATATTCTTTTCAATGCTTTATCACCACTGATATTTTCACCATTAATTCTTATATTTCTCCACAAATATGGCATCCACACTATATGGTTAAATCTTCTACAAACTCTTGCACAACAACACAAATCTCTACTACTAAGATATGAGAATATTTTTAAAATTGTGTCATCAGTTAGTTGATCAAAAGAGTTATTCTTCATTTTACACATCTTTCCTTTATGGGAACACTTATCAGACCATCCTGGGTTGCTGATAGATCCTGAACTAGGTGAGATTAGAGTGTGATAACCTTGATCTAAACTGGGACTATTTTTACCCAATTTTGAGAATTTGTCCAAAAGAAAACTGGTGTCTTGATATATGTGTGGTTCTGGTAAGGCTGCATAAGTTTCCATGTAGATAGGTGAATTTTCTCTATCCCAATAGCTTTGTTCTAAAGATATTGATGACAGATTCATGTGTTTTTGCCTCATATAAGTTTTCTGAGTTGGAGTAGTCAGTTTATCATATTCAGTCTTTTCATTTTGACAAGGTTCTTCATAATAATGTTGCTAAAAACATATCGATCAGAAAAATTAATATATTCACAAAATTTCGCACTTACTGAATGGATTGTTTGTTTTTGCAGTTGACTAGTTTCAGATGGCCTGCGTTCATTGTAGGTTGGACTATTGGACAGATCATAAGGACTCGCATATTGATTAGAAGGCAAATTATAATGTGTGTATTGATGATTTGAGAAATTGACTCTATTTCCTATGTCTTCAGACTTTGAAGAGGATTGCTTCAATCTATTTAGAGGACATAGTAGCGGGTTTGGTGATGATCGATTATAAATGGATTTAGGCTGATGCATATTATTCTGAAAGCAATTAAATCAATTGATATCTAATGATTTTCATTGGGAGGTCTGCAGTAACCATTGAGCAAAACAATGAAACCCTATCACGAAGCTTCAGGAATATCTCAATTATGAAATAAATCTGTTCAAAATCGAGTTTTTTCAAATTACTGGAATTCTTGGCAACCAAAGGCATATTCAAAATTCTCAAATTAATGAATCAATTTAATACTGCAAAATGATTTTTATTTTTTCAAAACACATACCTAGATAAATTCAAAATATTCTTGTTATTAATTTAAACAAGAGAAATATTAATTCTTATTCATTTATGGAATAATATGGAAGGGATTGGATTACAACACATAAGGTTATTCATCATAATTAAGTTTTGTAATAAAAGGTACACTACTCACATTATCATAGAAAAATTATGCAAAATCCAAAAACCCATTCTTATCGGAAACAGATCGTTAATTTCCAACATCAACTCATATTTTCTGAATTAAGGACACTAGAGTCGTTTCTTTTTATTTCAAATATTAATATTAATTTTAGACTACATCAGAGAAATCGAAGGTCATCTACCTTTTGACATACCTTAAGTCAGGCCTTGATCTGTTCTAACCTAACTTAGCTCTTTGTACACTGTCTGCTTCAGGTAAATTCTCTTTGCAGAGTATCATTACATATTTGCACTTGTGAAGCACCAACATCCATCACAAATCTCGTTTGGATTGCGTTCAACAAAAATTTAGAAAATATTTGTCACTTATTCAAAAGGAAATTGTTCATTTCAACAAGTGTCAAATTGTCCACGACAATAATACGCCATCACCTCACCATCCAATCAATCTAACCAACCAAGCAGCCCAGCAAGAGAGAGAGAGAGAGAGATTAGCACTAGACTAACAAGAGTATGTATGAACTACGGGACGCAAAACTTACTAGCAAAGCGGTCGACGGTAAACGAACGAATAGTGTTGGTTAATCATGTCGTCATCAGGAATCAGTTGTATTTTCCGCGAATATAAAAGACTAATTCACTATATCGAAAAGCATCACACCAAATGAACTGAAATTTGGTATCTGAGATTATTTCTGAGGCAGAGAAATTATTCAAAATTTTGGCATTTTCAAACTTTGGGTGAGGGAACATTTTTCAAAAAAATGTGGAAATTAATTATGAAGAACATTTCCGAAATTCAGCTCGCTAAAGCTTTTTGCTAACGTAGTGCCTTTGGTGGTATATAGTTTTTTCCCCAACCGCTGCTATGTTTATATATTTATTTTTCTTTGTTCTCTAGGTTTAGCGCATCTATTTCTGATTGAATTTCAATAACGTAAATTGACTGCTGATGTTAGATGATTGGCCATTGGAGATAACTAAATTTATTTATTTCACCGAAAGTATTTTTTTCTTAAAATTGCAAGTATTTGAGATGTACTTCATGGTAATTATTAATAGGGTTTTTGGAAGAAACATTTTTGTGATAAATGTTAAGATCATATATACTTAAAAAAAAACTATTTTTATTTGTTTCTTGCTCTAATTAAAAAGTTATATTAGATAAATGAATTTTTGAATATTTACCAATTGCGTTTCATCTTGTACAAAAATTAACTATTATCAATTATTTTGGTAAAACATTTTGCAGGAATTGAATGATAATAGATCTTTCAATTTAAATTGGTTCACTTGTATTTTTAAAAAACGCTATATGTACTAGTTAAATAATCTAATTTTTATCGCTACGAACTCGCCTTCAAGCAAAGGCAACAAATAATGATCAATTTCTGATGTTTAAGGACAAATAATGCTTTCAACCAGATTTAAAATGTGATTTTATATTTAAAATTAGTCTTCAATATTACAAGGAAGTAATTAACATTAATTTGACTGAAATAGTTTATTATTGTATTGAAATGTATCAAGTATTTTTCAGTAATTCACACTGTATTTGAAATTTTTTGTTTATACTAAATAACGCTATCAATGTATTTTGATGAAAGCTTGCCATAATGTTGTTCTTACATTATAGAATTGCTAAAATTTGAAACATTAAAATATAATGTTAAGTTCACAACTAAAAATTTTTTAAATTTAAATTTGAAAGCCCACAAGTGAGTTATGAATTTTTCTATTTTAGATAGAAGTGTTAAAAGGTTAATCCATGCCAATTCTATAATTGAGTAAATTGTTTGTAGGTTATTATACTAGGCAAGTCTTTTATTTGAATGAAATGATTTAGACTGAACAAATAGTTATTATGCCTTTTAAAAGAATATAATTGGCGAGGTATAAAAAAAATCTTATTTTCTTGGTATATCTTCTGTAATAAAAAATGTATATAATGAATTATAATAAGTTTTCCGATGATTTTTCTAATTAAATGTAATATTATTATAAATTATCGACATAATGTAACTTCTTTTCAAATTAAGAGTTTTATGCCTAATCAAAAGATTCACGCCAATTAATTAACAAGTCATAAATGTACACCAGATTTCAATGAGAACAAATGATTGAATGAGAATAACACTGCAGCTATCCCATCTCTCCGAACATTGAGCTTATGGGATAATCAAATGTCTTTCAGGTTTTCAGGCACTTCGTTCTTCGGATGCTTGTTTTCAAAATGCTGCTTATAGGTTTTTGGATCTGGCATCTGAGCCTGTAAACAAAAAGATCTGATAAATATAAACAGAGCAAACAATCTGCAACATTGTTCATGGATATACAAAAAGCATTTAAAAGTTTATGGCATGCTGGATTATTGTATAAATTACATATGCTTGGGTGTCCAAAATATAAGCGAAGGCAATCAAAGAATTTCTGTATGGCTGTCGGATCCAGGTCAAAATTAAACACAAAGTCTCAGGAAATTTCACACCAGTATATTGTACTTTCCATATTTTGAACAATACATTGGAAGGTTTTTTTGTCTTCAAAAATTAATAAGCTATACATAACTTTGTTCTTTTCACTTTTTCCACAGTATTTTTACATTATTATGGAAATATAGAACATTATAATTAATTGAAAAAAAACAATGAAAATTCGTTTCCCAAAATTCTCTCGTTATTTGAACAATAATTTTCTTCATCCATTGATAGCATGTAATCAAGTTTATTAGTTAATTTTTATCATTTAAATCTTTACCTATATATTTTAATGGCATGTAAAGTTAGAATATATTTTTTTCAGATAACAAAAATGTATGAGATTGATAAAATGAAGTTTCCCAGGATAATTACAGAAAAAAAGCATACATTCCAAACAAAGTATATTAAAAAATTTAGTTTCTCTTGATACTTTTCTCGGGCAACAATAATATATTTGCAGAGACTGAAGGACTCCCGTCAATTGCCTTTTGATGAATGTGTATTTTGTATATATCATCAATAAAGTACAGTAATCTATCTATATTTACAGAATGAGAGTAATTATGAACACCAAAAATACTTATTTTTTCCACATTCTTAAATGCTACAAATAGGTCTGACCTAACTTATCTTTGAACTTTACAGTTTCTTTGTTGAAGCACTCGGAAAAATTAATCAATTCTACAATTTATATAAGTAACCTACTACTAAGAGAACCTTACTTAATGTGTGTCTAGTTTTAATTATCAATAGAAGTCACCAAAAATTGGATCCAATTTACCTTACAGACTGCACAAACATGGACCAATGCTTTTTGGGCTGCTTTCTTTTGGTCATTGGCACTATGACCCTGCTGCTTTTTAGCCTTAGCCGCTTTTTCAGCGGCTTTTTGCTGCGACTGCACTTTTTGCTGACCACGAGCCATTGTATTTATTACAGGATCTGAAAGTTTGAACATCAATGAAATTAACTGTAATCTTCACATGTTGTGTTATGACCTACAGTCTAGATCAACAGTTTTATACATTAACAGCTTTCACTCTGACCTGAAATAAACTTGTGTAAAAGTACTTACCAGCGTACTATCTCGAGGAATAGATGTTTGATTGATTACGTAGGTAATTTTCTTCAACAGACTGCTGCAGAGCAGCGTCTACTCCTCTTACCATGAATGATGGAGGAAAAAGCTGCCTATTACGGTCATCGTCATAGAAATTTGGAATTACTGCAGACAGAGACAGAAAAATAAATTATGAAACTTATAGCACAGAAAACCAAATTTGTTCTTTGTCGCTTAATTTTTTTGGCTAAATAGGATGCGTCCAGTACCCAAAAGATATAATGAAATTCAGTTTCTTAAAATTTTCTGATAGTGAGAAGCAGAAAAAGTTATATTTTAAAATTCATATCAAGAAATTACTATTTCTTAACCAACAAAATTTTAGATTCAGAAAATTTTCTACTAGTGTTTCAGTAGGCAGGTATTGGTGTAATACGCCAATATTTGACAAAATGATTAACCAGTTCTTATCAAATTACTAATTAGCAATATGCCATTTGCATCTGTGCATATAATTATTGATTTTTGTGATTTTTTGACGACATTTATACCACAATAGTTTTGTGTATATACGCACCTATTACTTGTTTTGCTATACCATAGGTTTTACTTTAATTATAAAGGTGCAAATCTTATTATATCATGATAATCTATGAAATCATATGACTGAATGCTGAAGTGCATAGGGATAAATGGTTTTTATATTGCTCTAACTTTCATTATGATTTTGCTTTTTGGACCTTTGTATAGATAAAAATTTTAATTTCAGAAATGACAGATTACTAATGAATTTTAATATTCACTATTCAAGTCTTAATCTTGTTTGGCATTTCCATCAATAATAATGATAATATTTCTGGGGAATTCACAGATTTTTCACAAATATAAATTTTTGTAATATTTATTTGTATGTATGTATATGCCCAAGCAGATTTCGAATCAAAAAGATTCAACATACAATTAAATTTGTTTAAGTAGTAATTGTAGTTTTGATTGCAGCTTTTATCTTCAATCTAGCTGGCTTCTATCAGATGCATAATAAATGATATGTTTTTATGACGTAGGCAACTAACATTACAAGGACATGATAGATGTACAGAAGCATTTTCGAGATATCTTTTCTCTTCTGATCTCTTGTTACCCAGAAATAGAAATTATTTTATTCCAGAAACAGTCGTTTTTTTAGGATGTAGGAGGAGATGATCTCCGAAACTGCTCATCCGATTTTAAAAGTTCTTTCACCAATATTAAGAATGTACATTCAGGGTGTTCTGTTATCAAATACAGAAAAGAAAAATAGTTTATGGAATCCGTCGTTACTACGTGATAATTTAACATGATTAACAAAACTAAATTTGAATTTACTACGTTTATTATCACAAAATATTTTGAAAAATATAACACTGCGATTGCAATTTCGGTCACTAGACCATCATCGGGCAGATTGAGTTAAGAACTGAGTACAGAATAATTATAGATTTGCGCTTACGGGTGGGAAAGGATTATTGCAGGTACCTAAATAGACAAGAGGAACATATTTCAAGAAGGGCTAATCGAGTGAATTTCACAAATTGGTACAATACAATGTTCTTAGAAAAGTCATTATTGTTTAAATACACTAAATATATGGGTGGTGGTTTTCACGGCAATGATTTGAAAACGTTGAATCCATTTTATTTTTCAAAAAAGATTGTTGGTGTTCTTTAAATCTTGTCTTGAACGATCGACCAGTCTGACCTATATATACTCCTTTACATACAGGACAAATCAACTTATTATCACTTCAAAATTTGAAAGTTCAGGAGTTTATAAGTTGATTTGTCCTGTACGTAAAGGAGTATATATAGGTCAGACTGGTCGATCGTTCAAGACAAGATTTGAAGAACACCAACAATCTTTTTTGAAAAATAAAACGGATTCAACGTTTTCAAATCATTGCCGTGAAAACCACCACCCATTTCCACAAATAGATAATTTTCAAATCATGCACAAATTACCGAAAGGAACCAAACTTACTTACTTAGAATCATTAGAAATTTTTAAACTCAATAATAATGCAAAAGATATCTTGCTGAACGACCAGATTGACTTGATATATTCTCCTATATTTAGTGTATTTAAACAATAATGACTTTTCTAAGAACATTGTATTGTACCAATTTGGGAAATTCACTCGATTAGCCCTTCTTGAAATATGTTCCTCTTGTCTATTTAGGTACCTGCAATAATCCTTTCCCACCCGTAAGCGCAAATCTATAATTATTATGTACTCAGTTCTTAACTCAATCTGCCCGATGATGGTCTAGTGACCGAAATTGCAATCGCAGTGTTATATTTTTCAAAATATTTTGTGATAATAAACGTAGTAAATTCAAATTTAGTTTTGTTAAGCAGAAGAGAAAGGCTATAAACTCAATTTATTAGAAGCTCTTGAAATCAATAGTACGAAACAATCTAATAATTTGTTGAATGACCAATTATATAAGAATAATTAACCGTTGTTAAATCTTTTCTAGATGTAATATTGAATATTTGCGCCTGTTGTGTTTTCCCAGGTCATTAACACTTTGTACTTTCTACTTGCTAAGTAATTACGTATAGGTTTTCCCCATTCTTATT
>JARQZK010003642.1:470000-540000 GCA_030704885.1 Cynegetis impunctata
TATCGTGAGTTCATATACGTTGGTGATGAATATGCTGTCATAGGCCAATCACTTGAGATAATCAATTGACAATAATTCCAAAAGTTTTCAAACTTCAATGAAAGGTCGGGAAAGAGATAAAAACAAACTAAGCAATTTTGCAACCTTTTCCGAAGTCCGGAACATTGTTAAAATTGCAATAAAATTGAATTTTGCCTTATGTTTGTGAAAAAAATTCCAAAAGTTCTGAAAACTTGGTGTAGTTTCAAATATATTATTTCATGTCGCGTATCAAATTTGCAACCAATGTAAGCGTACGGAAAATTTTTTATTCAAAATTTTTTCTTTGATAAACTGACCAAAAAAAATTCCAAAAGTTCTGCAAACTTGACAGATACTTCAGAAAAATATACCGAACAGTTGTATAAAGTACAACCTTTTACGTTGACCGGAACATGCTTACTTATAATTTTTTTAATTCGTGGTTATTTTTTCGGGCAAGATGATCTCGAAATAATTACAAAAATTTTGAAACTCGGTTGCAAATTCAGAAAATATATATTCTGATGCATTTGCAAATTTGCAACCCTGTACTTGGTCCGGAACTTTATGCAATTGATGAAATATGATTTTCAGTTTTTTATAGTTTTGCAAATTGTATAAAGTTCCGGACCAAGTACAAGGTTGCAAATTCATCAGAATAGATGTTTTCTGAATTTGCAACCAAGTTTCAAAACCTTTGTAATCATTTCGAGACCATCTTGCTCGAAAAAATTACTGAATTAAAAAAATTATTAATAAATATATACCGGTCAACGTAAAAGGTTGCAAATTTATACAACTGTTCGGTATATTTTTCCAAAGTATCTATCAAGTTTGCAGAACTTTGGAATTTTCTTCACGAGCATAAGGCAAAATTCAATATTATTGCAATTTTAACAATGTTCCGGACTTCGGAAAAGGTTGCAAGTGTCTAAACTGACTGGCCTATCATTTTCACTTGGTCAACAAGAAGACTACTCCGCGTACTTTTTTTCCAGGTTCTAAAAATTAATATTTTGTTATTGAGCTATTATGACCCATGAATTAGCGCCGTAGCAAAAGCCTACTGGGCCCTGGTTCCTATTTCTAGGGAAGGGGGTGATAGAACGGGCCAGCTAGACAAAAAAAATTGGTTTTGTTAACAATCAATTTTATTTTTGAAATAAACTTTACATAGTTATAAATTTCCACACATTTCAATAGGTAGAGATAGGCACATAGATGTATAGATATATAGAATAGGTAGATGGATAAAAAGATAGATAGATAGATAGATAGATAAAAATGGTTTATATGGCTGAACAACGTTTGCCGGGTCAGATAGATTGATAGATAGATATGAAGGTAGATTAGATAGATAACTATATATAGATAGATAGATAGTTAGATGAATAGATATATAGATACCTACATAAATAGAAAGATAGATAAAAATAATTTATATGGCAGAACAACGTTTGACGGGTCCGATAGTGTATATATATATATATATATATATATATATATATATATATATATATATATATATATATATATATCAGGGGCGGCTAGTCAAAGGAGGCTAAGGAGGCTAAGCCTCCCCAAAAATATTCCGTGTATCACTAATATATATATTATATTGAATAGTCAGCATTCAGCATATTCATATTAATCAAAATCATATTATTTTATGCACCTACCTTCCTTTCAACCTACATTATATAATATAATTTATTAATTAAGATAGAAGGTATTTACATTTACTGCATTTCATTCATTTCAAGATTTGTGGCAACGCTGCGGAATGCTTAGAAAGGTATATTCTCAATGTTTATTATGCCTGCCACATAAAAGCAAACTCACACCACTCAAAAACAGAATACGTTATTGCAATAGTAAACCAAAAGACATGTAAATGGCAACACGGAAGGAACCCAGATTCATACAATATCGACCAATCACACTATAGAATTTCGCATGACGTCGAGTCAATTTCGTTGGAAATCGTAATGTGTCGTAATTCGCGCTAATGGCCGCCATCCCGCCAGCCCGCCAGAAAGAGTTCGCGTATTGTGTAAAAATGAGTTTCTTTACTGAAATTAATTTCAAAAATTTCAATGATGACTTAGTGGAATATTTGTTATCCCATAACTTTAGTGCTCTAAGTTATGAGGATAAAGTTTTGATAAAATCAGTGAGACCTACCCCTGAATTAAAGAATTTGGTGCAACGAAACAGGAAACAAAACCGCGGTGACAAAACAAAAAAATACGAAAGGAATCCTTGCCAAACCAGAACACAGGTAAAAAATAAATTAGTTTGTTAGCAGTGTTTACTTTTTACTAGTGAAAATGTCTCTGTTTGGGGCCGCTTAGGATTTGAGGATTTAATTCTATACCTAGTTGAAAGTGAGGAATTTTTCACCGATAAAGTAACTTTAAATACAGCACGCGGATTAATATCTTACTTACAAGATAAGGAATTTATATATTTTTTAAACATCTTTAAATTAATTTTTGAACAAACAGAAATAGTTTTTCAAATCTTACAGCACAACTTTTCAGATGTAATTTACTCACGAAATCGGCTCAAGTTTCTTTTGGAAAAAATTTCAGAATTTCGTGCAGAAGTTTATTTTAAAAAACTATTTTCTGTATTTCAAACTACTGATGATACGACTCAATTTAGCCCAAAACGAAAGAAATTCAGTTACGCAGATATGGAGCTTCACTATAAGCAAATATTCTTCTGCATTTCTTCGACTTACTCAATAAAAATTTGTTCACCGGATTTTCGGCTAATTTTCCAGATAACCTTTTGGAAAATTTATGTCAAAAATACACTTTTTTTGATAAGGTGGCCATAAAAAGTGAACTGTGTGTTGTTTATAATGACAATGAAATTTTGGGGCAAAATGAAAATCATGTGAGGACTATTAAATACCTTTTTGATAATGATTTGAATCAAGATTTACCCCAAGTTTATAAACTCTTATGTCTTATTGTTTCTATCCCAGTGACATCGGCTTCCGTAGAGCGCTCGTTTTCCACTCTCAAGAGAATTAAAACTTATTTACGAAATTCAATGAGCCAGGATCGTTTGAAAAATATTAGTTTGTTGTCTATTGAAAAGGAATTGGTAAAACTTTTGGCGAAAGACAAAAAATTTTATGAGGATATTATAGATCATTTTGCTAACGTTAAAGATCGCAGAATCCCGCTAATCTTCAAAAATATATAATAACTTTTTATTTGCTCTCACCAGCTGTTAAAAAATTCGTTAAGTAGGTAGGTAGGTACCTATTATGTGAAAGAAAAAATTTGATGAATAGATGAATTGATTAATTGGCTGAGAAGAATTTTTGTGAATATTGTAAATAGGAGTTGTAGGTCTCAAGGTAGACACTCGAAAGTGAAAACAAATTAATAGCTTAGGGTGCTTGTTTTACTTTGATTTTCTTTAAATTATATTGACCTTGAAATCCTTAAAATTTTCGCCTATGGTGTATTTTTAACACCTCTTGTAGCCTCCTCAAACCAAAACCTCACGAGCCGCCACTGATATATATATATAAATATAAATATATATATATATATATATATATATATATATATATATATATATATATAAAACCACGTAATCTGGGATAACTATCTGAAAAATCAAAATTCATCGAAATAGTAAATACCCTTGGAGGTGCTATTCAATATGCGATCACTTGATGCTCCAATTCATTCTTAGAGCGGTGAATATTATAAACATCAGGATGGTTATCACAAAAGAATGAAGAAAAATTCTGCTTTTGTGATAGTACATCGTTATCTCTAATGAGTGAGATCCTCGTTGCGTGTTTTTCTAAAAATATGTTTATGTTCCGATTTTGCAAGACGTTATTATGTTTTCTGAAAGGTTCGCAGAGATTTTCTTCAGAAAAATACTCGAACTCATTAATCTGAATATAAAATTTATACAACAGTATTACAAATTTGAATTTTCCACGTTGAAATTATGAAATTTGGAGTATTCATGACATGTTCCAAAGAGAAAACAATATTTAAAGGAATACGTGTAGGTGCCTAAATTTGTTCTCCACGTTTGGGGGCCATTAATTACGTGAGATAATTTTGTCGATTTTTCCATGGTGAGATGTCGTGAGATGTTGCTCGAACCCCACCCCCCTCCTCGAATCTCACGTTAGATTTTTTCAAATGCGTATTTATTATGTAAATGAGTTAATCTGTGCTCGATTCCATTATATTTATTTGAAGAAATCATTTTCTCATAATTTGTTCTATTCAAGACTACTTAGTATTTAATATTTTTAGTGGCGTAGCATAGAATCACAATGAGATTTAACAATAACATACTGAAATTTGTGAAAAAATATTCACTCTAATCAATCAACGAAGACTCATGTATGATCTCAAGTGTGAATACTATTTTAACACTTTTTATTCCGCCATAACTTCAATAAAAAATTCTATTAGTTCAAGTAAATTAGTAATATTTCATTGAAATGTGGAGAAAATAAAATTAATAAGAAAACAATTGTAAGCCATAAAGAATTTTTTTTTCAGTGAAAATTATTAGTGCATCGTATATTTATTATAAAAGCATCGTTTTTGATGAATAATTTCCATCGTACAGTATATGAAAAAGAAATATTCTTTCCAAAAAAAATTCATTTACTGTTAATGAATATTCATAAATAGTTTTTTTTTTTTTTTTTTTAAAGAGGTGGTACGTGTGCACTCTCACACGCGCCCGACCTCCGTACAATTTTGGCTTCGTTAACTTGAACATTTAGCCATCAATTTACTATAATGAGAGGAACAACTTAAATCCGGACGGATACAAACACCCAGGAATACGGTGGGAATCGAACTCACCAACTCCGTCAACGAAGACGGCATAGCGCTACCTATAGCCTCTCCGCCACCGGAGCTCCTCATAAATAGTTGTTCATATTTAATAAATGAATAAATTGTTTCCAGACAAATGTAATTTATTTCACCACCATTGAGTGAGATTCTCTCGACTCCACCCCCCCCTAAACATTGGTAGTTCAAAATTGTCGATATTCTTCTTTTCATATATTTCTGGTGTATGACTATTTATGTAAGTGGATTATTGTCTTTCTTTATTGAAAAAACAGGGAATAAATCCTTATTCGAGAATATTACTGCGAATTTCATTTAATTCGACTCACGATTGGAAAACTACATTTCGAAAGTTTTGTATGTCATCTATGAAAAACTTTTTCAATATGATACCAGCTTTATGATACTTAGAATCAATTTCTGAGAACTGTGTTCCATTCTTCAGTTCCACTCAATGGATGTATGAAAGATAAAATTGGAAACATCCTGAACCTGTATACTGAATTATTGAATCGTGACGTTAAATACAAGATTGTTTCGAAAAATCAGAAGCCTGGAATATAGCTTTAGTAGTATTTTACACTGTAAGAAATTATATATGATGGCTACTAGCTTTCATCCGTGCCTCGCTCGCGTTGATGTCCTTAAATAACTGTCAAGAATCATTAAAAAATGAAAATGAATGAATTAAAGATAGGATTAAAATTAAACCGTGAAAATCATACATTCTTTGAAATTTCAATTGTTTTTGTTGTTCATTTATTAAGTTTATTATTTTTAGTACCTACGTCTAACGCATCAAAAACCACAGTGGTACCCTTCACTAGAAGAACAAGGCTTCAGCACTTAAGGACTATTCGTCTCGACGGAGCAGACTTAGAATGGCAGCAAGTTGTGAAGTATCTAGGGCTCACCCTAGACTCAAAACTACTCTGGAACATGCACGTAGAAAAGATCGTTAACAATGCAAAATCATCACTGATGGTCTGCAGGAACATCGCAGGAAAAACGTGGGGCTGTAACCCATCAATACTGCGATGGATGTACACCATGATAGTGAGACCTATGATCACCTACGGAGCAGTAGTGTGGTATGGCAGAACCGAACTCACCACAGCAAAGAAAACCTTGGAGAAAGTGCAAAGACTAGCATGTCTTTGTATAACAGGAGCAATGAGATCGAGTCCAACAGCAGCACTAAAGGTCGTTCTGGACCTCACTCCTCTCCACATCATGGTGAGGAGAACTGCTTGGGGAGCAAACCTCAGGTTGGCTAAAGTTGGACTCAAAGGTGCTGCATACGGTACAAGGGACTCAACCCTTACCGGAAGTGCACACCTTGCTGACCTTCCAACTGACGAAATTACCAGGAAATTTAGTTTCGAGAAATTATTTCGAACGGAACTAAATATCAAGAAGGAATGGAGCATAGAATCCATTTGAGCACTGGAGAAGAATACCATAATATGGTATACGGACGGGTCTAAAACTCCCGAAGGAACTGGAGCAGGACTCGTTGGGCCTCGTACCAAATACTCAGAACCCATGGGCCAGTTCCCCAGTATTTTTCAAGCGGAAATTCACGCCATAGAAAGGTGCATTCAGTTCAACCTCGATAGTAAATACCGGAACAAGGAAATTGCGATCCTCTCCGATAGCCAAGCAGCCATCAAAGCGTTGAGCTCTTATAACATCAACTCAAAGATGGTTTGTGAATGCCTAGACAAACTAAACGATCTGGGCAGGAACAACAAAGTGATCCTCCTCTGGGTGCCGGGGCACGTCGGAGTGAAGGGTGATGAACAAGCAGACACCCTGGCACGAAAGGGTGCGTCAACGCCACTAATCGGGCCAGAACCTTTCTGCGGACTTGGAAAATCTTACTTCCAAGAATAACTCAATAAAGCTGAAGAAGCAATGAGAGCAACTTCCAGGACTGAGGCAGGCCAAAGATCTTCTCGGAAAGTTCAACCGAGCAAGATCGAAGACACTGATTAAGCTCAGCAAAACTAGTCTAAAGACAATCACAGGATTTCTTACGGGGCATTGCAGACTCAAAGAACACCTAAGGAAGCTAGGTTTAGAGGGGGACAGCACCTGCAGATTCTGCAAGGAACGTCCAGAAACACCCCACCATATACTGATGGAGTGCTATGCTGTGCACCATGAAAGACTGAACACACTGGGATCATACCAGCTGACTGTAGAAGAAATACCACGAATAGACCCCCTTAAAATCCTCAAATTCCTGAAGGTATTGAGGCTTGAGGGGCTGCTGTAAAACGAGAACATATCGAGAAGCAGAAGAAGATGGGGCACAATAGATCTAATAAGGTCGCAGCGCATCGGTCACCATCCACACATACCAATACCAATACCTACGTCTAGAATATATGAAGTTATAGTGTATTCAATAGTGAGCTGACCGCCGATATTTACTTATTGGAACACCAGATGGCGATGAATTCGATTCCAATTTCTCAAACTCTTCGTCGGACAAATCATATACAGGGTGATTCACGGTGGATGGCACATTAGACGTTTTTGGTGAACTATACGGATCAATTTGAAAATTCACCAACGCCAACTTTATGAAAATAAAAAAAAAATCTTGATCGAAAGTTGGTTTCAATATGTAATTTGGGTTGGAAATAACAATGCTGACGATTGTTTTAGTCTGGAATGTTTATTTGACTATATAGGCACTATATAGGCACAGAGGATTGTTTTTCCAGACAATTCAGCTTTGATATGCTGAAATCTGTTCCTGATGTCGGATTGAGTTTTTCTGGCATGAATCTATCGTTTCTGTATGACATACTCAAGTTTCATATCACCAGCGTTGTTAGTTTGGAAATGAATAATTTCTCAGCGGCCGTTAAATCTCGATTTTTCGCACCACCCACATGGTCAAATAAGCATGCTAGGAGAAAACCAATTTCGAAATCATTATTTGCAACCAAAAAATAGCCTAAACAAACCGATTTTCAATAAGAAATAATTTTGTGGTGACCCTTTTGATATTCCTAACATTTACTACTTGAGGATGGGCGAGAATGTCGTTGGTGCCAGGACTTTTGTATCAAGCTCCACTAGGGTATTTGTTTATTTTTAATTTTGATTTTTCGAATGAATGCCCTATTATTTCACTTTGGTATATAGTATTTGCGGCAATTACATAATTTCAGGATTCATCTCAAGATATTTTTAATCACGAAGTTTCGATGAGTCAGTCATAGGTTGATATATTCCCAAAAACTGTGTCATTTACCGTCGTTATTATTATTAGATAGAATTGATAATCGCTACGAAGATAGTGATAATTGAAAAGTATTTCTGCAAAATGTAATAGAAGGCCAAATATATTCAAGATTGATTTTGACTTCCTAAATCCGGTCAACTATCATTTATTATGTGCAATCTCGTGTCAAATTTGCTATAATATACCTACTTCATGAAAAGGAGAAAACGTTAGTGAAATATTTTATGAGGTGGAAAGATAAACTGCATTAGTAGAACTGTGAAAGTATCTAGGTAATTAAAATATATTACCTCTCAACAGACAGTTCTTGAGACAATCTTCCAGAAGTAGAGCCAGTATTGTTATCAAAAATCGGTTATTAGTTCCTCTCTAACAAATTTTGTAAGGTACAGAAATAGTGTGTCAATTTGTATAAGAAACTTCTGAAATAACTGAGAGAAGGTTAATTTACTGCAGGATATTAAATTTATGGAAAACTCATCACCGTTTTCTTCATCGTTCACGAACGAAACTTCAATCAGGCCTGCCTTAGAAGATTCAGAAATTGAAATATATATAATTAAATACTTTGGTCCTGTTTTCGAATTTAAATCAGAGTCAAACCATCTGTTCTGACTGCAAACGTTCAAACGCTTTATCAATTCAAAAGTTTTATTTTACGAAGTACAATTCCCTACAACCTCTTCATACTTTTATAGAGTTGAGTATTATATATGTTTTCCAGGAAATTGTTTTAACTTCATCAGCTCATTTGCTTGGAAAAGATGATCCAATTACACCCAATTGAATCAGGACCCAACTTCACAATATAGAGAGGTTCTTGAACACAAAGAAGACATGAAATAATTGGGATTTCATTTGAAAAATTGATGGTTAATCAAATCAACTCATCAACGGAGGATTGGTTTCAGGTTTCATGAGAATTGACGACATTAAATTCCCATTCATCCCTCAAGGGAGAATGATACACGATGGTGAAACGATAGTTCTCAAGAAGAGCACTAATGACATGAGAACAACATATATATATATATATATATATATATATATATATATATATATATGATATATAATAGGTATATATATATATATATATATATATATATACAGGTTCAAACAAATTTCAATGATCCAAAAGTATAGTAAGGAACCAGGACCAAAATTAACATTCAGAGCAATATTTGACAAGATATCTAGTTATTTATTACGAATAAGAAGGAGTTGTTGCTTACCCACAACGTTGAGTCTGAATGCTTGACTGATTTTCGGTTCTGTGCTGACTTGGCATTCATAGATGCCAGAATCCCTGACTTGCGGCGATGTAACTTTTAGTGTCCATTCATTAGATCCATCTGTGTGAAGCGACTGGAAACGTTGGTCATTTGTATAGGTTAAAATGCCGACAGTTAGAATGTGGAGATCTCGTTTCCTTATCCACGATACCTATAATATAAAAAAAATATCGTACAGACTATGTTATATATAATATATAGTATATATATATATATATATATATATATATATATATATATATATATATATATATATATATATATATATATATATATATATATATATATATATATATATATATATATATACATCTCAGAATTCTTCGTGTTATCGAGACACGTCCGTGGCAATAGAATGAAGTAAACTAGGATAGGTTGATTGTGATAAACAACTTAATATTTGTAACATTTACCGTCTAAAGGCAGATGGGGCTATTTCGGGGATATGAACTCGTATAACAAGCTCCGCTAGGAGATTTGTTTGATTAGTTTCAAATAAATGTCCTAGTTTCCTTAATTCTATTTATATATAAATATATATATATATAGATATATATATATATATATATATATAATATATAATATATATATATATATATATATATATATATATATATATATATATGGCAAATTATTTGAGCCCACTAAATCTGTCAAATTTTAGGAATTTGGATTGATACAGCATTGAAGTGGAAAGTGCATGTGTTTCAATGTAATGCAGCATCATATAAGAAGGAAATATTGAAGAACTTATATTTTGCCAACTTTCAGGCATTAATTTCATATGGAATAATTTTCTGGGGTAATAGTCCACATCATGAGAGAATATTTAAAACTCAGAAGCAGGCAATCAGAATGTTTTTTCAAGTTAATGGCAGAAATTCATGTAGGGGAGTTTTCAAAGATAATGAAATACTAACTTTCGTAGGATTATATATTTTGAAACGTGTATTGTTCTTGCGTATGCACGGTGACTACTTTTAACATTATATAAATAGTAATCAGACAAGAAGAACTAATTATTTTTATGTATCCTAGAAGACAGTTTTCTCTAACACAAAACAATGTTGAATACATGTGCCTGAAAGTTTATAACTCTCTTCTGAGATAATTTACATGTATAAACAATATGAAGATTTTCAAGAGAAAAGTACAGAGTTTTTTATTGGTTTCTGAACTCTACACTTTGAATGAATTCTTTGAAAAGTGTAGAACTTCAGTGCTTCGGGAGTTAAGGTTTTATAACTTAAATGAATTATTTTATTGACCTTTATTGTCCTATCTGAAATAATTGTTAAAATGAAATAAATTACTTTTATTATATATCTAGATATATATATATATATTTATATATATCATATATAATATATATATATAAATATATATATATATATATAATAATATATATATATATATAAATATGAGAATATTAATCTCCAATACCGTTTGACCGATCATCGTCAAACTTGGCACATTTAAGTGTTTTTTTTTTCATGAAGCAGGTTGTTATGTAATAGAATTCTAAAAATCTTTAGCCTTACGGGCGGCCGAAGGTTTTTTTTGCAGCTAACTGCAAGTGATTACGGGTGAAATATCCATCAAAAAACGACAGTGGAGGATAGGTACTTTTTCTAATAACGTCAGCGAGATTTCATAGAAATACAGGCTCGTACTCGTATATAATAGTGAACATATAGTTGATTCGAGATTAAAGACTTGGGCAAAATTCCCAAAAAAAACGAGGCTCGATTTCATAACAATACTTTTCATTATCAGAAACTCCGAAATTATTCTGATATTCTCACATTAATATAGTCCAGTAGTGTTTTTATTGATGTCTGAACCGCGTTGATGTTGGATGAAAAGCAAAGTAGATTTTTTTCAACTTTAATAATATAGCATATTGACTTAGAGTTTTATATTAAATTTGATAAGATTAAATTTGAGAAAAATATTTTGCAATTAGGCATAACGCATTGAAAAAATTGGCCATAATAGAGGAAACGACAACGACATAGATTTAATGCCATAAAAGCGACTGATAGTGCCATAGTTCTATGGTATCTAATGTAATTCCATTAACGTTAATTAAGAGAAATAATTTTTTTTCTCATAATTCAAACTCTAATCATGAAATTCGCAAAAAGAGTCTCTTCAAGCTAATATAAATACTCTGATAACATTCTCGCCCTTTTCCGGGCCCCTAAAACCTTTTCCTTCCATAAATATTCTGGTAAATTATCATCTGAATGGACTATTTCATTATCTCACCCAAAGCTATGAATAATTTAGCAAAGCTTTATAAAGCATTACATGATCTGCAGTAACATATGTAGTGAATTTGATGGTTGGAAAAAATTCCTGTACGAAAGTTACAATATTCTCTCGAATTTAGAATTGTGTGAGAAAGTATATCGGTACAGAATAAATTTTACATTTTTATTAATATTAGACTATATATACGAAATGGCGAATGCGCTAGGATAGCTTCCAAGATACGATTGTACAAATACGAAATGGCGAATGCGCTAGGATAGCTTCCAAGATACGATTGTACAAATACGAAATGGCGAATGCGCCAGGATAGCTTCCAAGCTACGGTTGTACAAATACGAAATGGCGAATGCGTTAGGATAACCTCCAAGATCGCGCTTACTACAAATACGAAATGGCGAATGCGCTAGGATAGCTTCCAAGCTACGGTTGTACAAATACGAAATGGCGAATGCGCTAGGATAACCTCCAAGATCGCGCTTACTACAAATACGAAATGGCGAATGCGCTAGGATAGCTTCCAAGATACGATTGTACAAGTACGAAATGGCGAATGCGCTAGGATAGCTTCCAAGCTACGGTGTTACAAATACGAAATGGCGAATGCGCTAGGATAGCTTCCAAGCTACGGTTGTACAAATACGAAATGGCGAATGCGCTAGGATAACCTCCAAGATCGCGCTTACTACAAATACGAAATGGCGAATGCGCTAGGATAGCTTCCAAGATATGATTGTACAAATACGAAATGGCGAATGCGCTAGGATAGCTTCCAAGCTACGGTTGTACAAATACGAAATGGCGAATGCGCTAGGATAGCTTCCAAGCTACGGTTGTACAAATACGAAATGGCGAATGCGCTAGGATAACCTCCAAGATCGCGCTTACTACAAATACGAAATGGCGAATGCGCTAGGATAGCTTCCAAGCTACGGTTGTACAAATACGAAATGGCGAATGCGTTAGGATAGCCTCCAAGATCGCGCTTACTACAAATACGAAATGGCGAATGCGCTAGGATAGCTTCCATGCTACGCGTCCTATAAAATTCATTTTTACAAAAAATACACAGTTTATTTTCATATTTGTTTCAAATAAAAATGTTCATCATGAAAATATAAATTATATATATATATATATTATATATATATATATATATATATATATATATATATATATATATATATAATTATATATATATATATATATAAATATATATATATATATATATATATATATATATATATATATATATATATATATATATATATATATATATATATATATATATATATATATATATATATATATATATATATATATATATATATATATATATATATATATATATATATATATATATATATATATATATATATATATATATATATATATATATATATATATATATATATATATATATATATATATATATATATATATATATAGATACATATATATACGAGTATATATATTCATTTCATAGCATTTAAATTATTTCATTTTTGGGATATTTGGGATATATGGAGGTGTATTATGGTTACTTTTTAAAATTATTTTCATTTTATACAGGGTGCTGCTGCAGAAGCTTGAAACGTATCAAGGTTGATTTTTTTTTGAATGAACCCCCATATATATTATTGCATTTCTGTATTCTATGAATAAAATGTACAGTGATGTGTAACAATATATTATATTTTAAATTCCAATTATATTGAACTTCACATCTTGATTAATTCAAATAGAACCAGGAAATTAACTTTTTATTCGTTAAAAAATCGATTTTTGTTCAATTTGGTATTTCTTAAATGAAATTTCCAGTGAACTGAGTTGCATAATGTCTTTAGAAATGCAAAATAATTCATTTAGATTATCAATTTGACTTGCAAAGTCTGTGACGGTATGCTTTTTGTAATTTTGGATGTTTTGTTCTTAACGAGTATGGCCTGTAATTTTTTGAAATCGCACTTACGCGGTTTCGAAAATTACCTCCACGGTAGTGAAAATTACTCTTCACGGTTGATTTTTGATGGGAATTTCACCTGTACCCACCTGCAATTAGCTCCGAAAGCAGCCTACGGTAAGATCACCCGTGAACCTTGCACATTCAAAATCGAAAAACAACTATACCTTTGGCACTATGTATTATCTGATTATTGTTGTGGTATAGATTTACAATAAAAAGAGCTTATTGGTATTTGAGGTAAATCTTCAGACGTTTGCCGAAATGATTTGTTCATTCTAGTTTCAAACAACCTGCTGCTGGTTCTCTTAATTTTGCTTTCTGTGTTCTATTCGTTTTTTTATTTTTACGATGAATATCCAGGATTTAATATTTTAAGTACAACTCAAGCCTTCTATATAGAAAAAATTATTGTGTGGTTTTATGAAACCACAATGCAAGTGCAACTTTTTTTCGGCGTGTAGGCATTTAACTAAAAATTTTTAGAAAATTATTCGATTTAGGGTATTGAAATTGCGTTTTTAATCTTAACTTAATTATTGAAAAATGGAAATGATAAATCAATATTAGACAAAATATTCAATTATAAAATTTAATTTCTATTTGTGTATTAGAGTACGGAATACATAATTAGTACAATCATTTAGATGATGGACGCATATTAAAAACTAAGAGCCATATTTATTTGAATCATTGAAACTTTGTCAATATATATATATATATATATATATATATATATATATATATATATATATATATATATATATATATATATAATCTCTTGGACGAAAAATTTTGAGGCGATAGAATAAAAGTTTCACTTTAATAAGCGAATAAAAGATCATCCAAAAAACTCGAGAAATCAGATTTTTATTATTATTACCTATAATTTAGCTTTCTACACTTCAAAAATAGCTGTAAGTAGAGTAACATTATATAATGATTTTGTCAGGAAGTTAAGTTGTTGATCAAAATACCGTAAGCAATGTACTTACCGCCCTGTCTCCTAGATGTCCAACCCTACAATGAAGATGCGCGGTTTGTCCTACTGTAGTTGTAATTTCTCTGCGAGTAGTGTTGTCGAAGTATGGTTGCGTGAAAGCTTGTTCCCAATAAGGGTTGGAATGCTCCGAACCTCCAGATCCACTATCTAAAACAAAAAATTTGGCGTAATGTGGAGATTAAACATTAATCAAATTTTGCTCGGTCCATTGAACAAGAGAGCGAACATTGAAAACAAGTCAGATTAACTATGATAGAAAACTACGAAAACAACGTAGAAAAGGATTGTGATTATTTTTTGTTGTAATCCATCCAAAATGTTCCTATAAACTGCTATTTTCAATTGGGCGAAAGTTTCTTGTTTTTTACGAATCATCACGAAAGATAGAAATAAAACGTTTATTTAGTTATTTGTATTTAAAAAAATCGGCCAAGTGCAAGTCTGACTCGCGCACAAGAGGTTCCGTAACATTGACTATGCCCCCCTTAAATATTAATTTTATTTTAATTTTATTATTTATTATTAAAGTGAAAATATGAAAGTATTTTGTGAATACTTCAAGTATTGATATCGAGCAAAAAAAGGGCAAAAAAATCGCGTTTGTTGTATGGGAACCCCCCTTAAATATTTATATTATTTTGTTTTTAGTATTTGTTGTTATAGCGGCAACAGAAATACATCCGTTTTTACCTTCTGGGTACGAAATCTTGAAAATGAAATTAACAAAACCATTGTAAAGTATTTACTTAAAAATATTGATAATATTGTGTAGATTCAGCGAAACTTTTACTCCTGCAAATATTTACCAAATTTATAGAGTTTAGCTGAACAAACTTCTCCATGTTTTATGTGTGCGACATAAAGTATGTACGTGTGCCAATATGGCGTATAACAAAATTAACTTTGGAAATACTTGTCCTAATTCTGAATTGAGCGCTAAACTGAAGTGGCCATAAAAATGGAATCACAATCTGCAAGTGCGGCTATCGTGACTAGGTAACCGTAATGCCCTTTCGGTCTTTCCATGAAGGAAGCACTTCTTTTTTTGATTTCTCGGAAATACGCTAGGTTCAAAATGGAGTTTGTCGAGTGAGAAATATAGTATGGATTCTATCGATAACTGAAAAATCAAATTTAGAACTTTAAAATAGTTCAGGTTATCGTTACAATATATATATATATATATATATATATATATATATATATATATATATATATATATCTATATATATATATACATATATATATATATATATATATATATATATATATATATATATATATATATATATATATAGATATATATATATATCTATATATATATATACATATATATATCTATATATATATATATATATACATATATATATATATATATATATATATATATATATATATATATATATATATATATATATATATATATATATATATATATATATATATATATATATATATATATATATATATATATATATATATATATATCTATATATATATATATATATATATATATATATATATATATATATATATATAATATATATATATATATATATACATATATATATATATATATATATATATATATATATATATATATATATATATATATATGTATATATACATATATCATTCTTGCCTGTGTTGTATTGTTATTTATTTTTATTTTCTCTGCAATAACAGGCCATGAGCTAGAAAATCGAATTTATTGAAAAGTTTCCTCAAAACTTGTGAAGGATTGAAATCAATTTGGCACTTTTGAGTTTTAGGAAACTGAAAAGTCAAAAACCAGACTTCTAAATTACATAAAAATTTTGTTCAACAACATTTTATAGTCATTGATAACATAACGTTTATTTTCACACCTTCTTGATCAAATTTTAAATTATTACCTTATCACGATTTCTTCATTCATTTTTAAAAATTTAATTACTCTCGAACTTTTTTAATTTTCCAAAGTTCATGATTTATTTAGTTCTTCATCAAATACTACAAAAAAAAACTTTTAAGAATGTGTGAGGAATGACACCTTCAATATTGAGTTGCTTATTTTTGTGGAATAGAATTCTTTTGAGTCGAGTTTGTATTGGTATTTTTCCAGGAATTAAGACTTTCAGGTTCGTGATTTGCCACAATGTTTAGCATAACGAAGTAAAGGAGGGAAATTGTTGAAGTCTACGGTGTAATGGAACTTTCTGAATTGTTAAAAAGTATTCCGGTCGAGATGAAGCAAAATCAAGAATATCATAAAGGAGTTGCTACACAATAGGAGGACGGTTTTGCGTCCTTTGTTCATTGTAAACATTTCAAGAAATCGTGTATAATTCAACTCATTTTCACAGCAGTATGCATTGCTTGTTGAATAATCTGAAGGGAAATTCACAGTTGTTTCACATCATAAATGTAGAAAGGTGGGCTATTGTAAATTCCAAGACTGAATGAATCGAATGCAATTAAAGATTTTCTTCAAGTTTCTTTGTGAATATTATTGAATCATCCAGTGGTGAGGCTTTCTTTCCAGAATTTCAACGAATTTTGCCGAAAAAGAGTAACTGAAGTAGCAAGGATTCATAGGATTATGTTTGTCATAATATTCAATGTATTATGAATGCTTTTCATATATAAAATCAAAGTCAGTGCGAGAAAAACAGAAACAAAACTCCCAAGTGGCAGAGCTACTCCACTAACGTCCTCTTTTTCCCCAATCCACAACCCTTCCAAACAATTAACTCTTGACAAGAGATTATATACTTTAAATTTGAAATCCTTTTTGAGTTGAATAGAATTCTCAAGACATCTTCTGGTTGTGTTAATTTTAGCTCTTTGAAAATTATTGTGCATATCACGTCCTTCTTATTCCGGGGCTTTAATTCGAGTAGCATATGAAAACCCCTGTTTTGATGCTAGAAACTTAGAAGTTGTCCAGTACTCATGGCTACAACTTTTGGTGGAATATACTCAGCTACGATCTCCAAACTAGAGAGCTAGGACATTGGAGTGTTCATCTTCCGAAACCAACGAGGACCTACAGTCTAGGGGTAGAATGCCGCTGTGCAGCGCAGTATATATTTATTGTCACGAAGTTCCTTACGTCAGGCTTGGAGAAGATGGGTATTTCACTGCGCGACCAAACTGAAAATAATGTGAGACTAAAACCGTAACGATAAAACCGTAAGAATGTGACTCACACAAGGGAGTAGCGTATAATACCTTTCTCTTTCTCCCTCTTTCTTTCCGTTCTCTCATCCCTTCTCTTTCTGATTCCGTACTGGACGGCGTTCCCGTTGTTCGAGAGTTACTACGCAGGCGATTCACAATGAAGCCTGTTCTTTTATGCATATAACTTATACAAAATTATTTTGTATTAGTTATATGCATAAAAGAACAGATTACGACAGGAATCAGATATGGCATAATGAAAAGATAAAGCATTACAAATTTGTTCCATAAAATAATGACTACGTATAGTAGGTTTATATTCCATTGTATATCGTGGAGATACGTTACACTCTCATTATATACACTCTTGCGTCTTTGTTCAACGTTGTATTGACGACCGAGTGGTCTGAGTACTGAACACTGGTATCGTATTTTTGGGTTCGAGTCCCAGAGGTGACTCCAGTCTTTTTTCATTTATTCATTTACAATCTCGTTGCAGCTCTTGGTCCTACATTCCAATATTAATTATTTCAACTTGGATTAGTATAAGTTATCACTTCTGTCGAGCGTCCTGTTTCTTTTTTTGCAAATTGTGTTGCTTCTATATTATCCGAAGGAACTTCGATCCCACCTGGTGTCCCATAACACCGTTTCTTTTTTTGTTTTATACTGGTCTTTTCATTGTTGGGAGGAATCCAAAAAGGAAGTTGAAACCCCTGTGAATATTGTCTATTTTGTTGTATTATTTCTAGAATTTGAAACACTGTGTGTTGTTAATTCACTAGAAATTTCGAATATATAAGCATCAACATTGTTTTACCATTTGCGAAACCTTCGCAATGGGTAATTCATAGCATAATAGGTTTGAAATGGCATATTCGTAAATTACTCCATATTCCTCAGAGACCTTACTAGATCTTCGAAATTCACCTCAGCCGGAAAGCACATACATCAGTCAAATTGTTTAGCAACTTGTACAGGAACATTAGTCTAGAATAAAATTAGGCGTGTTTGAATATTCTGAACTTTTTAATTTGCGTTGAAATAGGGGCAAAGGATAATTGCTACTTTTTGAAATAATGGAGCGCAGAAACAATCTTGTACACTCGGTGCGGTATTTGTACCTATACGCTATAAAAGAGGTTTATATCAATATTGCTGTGAGTATATGAACTAAAAAAACAAGTGGGACAGCTTTCATCCAAAGTTAAGCATCAATCGAAATAGCTAAAGTGTTGGATATTCGAGAACTATATGCTTTACAAGTAATTACTAATATAAACAGAAACAAAATCCCACTCGAAGTCCTGGAGCATCGATACACTACCAGATATAAGGAGAATACTTACATAACTACCAAATGCTCAAAAAGAATTGGACAAAGATCAAGTACATACGTGGCTGGTAAGCTGTACACAGCCCTGCCACTAATCCTGAAAAATCTGAAATCCCGAAATTTCAAAAATAAAATAAAACAATGGTTGTTATCAAAGAGCAAGGACTTCTTAGAGCTCATCATCAACCAATAAAAGTCAGAGAATAGACCCCGATATAGTAATTGAAACCCGAACTAGACACTAAATGTTATTATTAGATTTTGCAATCGATAATACACATACAACTTAAGAAGAACTCGACGAATATATTGAAATGGATGATGGAAAAGCAATGCCAAATGTATTGAGAAGTAATCATCATATTTATGTATATTTGAGATACAAATTTAACTTACTTTATAGAAACGCAATTATGTCACGTACAGATAATTTTTAATGAAATCTTATCTCTGTGAATCATCTTTATTTATGCTTATACTTGAATAAACTTTATTATTATTATTATAATAAAAAATGAATATTTTTTTGTTTCACGAAAGAAAATTATTTTGACGTCTTCTTTTTTATGATGAAAAAGCTGTTTCAGAATGAAGTTTGTTTTTTTTTAAATTTTTCAATCGAATAGTGAGCTGACGGCCCTTATTTAATTACTGAAACTCCAGATGGCGTTGAATCACATTCCAATTGTTCAAACTCATATATGCCAACACCAATTTCTTGCCCTTCAGAAACAATATTGTGTGTTTAAATTTTTATTGATAAGTATACTATATCCTTATTTGGAAATATGTGTATAAAATTTCATGATGATCTATCGAGTAGTTTACGCGCGAAACCATAACAAACATTCGCATTTATAATATCAAATAGGATTGCTTGAAGTTGAAAGAAAAAATGTGATAAATGAATAGAAAATAGGGTAATAACTTACCGTAAAAATGAAAATAAATATAGAGAAAATAAGATTGAAACTGAAACGTAAAAATAATTGTTTTTGTATTCAAATCGTTCAAACTCTTCGTCGGACGATCATATATATGCCAATATCGATTTTTTTAGTCCTTCAGAAACCATATTTTTTTATTTTCATAAAAAGGATCTTATGTACTTTACTGAAATAACTGTATAATATGTGTACACCATAATCGGTTGAGTAGTTCACGCGTGAAAGCGTAACAAACAAACAAACACTCTCACACTCATTTATAATATTAGTATGGATGCACGAGTGAAAGTAAGTAGATTTTCATTAATTTGGCTCTCGAAATTCATTTCGTATACTATTAAATCATAGTTGGATTATATTTTCAATAGAGGATAATTATTGAAAAATAAAAAAACACGAAAATTTGACACTGTGGTTGATTAAGTTAATACCGAAATTAAACAGTAGTACATTGACTTAGATCAATTTTATATAATAATGATAATTGAAGACTACTGTAATTGAATGTAGTTTTGCTAAAAGCAGTAATATATTCACTAAATAAACCTGAATATCATGAGAGAAAAAAATCCGAAAACCACTAAAAGGATCATGAATAATTTCTTGCTTCTCATAATGTAACTTCTCCCTTCGCCTTCTCCATACACGAATAACGTCATATGTGTCTGAAGAAGTTGGATGAAATATGAATAATTTTTCTTTTCGGATACCTGATCAACCATCGGAGAAACTCTCCGAGATTTCGGTGTTAAATGGAGGAGACATTTCGTTGTCCGTTTACTAAACTCAGACGTAATTTCAGCCTAGAAAGACAGGCAATGTCCTCGTAATGTCAAACTTCTGAATTCATATAAGAGAGTTCCAGCGTTAACTTTATAAATCATTCCGGTATTCCGTGTTTACTCACTCTAGGGACAGGCCACTTTGAGAAAGAAGAAGAGAGGCTTGCGAATCGGAATTTTTTTCACCTAGTTAAAACTTGACACAGACAAGCCTGCATGAAGCATATCACGTAGTTATCCCCCTGATTTTACCTCAGACTACTTCGACCGTACTTACGAACATTTCCCAACTGATTGCTTAGTTGACACCCAAGATAACCTTATTTAAGCCTCTGTTTGATAATTTTCCTCCTGCCAACTACACGCTACGGGCATTTTGATAAGGTCACGCCGTAAATCTGAGGTTTGAGGAACACCGCGTGATTACTGAAAAAAATACGGATAACACAACCTGTCGTAGAGTAGACGTTTTCATGTCTGGAATTATTTGTATTTTCTACAGGATTCTGCATTTTCGGTCTGACAGTGAATTGTTGGTTCGTCATATCTTGAGTGGAGGGCGCTATTGGTCGCTATCCGTGTAATAGTTCGGCCGCAATTAGTATTAGGAAACAATAAGAATCAGTTTGTAAAATCAAGCTAGTTAGTCGAGTATGTTAGGTACGCTGGCTAGTATTTGGGAAGTCTCGGGTTCAAACCCGGGGCCGACTGGTCTGCCATGAGTTTTATTCAGAGGTTTCCTCAATTCCTCATGGTAATGTAAGTCACTGCTTGCAAACTAATGCAAACTTATTAAGCCGGCGCCAGACACAGCAACAATATTTGAACACTTATTTGAACAAATGTTTGAACACTTGTGAGGCACGGGTATTTGGGTATTTGTTCAAAGTTTGATCACTTATGTGAACTTTGCCAACTTTGCCATTCGGTATCGGTTTTTCGAGCGCACATCATCAAAGCGTTCAAAGTTCAAAGTTTGAGCGGGCGCCAGACACAGACAAATACTTGAACAAAGTCTTTGTTCAAGTATTTGTCTGTGTCTGGCGCCGGCTTAAGGCGAATGCTGGGCCAGTATTAATCCTCTGAACCCTACCCACACTTCCTATGTTCCATAAATATCCCGTCTCCCGTCTCACCTATCCTTAATGCACTTGTACATACAAGTATATACTCTGATCTAGCTGAAGGAGTTAATTCCAAACTCAAGCTGCCCGCCTCCCTGACACATGCTTCGGGGAGGAATGAAACACTTGTGTTTTCTTTTTTTTTTTTAGTTTGTAATGTATTATCCTCTTCTATTATTCAAGAATCAAACTAATGTTAGGGTATTATTATTCGTGCCAGGGGCTTGAAGCTATTCTTCAAAAATGTGAAGTCCAATTAAGTAATGAATATTTGAAAACTGTGGCAAATTTAAACCTCTTTTAATGCCGTTTTTCCCGTTCAATGGAACGTATAGATTTCAACCAGTCGATAATCCTCCGTGAATAAATGAAGGGAAAAATTTCATCCGTTTCAATTTATGAAAATCCAGAAAATATATTAAATGAGAATTAGACTTTTATTGCTGCAGTATTTTACCAGAAAAACAAATTTTATGCTACTTACACTGGCCAGTAAGCATAAAATATATTAATTTTGGAGCAGAACAGGCCGTAATGAATTGGAAAGAGGAAAATAATTTGTAAAATTATACAAAGCATATAAATACCAAGCTCAGCTTTTGGAGGTCGTTATCTTTATCTCCATACTTTTTATTTATTAGTGATGTTGAAACAACATTAGTGAGAGAATACACAGCTGCGACATAATCTTTGTATACTCCCGACTTTATTCTGTTTTAATTGATGAATTTTACATTCGTATTAACACTGTTTCTACTGTACTACGACAGAAATGGAATTACTTTGAAGTAAATAATCAGAAATTCGCAAACTAGCTTGTAACTGTCACGAAAGTGTTTCACTGCTTCAATAAGTTTGTTCGGAAGTTTGTGGACTTTATTTCGAGTCAAGTGTCATATAACAAAGGTCTGAACTGATTGTTATTGCATAACAATGAAGTATTATTCTTCTACTCATCAAATATGTTTTGTATTTGGAAAGGCACTGATAGACAATTAGATTTATTTTCAAGATTTGCTAACTCATTACATGATATAACGAGTTTCTTGGGTGAAACTTTGTCAATAGAGAATTCAAATAAATGTATTGATTGTAATGCATCATATATTGGTCAATCTGGTAGAAACATCGGTACCAAATTGGATATACATAAAAAGTCAATCATCCGAAGTAAAAATGTCGTAAAAGAAGACGTCAAAATGGAATTTGGAAACATTGCATAAGGAAGAACCGTTTTATAGATTACGATCATCATCACCATCATCAGCTAACCTTTTTGCATCCACTGGTGAACATAGGCTTCCTCTTCCTCTGACACCCTTTTCTATCTTGATTCGTCTGGATCCAGTTAGTCTTTATTTCCTTTATGTTATCTGTCCAGCACGTTGGAGGTATTCCCCTGCTTCGTTTCTCAGCTCGAGGTCTCGTCCATCTTCCGTCTGTCATTCGAGCCAAGTGTCCAGCCCAATTCCATTTGAGTCTGGCGATACGTGTAATAACGTCAGCGACGCCAGTTTTTCGCGTATGTTTTCATTTCTGACATGATCTCTTAGCGATACGACCAGCATTGATCTCTCTATTTTGCGCTGTGTTGTTCTTAGTCCATTGGCACATACGATAGTCAAGCTTAGTGTCTCGGCTTCATAGGTCGTGACCGGCAACACGCACTGGTTAAAGACTTTTCTTTTTAGACATATCGGTAGGTCGCCTTGGAAGAACTGTACGGGATCTTCAACATTATAAGCGAAATCACGTCGAAAATGCTACAATAGGCCGGCAATGTGAGACGACTCCCTGATGATCCTTTGGCTAGGCTTTCTTTGGAGGAGGCCCCAGGGGTACGAGACCACTGGCCGTCTACAACCTCGATGGAAGGACAATATTAACAAAGACCTTAGAGCAATAAACGTAAATCAGATGGATATCATGATAGACCGAACACAATGGAGGCGAGTTGTTCTGTCGGCAAAGTCCCACCAGGGTTGTACGCCACGGAGAGAGATACAGGGTAGGTCACCTTTAAACACGTCTTTGAGTTTTCCAAAAGCAGCCCATGCCAGGTTTATCATTCTCTCTAGTTCGCATGTTTGGCCGTCTTTGGAGATTCGGATTTCATGGCCAAGGTATGTATATTTGTCTACAAATACTGCCTCTTGGCCGCACACCAAAATATTACCAGTAGGAACCAGGTTTGTCATGAATTTTGTTTTAAAGATATTCATATTTAGACTAACTTCAACGTACAATCGCTTAGGATCGTGTATCTATATTTATGCTTTTTTCCTAGATTCCTAGATTTATATAATCCAAAGATAATGCAACGAAAATAGTATGGACCTTTTAGAAGCTTCAGAGATCACGACGGCCAGCTCCATCAACAGAAGTAATAAAAAAAGATATATTGCCACATTTTCAAATTAGTTGGAAAACTTTTGATAATGAGTCAGTAGCTCGGAACATATATGTCGTGTAACTATAGCAATTTTATTAGAATCGAGCTAATTATTGTACTTTAGTTGATTTATGATGAAATACAGTCTACCTATATTAATTGATTCCAATGAAATAAAATTCTTTAACTACTACCAATGGACATGAAATGAAAATGTTATTACCTTAATGTCGACAATTCGGAAACAATGCTTCGTCCTTTCGAATGAATGTCAAATATACATCGTGAATATATTGCTTTTTTGACCTATGCAGAGAAGTCGATTGCTTTGGTTTTTATCAACGCGAAAAAGAGGGAAATGATATAAATCATCAGTCAAATAGAGGTGGTTTGTTACAAAATTATAACTTCTTGAATTTAATTCGGTGAGGGCTTTTTGCAGCGTTTGTAGTTCATTGGAAGAGCTTCCATACATTTAGCTTTGATTGCTTGCGGTTTTATTATTAGGTTAGTGTACGAGATTATTCAGAAATTGAATTATCATTTCGGCGAAAATTGGAAGTTTCAATGTTTAGTTTAGTAATTATTATGAATATTTATAGTAAAGCTACAATTTGTGAAAGAACTGGGGTTTAGGTACTGTAGTCGTGCGTCAATTTTTTTATATTCAATCTTTCAAATACTAGCCAGCGTACGCTAAGTACTCGACTAATTAGCTTGGTTAACTGTTGCCGGTATACTATAAAGAAAGGTGCGCATAGTACGTTGCGCAAAGGAACGTAACATTTCACTTTTATTTAACGCTCGATTTTACTCCTCGTAGAAGTTTTGTGCCCTCATATTTATAATGGATCGAAATAATAGTGAAAATGAGTATGGATTACAGTTAATATATGAAGTGAAGTATCTTGATACAGACAATTTAGATATAGTTGAATTTGTGTGAGAAGAAGCAATATTCTGTTTTTCGAGTTAGTACTAACACTGTAGACGGAGCTGCAGTGCTATATCACTAGAGAGAAGTCGGAAAGTCGATGATTCAATGTTTATTTTTGAAGTTTCCTCGTTCAGTCAGGATGCATCCTGAGGGGTATTACTTTCATTATCCCTAATCGAACTTTGGAAGAGAATAATTTATTTCTGATTCCTTTCAGAAACACAAATAATGCACAAAATCCCCGGCTTTTCAGAATGTGTAAAACTTCAATAACAAAGTTGAAATTGATTTATTCTTTTATGGCCTTTATGCCGTGGAGAAGGAATGTAGGGTTATTCGTGTAAAATTGAATTATACAAATGTTTATATTGAATGAATAGACATATTTATTAATTTTCTCCTTATATTGTGTATAAGGTGTATAATTAAGATATGATTTGTAACAATTCAGTATACATGATATAACAAACAAAAAACAAAACATAATAATAATAATAATAATAATAATAATAATAATAATTTTATTCAGAAAAGATTCAGCCATTTGTATCGGATTCGATGAGGGTGCGTACAATTTTATTGGCATCCTCGCCGTTTACAATTAACACTGTTCAAATGACATACAAATAAAAAAAAATAAATAAACTTTTGTTACCAAATTCCATATAACTTAATTAATACAGTTTTGTAGAAATATAACTAAATCTTATTAATATAAAGGATTCATAAATATGTGAGTATTTCTGCAAGGCATTTCCTGCCCGTGCGCAGATAATATGCATGAATTTGCTACGTTTATTATCACAAAAATAATTCGAAAATGTACAACTGCGATTGCAATTTCGGTCACTAGACAATCATCGGGCAGATTGAGTTAAGAACTAAATACATAATTATAGATTTGACGCTTACGGGTGCAGCGCGACTAAGGAAAATGGTTGAAATTACCAAAAGGCTATTCCTCAATATTAACTCAATCTACGTAGCAAGTTTGAACTCGATCTGCAGAAGTTGTGAATTTTGATAAAAAACATGAAATACCTACCTAAATTTTGATACTTTCGTTCTAGAACGAAAACAATCCCAGGTACCAAATATATATATATATATATATATATATATATATATATATATATATATATATATATATATATATATATATAAAAATATATATATATGTATATATATATATATATATATAATAATAATAATAATAATAATAATTTATTGAAACTGTACAACAGTCATGTCAAATCTAATTTACAATTCAAAGTTGTATCAAATGCTATCTATCACTACTAAAAAAATCGCCAATCTCTTCTACACTATACACAGGATATTTTATAAAATATTCTTTCAGTGTTTTCTTCAGTGCTCTTACAGACAGCGTTCTCCATGCATGTGGAAGTTTGTTATAGAGCATAATGCCTGTTGTCTGTTTATGGCCAGTATTTAGCCTAGTTCTGGGTATGCCCAAATTTCTGCTGTTCCGAATGTTATATGGTTGGGTTACTGCTCTTGTCTCATATATTGTGATATTTTGTTTAACACTTATAATCAATCTAATTGCGAGTTCTGACGTAACAGTCAGTATCCTATATTTGACGAATAACGGTTTACAATGTGTGTCACTACTTACACCTTCCAAAGCTCTTATAGCTTCTTTTTGAGCAACTAATATTCTGAAAATATGAACAGACATACCCCATATTTCCAAACCATACACCATTCTCGAATGGAAAAGTGCAAAATAGGCCTGTATGGCTGTTTCCGCAGTGATAATTTGCCTTATGCGTCTTATGGGAAATATTAATTTATGCAAAGTGTGTGCTAATTTTTCACAATGATTTGCCCATGTGAGCCTTGTATCCATAATAACACCAAGAAATGTAGCGGTACTGCAGGAATCAATTCGTTTGGATGATGTGAATAGCACAGTTTTAGTTTTGTCCCTGTTTAAGCATAACTTGTTTGCATCAAACCATTTTGATGCTGTCACGCCTATATCTTCCATTTTCTCTTTTAGTGAAGGTAATTCTCTATTTTTAATTGCTAATGTCGTGTCATCTGCATATAAAATCGTCTGGCAATTTAGGTTTTCCGGTAAATCGTTTATGAACATGATAAAAAACAAAAGTCCCAATATTGATCCCTGAGGAATTCCATGGCGTAGAGGCATAATGGTACTGATTTCTCCTTTGTTTCGCACAACCTGACATCGATCCGTTAAAAATGATTTCACTAACGATAGTGCCAATCCCTTAATTCCATAATGCTCACATTTCATTAGAAATGTGGCATGACACATACAATCGAAGGCCTTTTTCAAGTCATAGAATCGCACCGATACAATATTGTGTTCTTCAAAGCCCTGAATTATAAAGTCACAAAGTGTTTTCATTGCTAATGTAGTAGACTTGTTTGGTCGAAACCCAAATTGTGACTCTGACAACAAATTCTGTTGGAGTAAAAATGACATTATCTGTTCTGTCATAGCCATTTCTAATATTTTGAAAAAACTGGCAGTATCGCAATTGGCCTGTAATTGTTTGCATTCATTGGGTCTCCTTTTTTCATTATCGGGCAAATTATTGCCATTTATATGTATGTATATATATATATATATATATATATATATATATATATATTTATATATCGAACATGAAATATTTTCAAAAAATCGTGGTGATGGAAGACTAGTCCAGCACCTGACCGCTTTTTTTCGATACACTGCAATAGACTGGATTTAATGGGAAAATGAGACGAAAAATCAAAAAGCACCACATTTCCAAATATGAAATCTTCTTCTCCGATGCCGCATCCGGTTTCGGGCGTAGGCGACCTCTCTACAACTATTCGTGTTGTGCGTGATACAGTGATACACGATTAGAAGGGATCTACAGTTTTACAACGGTTCCGAACGTCTTTACAGAGAGGCTTTACTAGGCAGAATACTTCTCAGTGGTTTGCCATTGCCTTCCGAGAGGTGGCTCTGCATTAATTCGTTGGTTCGTTCGGGATTCGATCCACCGACCTTCTGTTCAGTAGTATATGAAATATTGATGTTATTTCATGTTCAATGTTAGCGATACGAATAGATAGAGTAAATAAGCATACCAAATTCAGAAAATGAGTGTCATCACGTTGTAGACAGCCTATTATGATTATTAGAAACCAAATATGTTGCAGAAACTCGAGAGGAGAAACAAAAAATTAATTTAGGAAAAATAATTAACTCCTCTTCGAATATCCCGGATAAATGCGGATATTGATGACATGAAATATTATCGACTAAACAATGGAACTTCCGAAGTTTCAAATTCTGAATAGTTATTGAACCAATTAATCGTGAGTTTGCTAGAGCACCTTTTAGGAACCCAACCACCTAACCTCATTCAATTAGTTTGCTGGAGCAATTATTGTCTGTTCTAGTTTATGGCACAGCGAATAAGTTTTCACTTATAATCTCCCAAGCCGCTGTAGAAAATATAACCTCATACGAACACACTATGTTTTCAAACTATGCGACTAGCCGTAAAATTCCTAATTAATATGAAAAGCGCTTTTCATCCCTGCATCGAAGACCTAAATTTTTAGTTTCTAATTAAATTCGAGTATAAGAAGAGGTAGAAAAACGATCGTCGCCCTGATTTGATGAATGTTCGTAACTTTTTACACAGAAAAAGGGTGCATTATATAAATCACTACGAACCGGATCGATGAATTAGGATTTGATGGAATGATCATCGAAAAACTTGAATGAAATATGGTATATCAATAACTTAATTTAGCTAAGCATGGCTGTTTTTGTTTGCACTATAATGATATGATTTCAATTTTTTTTTTTTGAGGATGAACGTTTCACATAATAAATTTCTCATATGATTCTGTTTAAAAAAAAAACAAATTAAGTCTGGTTAATTCGGTTGGCATAAGTGAAATCTAAGTTTTAAGTAATTTCCTGAAGAAGGTTGAAAAAATAATGTATTTCTTTGAAATTGGTTAAATCTTAGAATATAGTTATATATACTTCAAAAATATATATAAAATATGTTGATGACTTTATGAAAAATGAAAAGCTTTCATATTTTTACTGGAAAATAGAAATAGAAGACTGAGAATTATATTTGAAAAAAAAGACAACTTGTACAATAAAAACAGTGAAAGATATGGGGATCTGCGGGAATCCTCAAAAACTATGAAAATTTAAGAAATTCTTAAAATGAAAAGGCGGCGGTTGAGGAAAACAGTTGAAATATGCCCAAATATATTTTAAGCAATAACAGGCCATTTGTGTTTGAAACCTGACTTTTATCAAACAGTTAACCTTTCACCTCCCTGCTATTATATTCTGCACTTTTTGCAATATGTCACTTCAATGAAAAAACGCAATTGTTATTTGAATAATCTTATTGGAAACACGAAGCTTGTCATATTCTTCATACCCAACGTCTTGTATATAAAAAAGAAATTCGAACTGAGCTTGAAGCGTGGCGGAAATTTAATTCAATTTCATCTCTATTCAATGTTCTCAGTATGTTGCTGGAAAAGGAAACTGAGAAATAGGCACGGAAGTTATTATTCTCATAGAAATATTCGAAATATTATATATATTTTAGTTAAATACTCGTTGAACTCATCTCCCCTTGATACGTTTTATCTTTAATAAAAGTTATTTTTGCTCATTATAAATTAGAATGACCATTCGAACTAGGACGTCCACAACGACTTGTGAATCAGTTGAAATCTAACATATAAACGACAATAGCCTTATGCAATCAGACAATAAGCCAACCCCACGGCATCACCGTTTGCTAAATCGATATTACAATCATAACGACTGTTCAAGCAAACCGGTCAACACTAATAAACTACCTACTGTATTATTCTGCTTAGAAAACAAACGCACGTAATGAATTTTAGCTCATTTGATCAGGAGAGGGCTGTATGTATATATATATATATATATATATATATATATATATATATATATATATATATATATATATATATATATATATATATATATATATATATATATATATATATATATATATATATATATATATATATATATATATATATATATATATATATATATATATATATATATATATATATATATATATAAACAGAAATATAAACAGAAACAAAAATTGAATTTACTACGTTTATTATCACACAAATACACAACTATATTAACACAAAAATATAAAACTGCGATTGCAATTTCGGTCACTAGGCCATCATCGGGCATACTGAGTTAAGAACTGAATACATAATTTTATAGATTTGCGCTCACGGGTGGGAAAGAATGATTGCAGGTACCTAAATAGACAAGAGGAACACATTTCAAGAAGGGCTTATAGATGTGGATTTCCCAAATGGGTACAATGAAATGTTCTTAGAAAAATCATTATTGTTTGAAAACACTAAATATAGGAGAAGATATCAAGTCAATCTGGTCGTTCAGCATGATATCTTTTGTATTATGATTGAGTTTAGAAATTTCTATCCAAATTCGAGTCTATGCATGGGGATTTTGATAACGGTAAGAGATAGAGGAATGGTTGGATAGGCGCAAAGTAGCATATTTCAGAGGTCAATTATGTGTATTAAAAAAAAACCGTTCTAGCTTCTTCAGTTTTGGAGATAGGTATACAGGAAAAATCGAAAGTTTCGAAATTCTTCTTTTGCCTATATCTTTTTATTTTAGGAATTTTTTCTAAACAAATTGTCACTTTGCCATTGCAACTTTTTGTAGGCTATCCAAGTATCTGAATAAAAATTATATACAGGGTATCGTATGAATTGAGTCACCCTCAACTTTTAATTTTCAAATACGGACCTGTATTTTTAATTAAATTTTTTTGTATGCTAAGAGTCATGTTTCATATTGTCGTAGTATTTTCATCTGAATTACAGAGTATTTTGGAAACATATAACTATAACCAGTAAAATTTCAACATTTTTCTAAAATTTCGGCAGTAATTGAAAAAAAAAACATAGAATAAGGTATAGAATACCTCGTATTAGTTCAATATTTCCAAAACACTTTATTATTCAGATAAAAATTAAACGCCAATATGAAACATGACTAAATAGCTGATGGAATCCGTCGTTACTACGTGATAATTTAACATGATGAACAAAACTAAATTTGAATTTACTACGTTTATTATCACAAAATATTTTGGAAAATATAACACTGCGATTGCAAGTTCGGTCACTAGACCATCATCGGGCAGATGATCAAAATATTTTGTGATAAAAAACGTAGTAAATTGAAACATGGCTCTTGGCATTTGAAAAAAAGCAATGAAAAATACAGGTCTGTATTTGAAAATGAAAAGTTGAGGGTGGCCCAATGTGTACTATACCTTGTATATACACTTTACTCAGATATTTGGAAAGGCTACAAAAAGTTACTATGGAAAAGTGGCAAAATCTTTCTAAAATGAAAACATATAGGCAAAAGAAGAATTTCGACATTTTCAATTTTGTATAACTCCAGAACTAACAAAGCTAGGTCAGGTTATTTTTATTCATATATTTGACCTCTAAAATACGCTACCTTGCCCCCATTTAACCCACCCTCTATCTCTCACCGTTATCGAAATCCCCATGCATAGTCTCGAATTTGATTATATATATATATATATATATATATATATATATATATATATATATATATATATATATATATATATATATATATATATATATATATATACATATATATATATATATATATATATATATATATATATTATATATATATATATATATATATATATATATATATATATATATTATATATATATATATATATATATATATATATATATATATATATATATATATATATATATATGTATATAGCTATGTTTGGGTCCTTCAAGCGACCTCCTTAATATCATTCATTATAGTGCAAAATTGCCTATTTTTCTGGGAAAATACTACGAAAATGAGGATATACATAGATGTTGTAATATATATTTGCCATTCTACTCAGGCTTCAAATGTGAAGAAAAAAAATACTGGATCAATCATAATGTGAAAAGATTCCGACGTGATTGGACTACAATAAGACGAAATCTATTCGAAGTTGAATTTGAAAAACCTTTCATAACATTCTGGCATGTTTTGTACCGAACAATAAAACCGACTGTAAATCACCTTGGGACAAAAAAATCCATAAAATTACTTCGCAGAACACTGGCTATTTCGTACTATGGATACCTCCCAGCACTTTATCACACAACAGTGATCAATCTTATGCATTTTTTTCAGCCGAAATTCCACACGGGGGAAGCCATTTGAAAACAATTGATGCGCTAATAAATACTCAACTTCAAGAGTGAAATATTCTCTACAGAGTTTTGTCTTGGGACATGCATGTCAAAATGAATTGTATTTAGCGCGGTCGAGATTGCTTTTAGTATACAATTTACAATACTCATGTGCTTATTTATATTATTGTTGAATAATATTCATCTAGTTGGCTCCGTTGCTCAGTGGTCAGTGCGTTGGACTACTGAACAAAAGGTTGTCGGATCGAATCCCGGCCGGTCCAACGAATTAATGCGGAGCCACCTCCCGGAAGGTAATGGCAAACCACCGAGAAGTATTCTGCCTTGTAAAGTCTCTCTATAAAGACGTTCGGAACCGTCGTAAAACCGTAGGTCCCTTCTATTCGTGTATCACTGTATCACACACAACACGAATAGTTGTAGAGAGGTCGCCCACGCCCGAAACTAGGGATGGCACCGAAAGAAGAAGATTTCATAATTGGAAATGTGGTGCTTTTTGATTTTTCGTCTTATTTTCCCATAAAATCCATGCTATTGCAGTATATCGAAGGAAAGCGGTCTGGAGTAACAAAAATTTGAAATTTGGATCAAGAGTAAACAACTCTTATTTTCGTTAGTTGTTTAGATTTGAGAACAATATTCAAATTTGAAATCACAGCCACCTACGCAACAAAACAAAAAAAACCATTTTCTTATGGTTTTAGCTTCATAAAGTGTACTACGATGTCATATACACCTTAGGAAACTCCCTAAAATTACTATAATTAATTTAATATATTATTTCTTGTCATTCAATCATATTGATGGTTACTATGGACATAAATATAAAGTGAAATATCAAATTTGCACCAAAAAACTAGTCAAAATTGAAAATCGATATACTAGCTCGAATAAATAAGGAGGGCTAAATTTCAAATTGAAATTTTACTATAGTAATATGAGGAATGCACCTAAGGTGTATATGAGATAGTAGTACTCTTTATAGGGCTTGAACAATAAAAATATAGATTATTTTGTTTTATTGCGTAGGTGGCTGTAATTTCAAATTTGAATTTTTTTCTCAAATCTAAGCAACTTTCTCAAATAAACTTTTTCAATGATGACGAAAATAAGAGCAGTTTACTCTTGACCCAAATTTCTATTTTTTGTTCTTCTTTGTACACCGTTCGGAAATTGACAATTTTGACATCCCAAATCGAAGTTTCTCGCAATGCACCAATTTTCATCAGAAATAAAATTTTCCGACAAATGGATAATAAAAAGCTTTCCCATATGGTACAAACTTTTCGAAACTCACTGTTTATAAACACCAGACTTGTGAAACTAGTTTAGTCTTGAATAAACTTCTGATAATGAGCTAGCAACCCGAAGCAATTGTGAAGTAAATTTGTTTTTTTATAGTGAACTTTGTCGAGTGATTAAATCGAAAATACCTTTTCTCTGAATGAGTGTATTTATAAATCGTTTAGCGCATTCAACAAACATTATACTTTGCTTCTATAGATTTTCCATTAATCATTTACGATCCTTTGAAAAGTTAGAACTCAATCATTATTAGATAGAGTAGAATAATCAGTTTAATTGATGTTCAATAATCAAACTAAATACTGCCATGAGATGCAGCGAACTGATTCGAGTTTTTTTTTTTTTAACTCGAGGGACCTACAGTTTAACGCTGGTTCCGAACGGCCAATGGGCTTGTAAACTATGTCCATTACCCAACAATGTGTAATCATATATAACCACTAAATTCTGGACATACACAAAACACCCAAAAGCGAGGTGGGGCTCGAACCCACAATCATCGGTTTACAAACGGTATAAGGCGCTTCACCTTACCGCTGGTCTACCGAGGCCTCCTAAATCAAGTTATTAATATAAATATAACATGATACGGACTTCATTACTTGATTAACTAACAGTCGTAGATATTCGTTTTCATACGGAAGTAATTATGGACGTTGATAAGAAATTTTATTAAATTTTCATTCATTCATTACTTTCTGGGTTTGATTGAAACGACCCAAGAAATAAAATATCTGCAAGATATTATTCATTTAATTAATATGAAAAAGCCGTAACTTTGAAGTCCTTGAAATGCCGCCAGCGTTAGATTTTCGTTGGCAGACTAGTCAAATTAGATGGGGTACAGGTTTTATTAATCCATATAATCCCAAGCCTGGAATTCGAAATCGGTTTATAAAGGGTTCTCGTTATATATCTGAATGTAGTATATTTTCAGCGAATACATCAAAAGTTAACATTGGTTAACTACCATCAATTCAAATTGATTCGACACAGCTGGGGCTGCTTTACATTTAGATAACTTGTCAGAGTTATTGGAATATATTTATATATAAATGAAATTAATTCATTCATATTTAGGGTTCAATACCTCGAAAGGAAAAAACGGAACTCTTTTAGGATCACTTTGTTGTCCGTCCGTCCGTCTTTCTGTCAAGACCCTTTTTCTCAGGAACGTGTGGACGTATCAAGCAGGAAAATATATGAAATACTCAGGTCTACTGACCCTTGGAGCTGTGAAAAAATCAAACTTCTAAGCCAACGCAATCAAAAGATACAGCCGTTTATGCCGCAAATTTTTAACACTCGCAAGGGAATCACAACCTACAGGGTACTTCCCGTGAACTCAGAATCTTGAAATTTGGTATGGAGCAACGTTTCATGGCACAGATAAAGGAAAAATTGCGAAAACCGGTAATTTTTAGTTACATCATATAATAAATTTTTTTCTTTACGGAACCCTTGGTGCGCAAGTCCGACTCGCATTTGGCCAGGTTTTTTTAGTAATAATAGGCGATTTGATTATGGAGAACCGATTTTTGAAGTGAAACGACTACTTTACGCGCATGAGGGTGAAATTCTTACGGATGTGGGACGTTTTTGTCCAAGAAAAGGGAGAGAGCGATTCAGACCGATTAAGAGAGAGTGAGTAAGGGTGAACGTAGCATGAAGCACATGGCGAGCGAGAGGAGGGAGAGAGCGAGGGAGAAGTGGAGATCGAGAAAAAAATGCACGCTATTTGTTGATGTATTCGTTTAGTAGTTAAATATTAGAACTTAAGATGGCAATTCTGTCGCATAACGTCTTATACTACAGTAAACGCAAATCGTTTTTATTTATTTACATTATCATAAGTATGTATGCAGTGAGTTAAATTCATAAATTAACATTTTGTGATAAATTTGTGAATCTATCAATCAGTTGCTCAGAGTAAGTTATATATTTGATATCTTTTTGTTAATTTACAATTTTTTATGTTAGTTCGTTTGTGGGTAAAGAAATTTTAATATTTTATAATAATATGTGGCATTTTAATTTGCCACTCGTCATCTGAAAATATAATATACTATTTTTCATAAAATATAAAATAAAATGTTTCATAAATTCTCTTTTCTAAATTTTAATTTTAGAAGGAAAAAGATTTAAAAATTAGTTTGCCAAAGAAGTTTCACTTGCACGCACTTTTTTCTCAATAAGTTGACGTTTAGTCAAGCAAAATTCTTGACTTTCTTGAAACTTATTAGAGATTAAAATACTTCGGTATATAAGAATTTTAGAAATATTCAAAAGATGAAAAACAGATACATTAAACCAGATTTCATTGAATTTTTTGCGACTGTGGTTGTCTTCATTTACTCATACGTGCTATATTAGCACTGAGGTATGCTAATATTAGATAATAAGGAAAACCACAGAAACCTTTACCCACGTAAGATCTTTTTACCTCATTACGCCGTCTAAAAAGACCGAGAAGGCTAAATTTTTGATATGTTCTTCATAAACACACCCAGCTGGTTCTACATTACCTTTCGATATCTTGTCAGAATTATTTGGCCATTTGAGTATGAAAAACCTAATTTAGTAATAAGTTCAGGTTTCGCCACAAAATTCCTAACTTCCTCAAAAACCAAAACAAGTCTGAACCATGTGACGTTTACTTCGGAGAAGATAAAAAATCATTTATCTAACATTAAGTTGAACTCATCTCCTGGTATGGACGGAGTGACCCCCTTCTTTCTCAGGAAATATTCCGAAGCCCTCTGCTCACCGTTGTCTACAATCATGTCTGTCTCTTTCTCAAAATCTCAAATCCCACGGGCCTGGAAGCGGGCATCTGTCACTGCTGTTTACAAAAAAGGCGATAAACTCAACCCAATTAACTACAGGCCTATTAGTCTTCTTTCCGTACCCTCCAAAGTAATGGAAACAATAATTGTAGAATATATGTCAAAATTTCTAACAAAAAACAAAATCATTCCGTCGGAGCAACATGGTTTTGTCAAGGGTAAATCCACCACCAGCAATCTTTACACTGTATGAACGATTGGACGACAGCTTACGATAGAAAAATACCGACAGATATCGTTTATCTTGACTTCGCCAAGGCCTTCGACAGGGTCCCGGTGAGGAGGCTAATGCACAAACTCGATACATTCGGTATTAGGGGCCAACTAAACCTATGGATTGAAGATTACATGACAGACAGAACTTTCACGGTTAGGGTGGGTCACTCTTTTTCTTCGGACAGACAAGTCACAAGTGGAGTTCCCCAGGGGTCTGTTCTTGGCCCACTCCTCTTCATCACTTACGCAAGTGATCTGGCGCTTCAAATAAAGTCCTGCAAGTCTTTTTATGCCGATGACACTAAGCTGTATGGAAATGCCTTAGTTGAGCATCAACTCCTTCAAGAGGACCTCAACTCAATTAGTCGGTGGTGTGAGGATTGGCTGTTGCCTCTTAACGTCGACAAATGCGTCGTACTTCACCAGGGAAAGAACAATCCCACTCCACACCTACACAATAAACGATCAATCGTTGCGCGTGGTGTCCTCGCATGTGGACTTGGGAGTGACTGTTAACACTGACCTAACTTGGTCCGAACACATAATATCCATATGCAAGAGCGCGCCAACACGCTGATCTACCTCATTCGCAGAACGTTCTCCCACCTGTCGTATTCAGGTTCCATAAAACTCTATAAGACCTACGTTCGTCCAATTTTGGAGTACGCAGGTCCGGTGTGGTGTCGGTTTTTGGTGCGTGAATGGGAACCTCTTGGAGAGTGTTCAGCGTCGAGCCACGCGTCTGACTTTTGGTGAAGTGCGTCCAGCCTATCCCGAAAGACTGAGGATGGCACAACTGCTGGCTTTTGACCAACGTCGACTCCGTGGGGACCTCATCATATCTTTCCGTATAGCCAAGTTTAATTATGCTAATCTGAGGGAACTTTTTATCTTCAACAATGATTCGCGGTTAAGAGGTCACACTCTCAAATTAAAAAAGGAGAAATTTGCCACAAGACAGAGACAATATTTTTTGGCGAACCGTGTTTTCGAGGCGTGGAACGGCCTGCCCGGCGATGTTGTGAATTCTGAGTCGGTGAATAGTTTTAAAAACAAAATAGACATTTGCTTATTCGGTTAATTGTTTCTGTGCTTATATTAGTTGTTTTTAGTTTCTTTCTGCATGCATTGTATCAATTTTCTAATTTCTTTAGTTTTTAGGCTTACATGGGACTCTGTCCCCAGCCTTCATTTATGTTTAATAATAATAATAATAATAATAATAATAATTTGAGAATTCTAGAAGAATTGAAATGTCAAAAAACCAGTCAACTATGTTTGATTAAATTTTTTGCAGCGGTGTCCGTCTTCAGGTACTAATTACATGCTATTCAGTCGAATATAAGCAGGGATGATAACATAAGAAGATAAGGAGATCCACAGAAAGCCTTAGTTATGGCATTCAAAAAGTTTCAAAAATCGTGGTCTAGGAGGTTTAAAACGGATATAAAAACCACACTCGCATCTCACTGTTGGCTTTCCATGCAGTGTCTATCATTTCGGGATTCTTTCTTTCAATGATGAACACACTTTGTTACTGATTCCAATGAAAAATACTCCGATATTGTTAGATTGCTGCAATTACCTATGATTTTTTTTTATAATTGCGTGAAGTAGTTACAAGACTTTTATGCCCAATACTGCTCGTCTACAGCCTTGTTTAAATCCTTATTCTTTTGCGATTTTCTTCAATATCTCTTTTCATTATTGTTGTATTCTATATGGTTTATGTAATTATCGTTACTTCAATACGAAGAGCGTTGGTTATTAAATTACCTATGATAGTGTTTCTAACAGTTTCAGCAGCGCTGTATTAATAACATCCTAGTTGATGAAAACCCTCATTACTGCTTGCGTGATTATTCATTATGATGGGAATACACAGTTTTTATTGTGCCATGTTCAATATACGAAATTACCGTTGAAGCAATTCCTGCGATTCCAATTCCGGTCAATAAACCATTATCGGACAAATTGCGTATTGAACTATAAATATATAGTATACTCTGAACGCGTTAGAGCGCACTGGTTATTCCAAATAATAAGCTGAAATACGGAAAAAAAAAGGGCAAACTGTGATTGATTCTGAAAATTATAATAAGAGCCATGTGAGCACTAAAAGTATATCACATTTGAAATATTAACACAAAAATAAAAATAAATCTTGCTATATATGGATGTAAAAGACATTGTTGGAAATTCTGATAAAATCTGTATTCGGTTGTAAATTCAATAGAGGTCAGAAAAAAATAAACGTATTTGAAGTTAGAATGAAATTATAAACATTTATCTGGCATTATTCAATAAAGCGTACGATATATACATACATATATATATATATATATATATATATATATATATATATATATATATACTATATATATATATATATATGTATATATATATATTATATATATATATATATATATATATATATATATATATATAAATAAATATATCCAATAATTATCTTATTCATTAGCATCATTGAATATTCTTATTTCAACTTGAAAATTAAAAAAAAACAGTAAAAAGTAGAAAACTGAAATCATAGGTAAGTATATAAAGACAGAAAGGACATATTACTTAAAACAAATTATGATATTTCTTCAAGATAAAACATGAAAAAAAAATATAATATATGAAGAACCAAGAGCAACGAGTTGTAGAAGAAATTATTTATTGGAGTAATTGTGCACAATGAAATTAAATTTTTTCGCGCATTGCTTGTTCAAAATCAGGTTTTATATTTGAAATAAGTTGACATAACCAAGGAAAATCATGGTCCTTCCAGTTTCTTGTCACTTATAAATAACCGCACTTAGTCACGGAGTTCGAAAAATCGAGTAAAATTTCTTCCTCGAGACAACCACTGTACTTCAGTATTTAAAAAAATTTGAAAATGGTCATTGCCAGCTTCTTACATATTGTTTCGAATTTCAGGAAATTAAGGGCCTGGGTTTAATAAAGTTAATGAGTTTAATTAGTTTCCAAACTTGACAAATGCTCTTATTGGTATTGAAAAAAATAGTTTTGAATATTCTCGTTCTAGTACTTGTAAAAATGTTTCTTTGTTGTTTTGCTTTCATCTTCGCGGACCCCCCTGAACTAGGCCCCGGACCCCTATTTGGGAATCACTGTTCTAGACCTCCTGGGCCAAGATTTTTCAAACTTTCTTCAGATATATATATAGATATATATATATATATATATTTATATATATATATATATACATATACATATACATATACATATTACATATACATATATATATATTATATATATAATATATATAATATATATATATATTATATATATATATATGCGGTCGATACATTTCTACATATACATATACATATACATATACATATACATATACATATACATATATATATATATAATATATATATATATATACATATACATATACATATACAATATATATATTATAATATATATATATATATATATATATATATATATATATATATATATATATATATATATTCGAAAAATCTGGCCCAGGAGGTCTAGAACGGATCTACAAACCACATCCGCATCTCATTGTTGACTTTCGCTACAGTGTTTTCTATACATAGTCTAGCATTTTCGGGGGAAAGAATAACGTGTGATTTTTCCGTAAGGCTGCATCCGGGTCCTTCATGTCATTTTTGAAAAATCAATATTATCGTAGCTGTTCGCTCGAGCAACTTATTCTGATAAAATGACGCACATTCTTTCCAGGAAGAATATGCGTTATAATTGAAAACGATCAACACCTTATTAATTCAGATTCTTATAACCGCATGAAACTATGAGAATTGAGATACCATCAGCATAAAATAAATTTACACTTCCTAATTTTCCGCGCAGTGTAATTAATCGAGAAAAAAAAACGGAAGTCGATGTCAGGCAAAGTTTGGAAACTTTTTCGATAAATTCGAACTTCTCACGCTATTTTTTCGACTCTATTCAAAAAGGCGAGACGATTTTCTTGTCATTATAAAATATGTGATCTTAAATCCAGAGAAAATTCAAGTGACATTAGAGGAGATGCGCATTATTTCCGGCTAACGTTTTATTATTATACATCCTTCAAAAAGTTTTCCAGATAAAAGAAATTGAATTCTGTGAGTATAATTATAAGTTCTTTGTAAGCTGAGTGATGGAATCCAAAATATATTCGACCTGTGTAATGAAAACTACTACATAAAGTGATCAAGGAAAATTTTTCAATAATTTAAAACATAATTGAACAACTTTTCAAGAGAGCTGGTTATATGTATTCCGAGACGAGAATTCTACATTCACAATTCAACAGTGAATTATGGAATTCCTCAAATCACCCTGACTCAGAATATATATGTTTCGATCTCATTAGATATCATCAGTGCAGCTTATTTGACTCGAAATGAATCAACAAATTTCTAATTGCTTCCCAATATGAATCGCAGTCGGGGCCATTATGTTGATAACAACCTAGAGCGCTCTCCATTAAAAATATTGGAAACCAACAATTCACCGCTTTTTCAGTGGCGGCTCGTGAGGTTTTGGTTTGAGGAGGCTACAAGAGGTGTTAAAAAATACACCATAGGCAAAAATTTTCAGGATTTCAAGGTCAACCGCCTTATAATTTAAAGAAAATCAAAGTAAAACAAGCACCCTAAGCTATTAATTTGTTTTCACTTTCGAGTGTCTACCTTGAGACATACAACTCCATTTACAATATTCCACAAAAACTCTCTCAGCCGCAATTAATCAATTCATCTATTCATCAAAAATTTTTATTCTTTCACAAAATAGAATACCTACCTACCTACTTAACGAATTTGTTAACAGCTGGGTGAGAGCAAATAAAAAGTTATTATATATTTTGAAGATTAGCGGGTCTGCGATCTTTTACGTTAGCAAGAATGATCTATATATAATTCTCATAAAATTTTTTGTCTTCGCCAAAAGTTTTACCAATTCCTTTTCAATAGACAAAACAAACTAAATAATTTTCGGAACGATCCTGGCATCATTGAATTTCGTAAATAAGTTTCAATTCTCTTAAGAGTGGAAAACGAGCGCTCTACGGAAGCCGATATCACCGGGATAGAAAACAATTAGACATAAGAGTTTTATAAACTTGGCGGTAAATCGTTGATTCAATCATTATCAAAAAGGTATTTAATAGTCCTCACATGACTTCATTCTGCCCCAAAATTTCCATTGTCATTATAAACAACACACAGATTCACTTTTTATGGCACCTTATCAAAAAAAAATGTATTTTTGACATAAATTTCCAAAAGGTTATCTGGAAAATTAGCCGAAAATTGGTTAACAAATTTTTATTGAGTAAGGCTCGAAGAAATGCAGTTCTTTCTCAAATTAGAGAACCTTATATTCTATTTGACCCCATAATATTTATCCAATATTTCATCAAAATATTGCTTATAGTGAATCGAAATTCCCATATCATGCACGTTAACTGATTTGCGAATCGAGTTTGGGCTAACATTGAGTCGTATCATCACAGTAATTTGAACATACAGAAAATAGTGTTTTAAAATAAACTGTCTGCACGAAATTCTGAAATTTTTTCCAAAAGAAACTGAGGCCGATTTTCGTGAGTAAAATTACATCTGAAAATTTGTGCTGTAAGATTGAAAAACCATTTCTGTTTGTTCAAAAATTAAATTTAAAAGATGTGTTTAAAAAATATATAAATTCCTTATCTTGTAAGGAAGATTATTAATCCGCGTGCTGTATTTAAAGTTAGACTTTATCGGTGAAAAATTCCTCACCTTTCAACTAGGTATAGAATTGAGAATCCTCAAATCCTAAGCGGCCCCAAAACAGAGACATTTTCAACTAGTGAAAAAAGTAAACACTGCCAACAAAATAATTTATTTTTTACCTGTGATCCAGTGTAGGCTAGGATGTCTCTCATAATTCCTTGTAATTAAAACCGGGTCGCGTTTTGTTGTCTGTTACGCTGCACCAAATTGGTTTAATTCAGGGGTAGGTCGCAATGTTTTTATCAAAACTTTGAGTCCTCATAACTTAGTGCACTAAAATTATGGAAGATAACAAATATTCCACTAAGTCACCATTGAAATTTTTGAAATTAACTTCAGGTAACCAAACTCATTTTTAAAACAATACGTGAGAGCAATAAAGTAAACACGCTGCCATTTAGTAAACTACGATCAGACTACGATTCAGATTAATGGCTTTCCAACGAATTCATCGGGATGTCACGGCGAAATTCTATAGTTGTGATTGGTCGACATTTGTATGAACTGGGTTCCTATCCGGTTTGCCATTTACATGTGTTTTGCTTTTCTATTGCAACTAGAAGTATTCATGTCGGAGTATTTGCACTGTTGTTTGCTTGTTCTGTGCAGGCAATAATGAACGTTGAGAATATACCTTTCTAAGCCTTCGGCAGCCGTTGCCACAAAATCTTGAAATGAATGAAATGCAGTAAATGTAAATACCTTCTATCTTAATTAATAAATTATATTATATGAATGTAGGCTGAAAGGAAGGTAGGTGCATAAAACAATATGCTTTTGATTAATATGAATTATGCTGAATGGCTGAGCTACTATTTGACAATATATATATATAAATATATATATATATATATATATATATATATATATATATAATATATATATATATATATATATATATATATATATATATATATATATATATATATATTGATCATATTCCTCAGATGCTTTATAGTATATTGTATTCAGATAGACGAAGTGTTCTTAGAGATCAATCAAATTTTCAATTTTGAATGTAATGATTTCTGTTATTCGTCATCAATTAAAATATTTGATTTTGTCATTCTGGTACTCTGAAAATAATAGAAAATGGATATACTCAACTGTGTATAATATTGTTACATTTTTCAATGTCTTCAGGTTTTTGAATGAATATTTGTGGTTAAATTTTCAATAAAGTAAGCGGTCGGACTTAAATATATTGGTGTAATAATTTTTTCGATGATTGCACCCATCAAGAATCCGTATATTTTATAGTTACATGTTCGAAGTTGATTATTCTCTATTATCTCAGTGCTCTGATGATGCTCTAAGAATCATTTGTGATATTTTGAATAGCTTCTGTTTCAAACTAACAATGTTCTTTCAACAATTTACGTTATTTAGTACCCTTCTTCCGAACCCTTTTAAGTATTATCAACTCCAATACAGTCAGTTTATCTCCTTCAATTCCGGAGTAATTTAAGTGAGCATGTGACAAGTTCGGTAAATATTGAATTATTTCCTCCATTATGTAAATACATTGTGCAACATAGCGATTAATAACATAATAATCTTTTCATCGACGCCCTAAGGAACATTTGTTAAATCCTGAATAGCTCCAATTTCAAACTTACAATGTCCTTGTTATCCATCTTCTCGACCCTTTTCAGTTTAGTCATTCACCCTTTTCAGTATTGTGAAATCTAATACAGTTAGTTTATCTCCTTTTATAATCTACTTGCGACGACATATCACAATTTCGGCAAATATTGAATTATCTTATTACTTACTTGATGAAAATCCATTATAATATTGTTAATTTAAAATAGCATTCAAAACTTAGAATACCATTGGAAAACATAATATTGAAAATTTAAAAGATAAAACTACACCACAAAATAAGTCAGGGATCTATAAGCTAGCTTGTGGTTCATGTCCTAAAGTATATGTTGGCCAAACTGGCAGGAACTTCAGAGTTTGGATATCAGAATATGAAAGAAGTTAGGATAAGGAAAAAGTAGATTCTACCTATGCATCACATCTCCTAGAACATAATCATATTTTTAATAGTGAATTTTAAATATTACACATAGAAAAAAAAGGCTATAAACATAATTCATCAGAAGCTCTTGGAATGAATAGTATGAAACAATCCAATAATTTGTTAAATGACCAATTAGATATGAATAATTCACCGTTGTTTAATCTTTTCTAATTGTAATACTGAATATTTGTATTTGTTGTGTTTTTCTCATGTCATTAACAGTTTGTACCATCTATACCTGCTAAAATATTACGATTAGGTTTTCCCCATTCTTATTGTATATTCTCTTCCTTCATCTTTCAATATTCTTGTTGTAAAAGTGAGTATGTAATATATATCTGAAGAAGCCACTGTGTTCGGCGAAACAATTGTTATGTTAACAAAATATAGTAAAAATCAAAAACTGTGAAGTTTAACTTCACAATATCGAATTATCCCCTCCGTTATGCAAATATAATGTGGGACATGGTCATTAATAACGTAGTAATCATTTCTTCAACTCCAATAATTCATCACATCATCATAAGGAGTTCAACGTGTTGGATTTATAAATAATCATGTTGATTTATAGCGTACTAGACGTCACGTGTAATATGTCAGGACCAGGATAAGTTAATTGCCCATAAATTTCATTTATACAGTACACATGTAAGCAGTGGGTAACTTACATGTAGGCAGCTACGACCTAACGTTAAGGGGTGACCAACTTCCCTTCCGATATTCTAAGTTCTTTGAAATGTATAAGATTTAGGCAGACTTCATGAAAGGAAGGATATGTTTATACTTCTTTCACGTTCAGAATGTAAGCATATCCTACAAAAAATTATTTACTTGCATGGAAATAATTGGGTGTTCATCATCTTTTCCTTTTAGTTTTGATAAAAAGTATATCCTTCAGGAAAAATTCACAATTTATGTTATAATTGAGACATAAAGCAAGGATTGTGCTTATTAGTAATGATGCCTATGGGATAGAAACGTATCTTCTGACTCCATTTAGAAATCCTGCTCTTGGTGTTGAAAAAAGAGAGAGGAACATGTCACGTAGATGACAAAAGTCGACTCTTTACTTCTACTAGACGAGAATATCTATGTATGAAATAAACATTATAAATATGAAAAGAAGAAAATGGTTATAAGGTAGTGGCGGTATATATGGCCCACCTAAAAATGAAAATGATTTTCTCCAAAACTTTATTGAAAAAGACAATAATTTTGATATAAACTTGAACTAAAACATCTAATCTTTCAACAAAAAATTAATCTTCGAGAAATTCCAACATAAAATAGGAATAAACACTGTACGAAAAAAAACAGCAATTGGGCCATATTATCAACCCGGTCTGGAAATATGGCCCATACAAAATCTTACATGCAAAGCACAGTTTAAGAACATGAGTTTATGCAATAAATATAATTATTGAAGAAAAAGCAGATTAACTCATACACAGTTGTAACATTCATAATCATCTGTATCATCCATAGTAAACCCTACACATTCTTCATGATAATAAGTTTGACACCTTACACAAATGCGCATGTCCATCTGTTCGTCTTTCTGGCACACCGGACAATACCATGATTCCTTCGGTTTTGATTTAGATTTGGAACATGATGGCTTTTCGTGGTTGAACAGGTTTTTAGTCACTTTTTGGGCTTTACAATTTATTGCCTTGCGTCGTGGTTTTTTGTTTTCAGGTACCTTGTTCAGGGGTATTGGCAGTAATTCTTGAAATGACTGATGCAGGGTGTTGGTTTGACTTACCTCCTTTTCTTTTTGAATAAACTGGTTTTTCACAGTAGCTAAAGGTATGTTTAAGTCGCTATCATCATCAGAGGCCGAAGTACTTTCGTTCAATGTCTCTTCATCGTTGATTTGTAAAGGTTGTACCCCTGGTTGTAGTATGTGTGATGGCAAAGATGGCGCAAAAGCTGCCTCGGGAATAGCATTTGGATTAAATGGATAGATTCCCGTTGCTTCAAAACCGCTAGTAATGTTACCAGGTGTCATGCATGACGGCCAAACTTTTGATAAAATGATATTAAAGCGAGATTTGTTAAGATTCCTCTCAGGGTGTGTATCCCAATACCTCAATAACTGCGTATCCCAATTAGTTTCGAACGACCGATAAACAGACTTATCAAGCGACTGCAATTCATGTGTTGTATTTGAAGGTAAACAAAATAAAGTAATTCCGTGCTCATCAGCGGCTTCAACAATAGTATAGTCTAGATGACTCGATGCTCCATCGAAAATTAATAAAATACTTCCCTCTGTTTTATAACGAGCAAGGTGACGAATGAAACTCACGAACAATTCCGTTGTCATTGATCCTTTTGGAGCCATTCGCACTAGTGAACCTGGAGGAAGGTTATCGTTGAATTCTGGTTTTAAACGTTTCCCTTTGATAATAATCATTGGTGGAATACAGTTTCCTATTGCATTGACACACCCCACCACTGTTACATTTTCGGCGTGTTCTGGAGCTACCATGTGAATTCGTTTTGCACCTTTTTGGGCCATTACAGTTTGCTGATGATGAATAGTTAATCTGCAACCCTTTTCATCCATATTATATATCCGATGGGGTTGATCCATTATATTTAATTCTTCTAAAGTAGTGCCCAATTTATTAAAATAGTCATCCACAATCGCCTTGTTCAGCTTTTGGGCTCGAGCTGGATTCATCAACTGAGCCTTTCTTTATTGCCAAGTTGGGATGGCGACGACAAAACTGCGCCAGCCACGATTTTCCAGCGCACTCTTTAGTTTTGTTAAACTTGTGCTTTATCTTGTTAATTTCATAATACCTAAATGCTTGGTGCCGTACTAATATTGGCGTAAGAGGTAATCCAATATCACAAAATCAAATGATTCTATTAACAAAATCATTTTCCTGCTCTGGAGTTAATACACTAGGACTCCCTAAGCGTTTTGTGGAAAGGCCATTCTGAATATATCTTCTCAAAGTACGTCGCGGAATTTCGAATCTTGCACTAGCACTTCTTTGACTCTCGCCAGCTCGAACAGCGTCTAGAGCAGCCTCTAAATTATTTTGATCCTATTGTTTGCGCAAATTCCTACTCGTCTTGCCCATGTTGAAAACTGTAAAACAAATGCTCATATAGAAATAATAGTAAAATGTGTATTGGGTAATATGGCCCGGGCCATAATTCCAACTAAGCATTTGGGCCATATTACCAATTGTACTGCACACACGAACGATACGTAGAAATTAGTTCTAGAAAGTTATTTACGTCAAATGAGTATGTGATTATGGTGTACATACCTTCGAGTGTCTTTCATGCAAATTTAATCCTTGTCCTGACAGATTTGCCACTGTTTCGAGAAAAAACACTTGGCCTAACCTTACTATTTCATACGCTCCTCCTATGCTGGTACGGGAATTAAGCGGGAAAGCTTATATTAGTCGGAAGATCGTACACATATTCACAGATGTCGTGTAAACTGTCGAAAGGAAACTGTTTACTTGAAGCAATTGAGAATTTAGCGCTAAGTTTGAAAATTGTCAGCACTGGGCCATATTTCACGCCGGGCTATATATACCGCCACTACCTTACATAATATATAATATATATTTATATATAATATAATATACAACTTGTATATATCTATATATATAATAATTGTTAACTTTCAAGTTTTATTTACCATGTGATTGTTATACTGATTACTATATTTTGAAAAATCAATCTTAACCATTGTATTTATATATCGTTTTTAAAGTGATGAAACCATTGTAGTTCTTAGTTGTTTTGTATTGTATCCACACGTATTGTATTCTTACAAACCAGCAGACTGCTTCTTCGTAAGTTGTTTTTCCATTTATTCACCACCCAATATCATTTTATTATTCAAGGAATGTGATTGTTGCTATAATCCTGAGAGTGAACGAAATATTATTGTTATTATGACTACCATGGCATTAGTTATACATGTAATTTCAATTCTCTTCAATTTTCTCCCCTCGAAGCTCTCTGAAAAATGATTCAATTCCAAGTTCCTCTCTAAATATTTATCACTTCATTTACTTCAAAGTTTCGAGTTTTCCAAGAAAGATTCGGTTGTAGTATGCACCAACATTTAACGCTTCACTGTTCCATTGTGATCTCGTAGAAAGCACCCTGCCGTGTTCGGAGAGCAGAGGAAAAAAATACAACGCCCATATCTCTCTTGTTTAATTCCATTTTTTATTATGCCGAAATAACTTGGAGACCTTTTTAATCCGATATTGCTAGTTGCTTAACAAACTTCGAATTGAATGGCGGAAAAACGTAACATAAAACGAAACGATCGCAAAGTGGAAGGTAAAACTCGGAATTAGTAATCCAATCTTGCAATAATAGAGTGTGAGCTTTGTAATTTTAATCAGCTGCAATAATTTTCATGGAGGGCCTCTTCAGATCAACTGATTCAGCTCCAATATCTTTTTCGCTTTGAAATACGAAATGTGTTCATTCAAATTATCGAATGAGGTAGAAATCTTCATTTTCTGGAAAAAATTTTCTTCAAAAAAAAAAATTATATGAAGAATTATTCGTACAAAACTGCAATATTTTATCTTTTGTAAGAAGTAAAACCAGAAGACTCTTATTCCAGTATACCATTAATGGCCTGCCTTTTAAATCAAGTAACTTTGAATTTGATATTCATTTAAATGCCGTAACATCCAAAGCCTCCCAAATGCTAAACTTTGTTAAGAGATCCACAAATGAATTCACTTCTTATGGTTCCATTTTTAATCTTTATAAATCTCTGATTAGGCCTATTTTGTTGTATAACTCCATTATTTGGTCACCAACTAAAGATATCCACCTTACCATACTTGAATCTGTCTGATTAGGCCTATTTTGTTGTATAACTCCATTATTTGGTCACCAACTGAAGATATCCACCTTACCATACTTGAATCTGTCCAACATAAATTCTTCAGATATTTAGCTTTTAAAATGCGTCGTGGATTTAGAGTTTTTGAGCATAATAATACTGAGTTTGCGAGGTCAGTTAAATTAGAGTCTATAAAGTCTTTACATATATATCATGATTTATATTTTGTTAAAAAGGTTCAATTAAACTTGGTGAATTGTGTAGTGATATCTGGCATGTTTGATAGGCGTAGTGTACCCTATGAGTTGCGTGCGTTTAGAATTGTGAGGGAACATACTGCATTTAGGAATTTTATTTATTATTCTTCTGTTCCACAATTGCGGCGCAAATGGAATAAAATTGTTATTCCTGCTGGTATCAATAACACTTTTGATCTTGGTATGTTTAAAAGAAGACTCAAAGAAATTGTAAATTGATGCCACTAATGTTACTATTGAATATATTGTTACTAAAATTCATTTAACCTATGTATATTTATATACTTTAAGTTCTATTTTTCGTTACTTCAATTATATTATAAAGCGGTTCAACCCCGTTGACTTCAAATGAAAATAAAAAATAAATGAAAAAACTCGAATGTAGACATATGAATCGGCTTTACTCCCTAATTGAAATTTTGTTGAATTTTGTCAGTGACTTCATGGTTCAAGAAAATATAGCTTTTCTTCACACTAATTTCTCTATACTAATTTACATTTACCTAATGATATCATTGCAGTTGAAGCTTTTCAAATCATACGAGATCATCAATAAAAAAAAGATCTAGAAAAAAAATTAACATGGCACAGTTACTTAATTCAAAATTATTCATTCTCTTCATCTTGTCCAGGCTCATGCCTCAATTACAAATTACGGAAAATTGCATTGGATATTTCCAAATTTGTACGTGTTATATGACTGAGAAAAGTTCACTCAGCAGTTGCATGAATTAATTGTTGCTATATATATATATATATATATATATATATATATATATATATATATATATATATATATATATATATATATATATATATATATATATATATATATATATATATATATATATATATAATTCTTCTGAACGTGTGTATGTGACTGAACTCCTCCTAAACAGCTGAACCTATTTAATGAAATTGTTTGTGTGTGTTGAGGTGGATTGAAGAATGGATTAGATTCACAATTCGATGTGATAAATTTTTATTCATTGTAATTGTTGATCTTTGGACGTTTCAGGTTGGATACGGCAGACAGCGCTGTGATCGCTTTATCGAATATTCAAAAATATTTTTTGTACGACTCGGCGGACGGTGCTGCGATTTCATTCAGGGAAATTTTCTGTAAATTGGTTACTATTTCATACATCTGCTACTTGCGTCATAGCTTAGTGTTGTTATTGGATTGAAAATCCTGTGTATATTATATTGAAGTGTGTGAAGGGTCACATGCATATATCAACATTGGCATAATGAACAAAGAGTGCCAATATTGTCATGTATTTGAGTATAAAGATCTTTGCTGCGCATCGCTTCGGGTAAAGTTTCACTACCATCATTAAATTTGCCAACAAAGCCATTGAAAACTCTATTAGCTAAAGTTACATCTCAATCAAAATTGTTTTTCGTAAAATTCGTGAAAATTAAAAATAGATGAATTTTAAGAACTTCTTACATTAAATTCTTGAATAGGTGCGCTGGGGCTGGAGGGGATAAATATAATACAACAACAAGTACCCCAAAAGTTGTTTCCCTTCATACTGAAATTCACGTGTTTCGTCAAATTTTCATAGTATCATTAGTTAAAAAAAAAACAATGAGTGCTGGTCGTTTTCAAATTGACACCATCTATATATATATATATATATATTTATTATTATATATATATTTATATATATATATTTATATATATATATATATATATATTTATATTACTATATATATATATATATATATTATATATATATATATATATATATATATATATATATATATATATTATATATATATGTATATATATATAATAATATATATATATAATAAAATATATATATATATATATAAATATATATATATATATATATAAATATATATATATATATATATATATATATATATATATATATATATATATATACATATATAATCTCTTGATAACTATTAGCAATAACAGGCTTGTTGAATATCAAAAAACTCGATTTTATTAAAAAGTTGACGTTTCGCCACGACATTCGTGGCTTCATCAAAACTTTTGAAAAAATTGAAATTTCTTTGACATTTATTGATTTGAAAAAATTTGAATAGAAAAAGACTACTATGTTTCACTAAAATTTTTCGGCTGTGGCCGTTCTTTGTTATTTATTACGTGTCATTCAGTCCAATATTAACATTCAAATCTGTTATTATTAGATGGTAAGGAAACCACAGAAACCTTTACTCACGTAATGTTCGAAATAAGTTCAAATTATTTTGATTTTGAAAAGTCAAAGAATAGGGTACTATTTATCTTATTTTCAAAAATTTCTCATTGCGGCTGTGGCCGTCTTCAGTTATTAATTACGTGCTATTTAGTCCAATATCAACAGACAGGTCTGTTGATATTAGATGGGAAGGGAACCACAGAAACCTTCACCCACGTAATGTACAAAATAGGTTTAAAATATTTGATTGTTGTCTTTAAAAAGACATTACTTGTAATTTTGGAGATCACATGTTCAAAACTATACTTTCTTTTTAGAAAAATTGAAAATTCTAGATGTTTAGATTTTGTCTAAGAAGATGAGTTGTTATGGTTAGAGATTGTTTGTTGAATTATTTTGTTTTGATTTATGTTGTTCCTTAGAAAAATTAAAGAATTGAATCTGCGTATATTGAACTCAAATGTTTGATATCTGTTCTATCATTTACGACTTTATTTAAATTTTTTTGAATATGTAACATTTCTAAAATTTCTCTGCGTTTCTGATCTTTTTCTATTTCTAAAATTTTTGTGCTATTAAAGTTGAAAGTATGATTCTCATTGTTTTTATGTTTTATTAGTGCTGTGGTTTGTGTTCTGGTATATTTGTGTACAATTCGAATGAATAATTATATATATATATATATATATATATATATATATATATATATATATATATATATATATATATATATATTTATATATACATAAAAATATATGAATAAACATGTTCATTTTCTTTCTGAGTCCATTGGTGGCCATAAGTTTCCTCTATCTCGGTTGATATTACGTTCGTGTTCAAGTCGTTTGGCGGATATGTCATTTTTGCTAATCGGTTAGATCGATAATTCATTCGATTCATAAGATGGGTTTACCTAGTAGATTCCGAATTCCAATCGACCATTCCTGATAATCTCAAGATTATGTGAGATATGCATATGTAGCCAGTTTTCTGGAAAGCCTAATTTTTACCCCGAGGCGAAGCTAAGAGGTTATAGTATCACGACAAAAACTTAGTAGCTAGTCCGATTTTAAAAATTCCAACGGATATCGATAAAACACATATGATTTCATAAGAAAAGTGTTTTCAATAATTTTTCCCCACGAAGAATAAAAAAATTATAGCGTTTTTTAGATGTTTTTGTCCATAGACATGTGGTGCTATCTATAAATCTTAAACCTTAACCGATTTTCTCTTTGTCCATCTATCATGCCTTAGCCTTGCCACATGCTCCTCGAATTGCCTTTTTATGTATGTAATCCTTTCTATTATATGGAAGATTTCTTTCAACGTTAACTGCATAATCAAATAAAATTCTAATATTTGGTTAGTGTTTTTTATAAACATATATAATTCTATGTCAAAGTATCAATTCCTCATTAAATTTTCAAAACTGTGGTCACCCAGGTTTGGTACCGTTTTGGACGATTTTTGTGCCCTGTTTTGCTCGATATCGATAATGGCAACATGTAGGCACTTGAAATATTCAGAAAATACTCAGTTGTATTTTTACTTTAATAATAAATAATAAAATAAATATTTAAGGGGGGCATAGTCAATGGTACGGAACCCTTCGTGCGCGAGTCCGACTCGCACTTGACCGGTGTTTATCACTAGTCTCAAATTTCTAGTTCTTTGAAACATTTCCAGTTCTTCGTATACATAGGTTATCTAGATAGCTAGTGAAAATGATATAATAATTGAAACACTTGACGGTCTCTGCAACTGTTTTGAGGATATCGCTACAGAAGATACATGATGAGGTTATGGAGAAAAGCGCTAATGCAAATGAGATTAATTCTCATGTTCGCTCAGAGCAAACAGAAAACGGTATTCAAGTTTGACAGAGTTCATTAAAATTTATCCACCGCCTCCTGGCCTTAGTGCGAAGAAAAATATTATTTATGAGAAGAAGCGCAATCGCTTGCTATCAATAAATGCTCAAAAAATTGTTTCGATTCATCATAACTGACAGTGATAGATGATGTGAATTGATGTTGCACTATTTTTTTTTTGAAATACATACATTTTTAGTATTATATCCGATTCCTTTCAGAATTCGGTATTCGAAAAACACTTACCTACTTATATATATATATATATATATATATATATATATATATATATATATATATATATATATATATATATATATATATATATATATATATATATATATATATATATTGTAACGAGTTAAATCTCCACGTAACTCCACGTGGCTGTAGCCACTGCATTTTTGTACTGATTTGTTCATTTAGGTATCGTGTTTCACGCTTCACTTTCGATTTCTCTATGATTAATGAGTTGCGCGAAAGGAGAGAGCATCTAGGAAGTGTCGAATTAAGAATCGTTCGCTCTTTTAGCAGCTGCTGATCGAACTATCAACATCGTTAATTGTTGAAATTATATTCATACCTAATAAATTGAAAGTTTGTTAATTTGTATTAAAAATTGTTAATTATCTGTGGCATCTGATATAGATGGTAAGTTGTGAAAAGAAAAATATCTATTTCATATTAATGCATTATCCTGAAAATCTGAATTGATTTCTTATTCCATTTTTCCGCCATTTCATATTTTTTTTCATTTATCTATATTAAATTATTTATCCTTCAATATTGAAATAATCATCTCACATTTCTTAATTTAAAATATTTCTAATTCATTTGCTTGTTTTATTCTCTCAATTCAACACAAGATTTTTGTAGGTTAACGATTGTAAATTTCACATGGTCGTAACTTGTGTCCAGTTTAACATGTGCTGTCTTTCTTAGCATTTTTGCTTGAGACAAATCTAAATGTTAATTTGAATTGGCCATCGATACCCTACAGATATCTTGGAACATATTTAGTTTGAGATTGTATGTTGATTTGCCCCGAATTCTTTTAGCCACTAGGCCTGGAGTTGAAATCCACTTGATTAGAGCCGAAAAACCACTTGGCCTGGAGTTGAAATCCACTAGGCCTGGAGTTGAAAACTACTTGATTGGGAGCTGGAATCTACCCCGTTTGGAGTTTAGAACACCACAGTATCTGGAATTTAAGAAAAACCCACCTCATCAGGGGCTAATATCCACAGTGGAAGCCACAACTGAAGCAGGGCAGAAGTCGAGAGCACAATCACCCTAGGCGAATTCGATAACAAATTATACAAAACATAAAAGATAAGTCACATCAAACTATGTAAAAGAGGATAGTAAATACCTTACATTTTACTCTGTGTTATTATTACTGTGAACGAATCAGAACCGATAAATGTTAACCAATCTACCTGCTAGCCAGGGCACATAAATATCTTTTTCTTTAAAAGGGGGTTGGTTACAATATATATATATATATATATATATATATATATATATATATATATATATATATATATATATATATATATATATATATATATATATATATATATATATATATATATATATATATATACCTATATATATATATATATACATATATATATATATATATATATATATATATATATATATATATATATATATATATATATATATATATATATATATATATACCTATATATATTATTATTTATTATTTTATTATTATTATTTATTATTATTATTAATTACAATCAAATTTGTTACAGGTTTTCTATCTATAATATAATAAATTTATTCTATATTAATTAGTTTTGTACCTAGAAAACTCAATTCCTGTATGTACCAATGTTCTAACAGTTCCAATACTTATTTATATACCTAAATTTAAATTATAGACAGTGTACTACAAATCAATAAATCAAAACAATTCAAACCAAATCAAACAGACAATTCAAGGTAAATAAGCAGAACATTCAAGGAAAATAAGTCAAAGCAATGTTGCAAACTTTTCAATATTATTCGCTATAAAGGACTTACATCTCTGGATATAACTTTTTTTGTTAAGTTCCACTCTTATTAAATTCGATGGACGATGAATCAACTCTATGGTAGTTCATATTTATATTAAAAAAATTAAATAATAAGAAAACAACTTGTCTAAAAACCACAAAATGAAAATAACTTTTTATTCGACTAGTTTCGCCTGTTACAGCATTATCAAGACTGATAATGCTGTAACAGGCGAAACTAGTCGAATAAAAAGTTATTTTCATTTTGTGGTTTTTAGACAAGTTGTTTTCTTATTATTTAATTTTTTTTAATATCCACTCTTATTGCTAAGAAAGTAAATTGAATTGAACATCTTTGCTACGCCGTTCAATGTGGAACCAGCTGATGTGCCTGATAACCTCCAATACGAAATCATTCAGCTACAAACTAATGTTGAGCTGAAAACTAGATATAACAATCAACCATTGCTTGAGGTCTATAAATAAAACATACGCAATGATGAAATTCCCATTTTGAGGAGACATGCATTGAAATATGCATCAGTATTTGGAACAACTTACTGTTGCGAGCAGTTCTTTTCGAAACTTACGATCGCAAAGGATCATCTGCGTTCCAGATTCACCGACATAAACCTGGAAAATCAGTTGCGAGTAGCCACATCTTCAATATCAGCTAATATCACACGACTCAGCAAAGAAAGACAGTTCCAGCCATCATATTAGTATTAGAATGAGTTATGTTTAAAAATGGATACATTTTATGTTTGTTTATTTTTTATTGGTAAGATATTGTGAATTTTAACACCCAGATAGTCAATAGATCTAAGGCTTAAATTTGTAGTGCTATTAGGTATTTTAAGATTTTCTTTAGCATTAAATCTAGTACTATAGGAGTGACTGTTTTGCTCTCCTATTGTAGGATTTCGATATATATAATAGCAAACACTCAAAATAAATAAAGATCTTGTTGAAAGGATCTTCTCATTATAAAGGTGACATGTTGGAAACATTTTATTTTTTCGAAAAATGATTTTAAGTATATAGTTTTGTACTGTTTTTAAAGGTTTTAGTGTATTTTCATATGAACTTCCCCATACAATTATGGCATATCTTAGTAGAGATTCCACAAGAGCTCTATAAACACAAATCAGAAGATGTTCGTTCAACATCTCTCTAATGGTATAAAATTTCCGAATTAATTTTCTTATATTGATTGTCAGCCTTATTACATTTTGTTTCCATTTGAGATTGCGATCAATAATTACTCCTAAATATTTGGTGTATTGTACCTCTTTTATTGCATTTTCAAATCCATTCACATTTATGCTATCATAATTGGATCGATTTGCCATTGTTAGGGAGAAAGCTATATAGTTAGTTTTGTCAACATTTAAGGTAAGTTTAAATGAATCAAGCCAATTTTTTATTTTACTCAGACCATGAGCGGCGTATTCATATACTTCTTCCCACGTTTCCCCTACAAATTTTACAACGGTATCATCAGCATATGAAACTACCATACCATTCTCAAGTGGAATATCAGTCAGAGAATTTATGTATAAAGAAAATAGTAAGGGTCCCATGACCGTTCCCTGTGGTATGCCAATTTGAACTTCTGCAGTGTCACTATATAAGTTATTGATTTTGGTCATCTGTTTTCTACCTGTAAGATTACTTTTGAAAACTTCAGACACGACACCTCTGACACCATAACTGTTTAAAACATCAAGAAGAGTATCATGAGGCACCGTGTCAAAGGCCTTTGCAAGATCTAGAGAAGCTGCTATACATTTTTTACCTTTATCAAGATGCTTTGAGATAGTTCTTGTGACTTTAAGTATAGCATCGGTAGTACTAATGCCATTGCGAAATCCGAACTGGTTTTCGGACAGAATGTTATTCTAAGTTAAGAAATTAGAGAGTCTTTCCTTAAGGCATTTTTCGAATATTTTTGTAAAGTTAGTTATAACACTGATTGGTCTAAAATTTGTTATTTTTGTTTTATCACCAGCTTTGTAGATGGGAGTAACGACAGAAGTTTTAAAACACTCAGGGACAGATCCTGATTTAAATATAAGATTTATTATATGGATTAACGGATTAATTATATATTTGTGGTACTGTTTTATGATTTTTGCTTGTATTGTATATACATATATATATATATATATATATATATATATATATATATATATATATACATATACCTATATATATATATATATATATATATATATATATATATACCTATATATATATATATATATATATATATATATATATATATATATATATATATATATATATATATATATATATATATACATTGATAATTCAATAAGAGCTTGAAACGGATAAACGATAGCCTAGTATGTGTACTTCATTAATTTAGTTCGACGTTTCGGTTATCGTCATAACCTTCTTCAGGACACTGCAATAATACGATGATTACAGAATTACAAAACATCTGAAATTCAACCTTCCAGGGATAACTGAAGAAAGCATGAAGCTAAAAAAAACGGATAATTTTTCACCCCAAATCTTCTCCATATTTAGTTGTCAGGTTGAAAATTGGTACGTGAATTCGGTTGAAAGTATTGGAGTGCTATTTGGTATTATAAACTTTTTACCCCTATATATATATATATATATATATATGTTTTCGAAAATTTGCATACCTCAACAGCTCCTCAAGATTGAAGAAGACGGTATGACTTAGTACGTGGATCATGTTGACAGTAGGGAGGTCCTCTCTGGTAATTTCAACTATTCTCCTCACGCCACTATCTTCATTAAGTGTACTCTCGTTTTTTTTGTATTATTTTTTTAGGTTTTGCGCACCTCCGCAGATTCTGCTGATTGAGTTGGAGGTTTGAAATTTGACTTGGATTCAGATGTTAGGCAAGTACATAGGTACATCATAGGAATTTGAATTGATTTCATCTTGCGTCACAAAAATTTGAAGCATTTTTAAGGAAGTATTTGTATGTGAAAAAAAGCAAAAATTAGGACCATAGTGACGGAGTTCTGCTGCTCAAGCTTTTTTCAATGAAAGGAGTCATCTTTTTCAGTAGTATTTTATTCTATAAAATACATACTATTGCAGTATATCGAAGAAAAATCAGTCAGGTTTGGGAGTATTTTTCCCATTCGTTTTAGATCTCCAAGACCACGATTTTCGAAAAATTTTTCATGTCGAATATATATATATATTATATATATATATATATATATATATATATTATATATATATATATATATATGTATATATATATATACATATATATATATATATATATATATATATATATATATATATATATATATATATATATATATATATATATATATATATAATAGAAAACAGAATTCTTCGTGTTATCGAAACACGATGATTATATATATATATATATATTTTTTTTTTTTTTAAATTTTTTTTTTGCCCGGTACATATTGACATCCCCAGCGATTCGTTTCACACCAGATGAGCTGAGTAATTTTTATCTGGGATTGGAACGAAACAACCAAAATTTGGTGAAACTTTTCCAACCGCCGTCATTTTTATGTAGATATTTGTGTCTTTTCGTGGTTTTTGAAAATTTACCGAACTCCACAGCTTCTGCAAATTGAGTTAGAGGGTTTAAACTTGGTACGTAGATTGAGTTAATGTTTAAGAAGTGTCTTTGGGTAGTTTCAACCATTTTCCTCAGTCACACTGCCTCGCGCGGGGACTATTCCGTACAAATCGCATCTTCAACCACGAAGCACCTCGCAATTTATTTTTTTTTATGAAATAAATTATTTTTTACTTTTTAATTCGGTTTGCAGTTTAAAATTGATTTTTCAAAATATAATTCGATTCGTTGGAATCGCTTCCCGACGCGATGCATTTCGCGCGAATAATATGACTTCAGTGATTCACGATTTTTTTTGTTTATGCAGACATAAATAATTCGTATAATTTTCTTACATCATAGTAAGCTCCTTGGGAAAAACCACCGACATTACGGAAAATAAAGTGGTAATACCGATCAATTTGAAGCATAATGGGGCAATAAAGCGAATTATATGGGCAATACGGGGCAAATATTAGAAATTGACGATGCATCATTTTCGGTTTAGACTAAAACCATAATTTCACGATAGATTACGTAGATACCCGATAATGTAAGAATGAATTTGTATGGACCCTATTTCCGACTATCGAAATGGAAGCAGATATTTTTGTGATTGAGGAAGTTGCCAACTTCAAACTCCAGTAAATATTTTCAGTAATAAGTCAATTGAACTAGTTCATAAACAAATTTGGATGCCAGCATCAATGACAAATATATTGCACTTGATAAATTTGAAATAAATGAGAATATTTTTCAATATATAAAAGGTTTTTCCATCTGTATTCCACTCAGCATTAATTAGTTTCGGAATAAACAGATTTAAAATCAAATTGAATGAACAATATTTATTTTTATAATACTGACTTGATTGCAAGGTTTTTATTAATTTTGTAATCATTTGTTTGACATTACTCATCCTTGTAATGTTTTTCAATCATTTATATTTATCAGGAAATTATTTCGTTCGATATATTTTGTGTTACTTACTTGTCTTTGTTCATCCATTCCTATATATTTTTTGTAGGTATGTTGTATATATTTTTGATAAGTTTTAAAGTTTAAAGGCAACATATTGTGAAAGAATATCGAAAGTTAATTCCAGGCGATTTTTCGAATGTGAGTAGATGTTTCGTTGACAGGCTCTACATTTTTCAGCAAAACTCGTCAAAAAAGATTCCGTACAATGTATCACATGGAGTTCCTTAGTACTCTGGAACTAGAAGGCTAGCAGTAGTGAAAACAGCTCTGATGGGGGACACAATAGACCTTAAGGTCTTGGTGCAGCATAACCCCATATCAAATCAATAATGAATGAAAATCATATATCATATAGTGCCATTTGAAGTTTCAGAGTTAATACCTATATTTAAAAATGAGTGGCAACTACTTCTTCTTCCGGTGCCGTGCCCGGTTTTGGGCGTAGGCGACCTTTCTACAACTACTCGTGTTGTACGTGATACACGAATAGAAGGGACCTACAGTTTAACGACGGTTCCGAACGTCTTTATAGAGAAGCTTCACAAGGCAGAATACTGCTCGGTGGTTTGCCATTGCCTTCCGAGAGGTAGCTCTACATTAATTCGTTGGTTCGGCCGGGATTCGATCCACCGACCGTTCAGTAGTCCAACGCACTTACCACTGAGCTACAGAGCAACTATTATAACATGTAATCAATGTAACACGATGTCCCCTCAAATTAAAAATGGACTTAGGTTTGGAATTTGTTTGAAAGTTCATAATAAACGATATGTCCAGGTGGAAGGTTTTGTCTGGGCCATCCTGTTTATGTAACTCTCAAGCATGCTAGTATTGAACTAAGTTTTGAAGATCAGTTTTAAATTGTATTAGTGAAAAATAAAAATATATTTCATTTACTACGATATTTATCAATTTTTACCAAGTATTCAATCCTCATATTGTATAGGTACTTAATTCGGTTATTTATAAACCTTTAATCATACTTGTTGAAATACTAGTTTCAACATGACACGTTTGTTCAATGAAACCCGTAGTTGATATTATATTATTCGTGGGAGTATATGAGCTAAAAACGAAAAACCTGTGATCTATTGTAGGCGGAAAAACGAGTGAAATCGCGATTGGAACTGCCATTCAAGCGTATATCAAAAAAGATGAAAGAAAACTTGAAATCAAAGAAAAATGCTCCACAACTTTAACTTTTTCAACTTGAAATCCCAGTTTCATTGGTACTTCAACAAACTATAACAATAAACGCTTTGATGAATACTTTTCGTAATTCAGCGTAATGAGCTTTCGCTTTTCCAGAGAGTTGTTCATAACAAAAGTGAATTTCTCAAGATTACTCAATTAAAATGAAGGTTGCTTTGAATTTTACATTCTCGAATATAACACTGATGTTTGTTAGAAAAACTTGGACGTTATTGAATGATTTCTTGGGTTATAATATTTATCGTAAATATTGGGTGGATGGAAAAGATGGAGCAATTTTGATTAAAGATAATATTTCCTTTGAGTATATTGATTTTCCACCAACAATTGGGGCTCAGCTGCTAAATTTATATCCAATCAAGGAATCACTATTTATTCACTGTACCTATATTTTCCTATCAAGAAAATGAAGGAAAACTAATTTAAATTCTTTGGATCAATCGACGGTTATTTTAAGTCGAGTTTTACCTTTATATGAGGTACGTTGTTTGGTATGCAGTAAATTTTCAGCAGTGGAAAAATTTACTTCTTTTTAGTGAATGGTAGTGCCTCTACTGAAGTAAATCGTTGTAATCAAAATATATCAACATTAGATCAAACAATGGGCCGAATTCATAAAAAAAAATAGATATAATACTTGCAAAATGTGAAGGAAATTCTCAATTGTTAATAGTTGCATATTATTTAGTAGAAACAAACAACATTTGTTGCGGAAACATGAAGAAATTTTAAGGAACAATTAAGAGCATTCTGGAACATTTTCGGAAACAAGCAACAGCAACAAAAATTGTTCCTCCGGTGGAAACGTAGCTATATATTTATTCATTTTCGTACTTCACTGCACACTGAAAATCTGCGACACGAATGTTTACTAGTTGCGTTCTCGATACGTTTCACTGGGATAGCAACACAAATGTTTCCTATTTTCTCTTGAAGTTTACCGCTCAAAATGGCAACCGACGACAAGTAGGAACAGGCAACATTTGTTGCCGAAAAATAAAGAAATTTCAACATTAAGGAACATTTACAGAAACACACAACAGCAACAAAAATGTTCCACAATGTTCCTCATTTTTCCTCCGGTGCAACTGCAGCTTTCCCTTATATTTTAAGAGTATAAGCATATACTTGAAAAAAATGAGATACTTGCATAGAAAGGAATTCAGTATTCATAATTTCTTGTCAGGAAATGTGTATTTTCGCGACGAGATTCTACATTTTCGATCTAAGCAGTGAATTGTTGGTTTTCAATATCCTTGGTGGAGGGCACTCTGGGTTGTTATTCAGATAGTAGCCCCGACAGCGATCTTTATTGGGGAACAATAAGAAATTTGTCAATTCACTCCGAGTCAAATAAGCTGCACTGTTCAGATCTAGTAAGATCGAAACAGCTGTATGCAGATTTTGAGCCGGGGTAATAAAGATTTCTATACTTCACTGTTGTATTTGTATTGTATTGTATTTATTACCAGTTTTTCATAAAAAAAATATACAAAATACATAGCTTAAAGACTAATATAAATAGTATATCCTCACAGAGGTAATCAAAGTTACCTGTGCGTGAGGCCGGTAATTAAAACTAAACTAAAAACTAATATAATTAACTCTAAGTAACTTAAAAAACTAGGCTTTAAATATTTTCTAAAAATCTTCTTTAGTTTGTATCACAGTCGTCACCTGATGCACAATTAAATATTATTACATCTAATATATTCTTTCAGCTGCTTTTGTCTTTTATATTTATTTTCAATATTTTTTAGTTCATTAGGTAATGCATTAAAGACTAGAATAGCTTTGATATAAGATCTTTTTTTACTTATTTTTAATGTTCTTTTTGGCAATTGTATAGATTTATTTCTAGTTGCACTTGTTGATTTTGAACATAATTCTGATGAAGTTACATAATGATATAGTAGAGATTCAAGTGAAAATTGTTGTTCTATTGTGCAAAGTTGATTTTCATATATGAAGTTTTTTTTGTTGATTATTTTTAAAATTCTATTCTGCTTTCTTTGCAGTAAAGAGATTTGCGTGGAATAAGCTCCACCCCAAGCTATTATACCATAGTTGAGCACACTATTAAATAAAGCGAAATAGATTATCATTAACGTCTTATGTTGCATTATTTTTGATAACTTAAAAAATATAAAAACCAAATATTTTGTTTTGTTTAATATATAGTTGACATGAAAATTCTAACTCAACCTATAGTCTACTATTAGACCCAGATATTTACAACTTTCAACTCTCTTAACTTCTTGATTACTTATTTTAACGTGCAATCTTTCAGGTACACTATCACAATAATTTCCAAAAGTTACAAATACAGTGTTATCAATATTCAACGACAATTTATTTAAAGCAAGCCAATCTGATATTTCTTGTAGTTGAAAGTTCATTTTTTCCTCTACTTTTTTCCAATGTTTTTCCAATCAGTTATGACTGCTGTATCATCAGCATATGAGACAATCTGGCCCTCAGGCGTATTCATGAGCAGATCATTAACATAGAGTATGAATAAGAGTGGTCCCAGGATTGTTCCCTGGGGAACACCCACATTCACCTCCTCAAAGTCACTGTAATTTCCATTTATTCTGACCTTCTGCAGCCTTCCTCTCAAGTAACTAGAAATCAAAGTACAAGCATTTCCTCTGATTCCGTAGTTATATAATTTTTTTAGCAAGATATCGTGATTTACGGTATCAAAAGCTTTGGCAAGGTCTAAAAAAGTGATAGCTATTGGACTACTTTTATCAAGTTTAAGCAAAATTTTATCGATTATGAAATTTAATGCGTCTTTCGTACTTTTATTTTTTAAAAAGCCATATTGTTTATTAGAAATGATATTAGATTTATGTATAAAATTTATTAATCTGTTGTGAAAAATTTTTTCAAGGATTTTTGCAAAATTTGAGATCAGTGAAATAGGTCTGTAATTGGAGGGTTTATATTTTTCTTTAGATTTGTGTATTGGTACTATTTCTGCACATTTTAGTTCATTAGGCCATTCACCATTAATAAAGCAAAGGTTAACTATATGAGAGAGAGGCTCAGCAAGAAAGTCAGCTAAAGTTTTGATAATTTTAGTACTTATTCCATCAATACCACCTTTTTTATTCTTCATTTTCTTAACTATTTTTAGTACTTCATTATGGTTGGTCAAATGTAAAAAAATAGTTTTTTGGTTTATAGGTGGTAAAGTGAGTTTTTTATGCATAGGTTCTTTAATTTTATTAGCTAAATTCTTTCCAACATTACAATAATAATTGTTCATAACGTTAGACATTTGTTGAGAATCCTCTATTTTCAAGTTAGTATTTTCGTCAATAATATATTTAATCACTTCTTTTTTAGTTTTGTGTTTACCAATTTTGTCGTTAATGATCCCCCATAAACGCCTCGAGCCCCCAGAATTTTTCTCAACTTTACTATGCTCGTATTCATATTTAGCTTTTTTTTTAATTTTGTCAAGTTCTTTTTCAAATACCTTGTATTCATTTTTGAAAGTCAAGTTTGAAACATCTCTTTTCCACTTTTTATATAGCGTTTCCTTTTTTTTACACAGTGTTATCAATTCCTTGGATATCCAAGGGCTTCTAGGGGTATTGTACTTTTGTTTATTTTTTGGCTGCTTAGATTTTTGAACACATTTATCAATTAACTTCAAAAGCACTTTTATGGCTTCGGTAGGGTCATGCACAGTTAAAATTGAAAACCAATTTATTTTTTTGGCTTCTTTCATCTAGGTAGTGTGAATGTAGAATTCTCATCGTTGAATACATATGACTAGCTCCCTTGGAAATTTGTTTGATAATTTTTTAAATTATTGAAGAATTTTTGTTCACATTATGTAGTATATTGAATTGAGCATGGTCAACTTGTATATTTTAAATGATTTGATATAGGTTTAATTTTTTCAACACAAAAAAGGAATCAATATACAACAAATACACAAAAGTTATCAAATGATAATCCAATACAATCACATCATCAGAACATCCAATCACTTCCACAACAATATTTTTATCAGGAAAAAGTGTAATATTAATTAAAATTGAAATTGGGAGTGATGACTCTATAAAGTAATATCCATACCTAAATCTTAATTTGAGAACATATTATGACCATTATGTGGTTGAGGGTACCTGGGGTTTCCTTCAACATCTAAAATTAGCAGACCTGACTATTGATATTGGACATTATAGCAAGTAATAAGCAACTGAAGATGACCACAACCATAAGAAGATTTATGAAACATAGTTCACTGTTTTAAAGTTCGTGAATATCAAAGTAATATTGCACTTTCTAAAGTTTGAACGTTAAACCTTAACTTATACACGAAATCATCTTTCAAACATTAGTAGCCTGTTATTGCCAACAAAAGATGAATGAGTATATGTATGTTTATTATATGCATTATATAGGTAACGTTTTTTGATACTTGTACATTTTTTGTAGTCACTTCAAGAACACACTTCGAGGCTCCACCCGCAACAAATACCAAGCAGATTAATTATGATCTGCTAATTTTATACTAGGTGCGATTTAATAAAAAACAGAAAAACGGCAATAACTTCTAAATTATCGAAAATTGTATAAGATTATACCCATATAGTTGTTTTGGTTGCAAATGTACTCCTTCATCACCTCCTTTCATTTGGAGGTCCGCTTCTAAGACACTATATATATATATATATATATATATATATATATATATATATATATATATATATATATATATATATATATATATATATATATATATATATATATATATATATATATATATATTTCATATATATATATATATATATATATATATATATATATATATATACATATATATATATATATATACCGGGTATCGAGAAAGTCTGGCAACAAGGTATTTTCTTTGAAACGATTAAACGTATAGTTATCAAATTTTAGGGATATGCACAGGATTGTATTTATCGTTTTTCAGAGGTCCTGTCAAACTTGAGTGACGTCAGCATTCAGTGTACCGCCACCATCTTGAATTTTTTCAAATAGCACAGTAGGTTGAGTGATATATCGTAGAAATGCTGTTCTCGTCCTCTTTTCAAAAATACAGAATACGTACCACGTTACTAAAAAATGAGAAAAACAATTTTCGAAGACATACAATATGTAATTTCTCAATTCATACTAACTTACAAAAATATCAATAATTTCCTTATAACAGGACCTCAAAATATTGGCCACCTGTGTTTTAGCAATAACACAATCTGTATTTGAAGCTTCGAATAGAATTGTTTATCATTTATGGAGAAATTGTTTGTATCTCAAGACATTTGAGTGTTTATGAATCAGTTATGTCTGTTATAAAGTGGAAGGTCTTGCCGGCCACTTAATAACACCTCTTCAAACAATCCATCTCTGAGGGAAATGTGATGATTATACGACTTAAAAAACATACATTACAATTAATTGTACTGAATATATATATATATATATATATATATATATATATATATATATATATATATATATATATATATATATATATATATATATATCTTAAATCTTTTTATCTCTTTGATATTGGAGAATCTGAAATTATCACAGCAGTTAAATTAATGAGAACAAGGGCTCAAGTGGTTATGACGGCATTCCCATAAGTATTGCGAAGAAATCTATTCACATAATAGCTCGACCTCTTAGTCATATTATGAATCTATCTTTTAAAGAAGGTATTTTTCCGGATGCTCTTAAGATAGCAGTTATCAAACCTATACATAAGAGAGGCGACTTTGATGAATTTGGTAACTACCGACCTATCAGTCTACTGAGTTCATTCTCCAAAATTTTTGAGAAAATATTATCGGTCAGAATTCTGAAATTCTTCAAAAAGTTTAATGTTATCCACAACAGCCAACATGGTTTTGTAAGTAAAAAAAATACAGAAACTGCCATCTATGAATTAACTCAAGCTGTCATTTTGGCATTGGAAAAGGGTGAAATTCCAACTGCCTTGTTCCTTGACCTATCTAAGGCTTTTGACTGTGTGTCCCATAAAATATTACTTAAAAAAATAGAACTATATGGAATAAGAGATAAACAACTAAATCTCATAAAAAGTTACCTCACCAATCGGAAACAGAAAGTTTCAGTCACTGTGAAAGGAGTAACATATATCTCAGATGAACTAGTGTCCCATATGGGAGTACCTCAAGGTAGCATTTTAGGACCACTGCTATTCATTGTCTACATAAATGATATAACCAAATACCTACCAGCAGAAAACTGTCAACCTATCATTTATGCTGATGATACAAACATTTTAGTCCGATCAGCAAACATCTCCTCTGCAACCGAGACATTGAGGTCTGTTTTGAGTAATATTGAGGAATGGTGCATTGATAACAAACTGATAATGAATGTTCAGAAGACTGAGTGTATATTTTTCACTACTGAAAGACTAGGCTGGATCCCTCCGGATGTGTTATGTTACAAAGATCAAAAAATAACTATCAGCCAACAAGCAAAGTTTCTGGGAGCTCAAATAGACAATACATTGAAGTGGCATCCTCATATCGACCAACTAAAAAGAAAACTTTGTTCCGTGATATATATTCTGAATATACTAAAAAAACAAGTTGAATCAGATGTGCTAAGAGTCATTTATTATGCTAATTTTCAATCTGTAGTTTCGTATTGTATCATTTTTTGGGGTGGTTCACCTTATGCAGAGAAAATTTTTGTCCTCCAAAAATGGGCATTACGCACAATTTTGGGAATGGGTTACAGGGACTCATGTCGAAACTCTTTCAGGACAAATGACTTCCTGACCATATATGGCCTTTATATCTACAGGCTGCTTTTGTTTCTCCATAAGCATGATTACTACTTTGTAGAGTGCAAAAACAGAAACAACACTAGAAAAACAAATTTTTCCCTATTTATATCCAATTCACTGCTCGGCTTTGAGAGAGAAGGGTCCGCAGTATGCAGGTATAAAGCTCTTTAACAACTTGCTGAAGTCGACTCAGAGGATCAGGGACTACAGGCTATTCAAGAAATCTGTCTATTATTTAATTTTGAGATGTGAACCATACAGCATTGAGGAGTTTGAAATTTTTTGTAGAATCAATCAATAGTATCGATGTTTGTAATGGTTTGTTGACTTTTTTCATTCTTATTGAAGTGTATCAATAATTATTGAGAATAAATATTATTATTATTATTATATTATTATATATATATATATATATATATATATATATATATATATATATATATATATTCAGTACAATTAATTATCCATCTGTTCATTTGTCCATTATATACCAATTTAACGAAGTCCTGCAGAAAATGAACAGTCATCAATTAGAAAAGAATGAACCGAGTAATATAAAGCTACAGTTGAGGTAGTTCTAGCTTTATCGGTCAGGTTTCTCCTGCGGGAGCAGTAGTACAGCAAAAGTTCTTAGATCGTCTAACTCTAAACTAACACTGGGCGATAAATCCACGAGGAAGACAGCGAGTGTGGGGAACAATATAGTGAGGTGCAAGCGGCTCATTTGTCTAGAGTGGCTTTGTTGAATTTCGACTGAAATTTTATTTCAAAACACCTTAGCGGCAAGCTGTGCTGTGAAGCGATCCCCCTTAGTTGGAAACTTTTTTATGTATTATACGTAGAATTTCGTCTTCAGTTTATGCAGAGATTTCAGATCATGAAGTAGTAGAATGAACTGATTTTACATTTTTTAATTTGGTGGCTTCAAAGTTGGAAAGACGATGTATCATACTACTGAGAGAAAAAAAGTACGAAAAATTTAGATGCTTTGTTATTTTGATGAAAGTTTGATAATATAGTCCTAGTTATCATTAAACGCATAAATAGAAAATTATATGTAAAAATAACTTCACCAATTGGTAACACAAAGCGAAATATTATTGAATTCAAACACTTAATAGTGCCGAATGGCCCATGCATCCGGTACAAATCTGTCCCATATTTGTCATAGCTCATCCAAATGAATTAATTGTTCCCCTTTTTATTTATTTATATTCACAGTGTTTTCTCAAACACAAGAAATTTTTAAATCAAAATGGAGATACAGATATCGATATCTTATACGTCCGCGACTGCTCAATTTGCAAACAGCGCTGACATCAGTA